>JAYKKT010000082.1:22247500-22317500 GCA_036023115.1 Brasenia schreberi
CCGGAGAGTAAGATCCTTAAAGATGATTTGTTCTGGTCTTGAAGGGTACGCGAAATCAACGTGCCGGAACTCAATTTCACCTCTTATTTCATCAACAGCCTCGGCATCGGGCTCGTCCGGATCAATCCTTGTTTGGCGATCAAGGACCGCAAAGACGGAGCTGACAGCCTCACCACCCTTGACAATCTCAGGAGCAAGACTCACAGTCTCGGCAACAGAATTGGCCGTGACAACAAGCACGACGAAGACCTTGATGACCTTGGAGAAGGTGGAGGAGCCATGCTGCACCAGCTTGACGCCATACCAGAGGATCAGAGCCTCTGAAGCATAGAGACAGAGTTGGGAAATGCCGAAAAGGGAGCCAGAGAGCTGGCTGCGGCGGAGGCTGCGGCGCTGAGGCAACCTGAGCTCATGACGGAAGAGAGAAAGAATCTTGTCTTGGGCATTGAAGGCTGCAACAGTTCGGATGTTGCTCACACCCTCTCCTGCAACCATGCTAGCTTTGGCATGGGCTTTAGCAGTGTCCCCAGCAAAACCTTTCAGTGACAGTTGCTGCCGCAGTATGGAAGAGTCAGCAAAAGGGAGAGAGAGAAAGAGAGAGATCAAACAAGGCGAGGGACACTGATTGGTAAAAGGAGGCCACCTTTGCAAGTGAGAACAAAGATGGGGGGATGCCCACGTAAAAGGACCAAGGACAAACCGAGGACAAGCCTGTGGCTTTCCTCAGGGTGGCCCCACACACCCTCACATGACAAGCCCGACTGAAATGACAGTGAAAGCTAAAAGAAAACATTAAAATATGCTATAAGACAAATGATGACGGGAAGAGGGACACTGAGCCCCTCACATGGCCACAAAATAATTCAGACCAATCAAAGCATAAGAATGGTAACAAGAAACCTACCTCATGGAGTCTAGTGGTCCAACAACAATGTACTTCCCTCACAACTCTCTCATTATCCGGTACCAAACTATCATGTGTGTGTGTGCGCGCGCACGTGTTTGTGTGCTCTCCCAAATGGCATACTTTCAGATTATCACCAAGGGCGATGAATGGTTGAGAATGATTGAAAAAAGCAAAAACTGAGCAAGTACAGAGCACTTTACTTTTTCTTTATCAATCCCACCACTTGATATCAATCTCAACTATTGATCGGCCTTATCAAACAGTCATGATATATACATAGATGTGTGTGTTCCTGGAAACTGAATTTGAACAGTATTGCGTCACATGGATGCCATGAAGATGTAGGACTTGGAAAGATGGGAACAGAGCTTAATCATATAGACTGATAAAAGTTTCACAATATTTTCCAAGCTTGAGAGGGTCACTCTGCATTTGTGCCATGATTTCCAAAACGAACCACTTTGTTGAATCATAAAAAGAGCACTTGCGATCGACTAAAAGATTGATACCTGTGCGAAATTGGCCAGCACCAGAAGAGGAAAAGTTGCAAGGATGAGCAGAGAGACTCTCCATTCGATGATGAATGCGACGATGAAGGAGGTGAGCAAGGAAGTCATGTTTTGAAGGATCACAGAGATCCTCTCCGAGATTGCAGATTTCACGTTTGTTGCATCAGTTGAAAGACGAGCAGCGAGCTGGCTGGAGTTGTTTTCATCTTCATCGAACCATCCGACTTCATTCCTCAGGATTGCTGCATTAAGAGGAACAGAAAAACCACATAACAAAATTTGCATATCAGAATTGCTCGTCAATTATCATGAGGCATAAGAAGAGGAACACGAGCAAAGCAAACCTGATAGCATCATTCTCCGTACTCTGGTTGTCAAGTTCTCCCCCATGATACTAAAGAAGTAATGCTGAACCAGATAAGCAACAACTGCATAGAGCCCAATTCCAATGTATATAAACACAAACTCTCTGGTCTTTGATGTCATGACATCAGGATAGCATTTGATATCATCTCAATGCGGCCATCAGCTCCAGTGCTGTACTGGTAGCTCAAGTTCCTCAAGCTTCCAGACCGGAGGCTTAAGGACTTTGTTGACAGCGAATGGCTCAACCGCGATGAGCGTGTCCGGCGAGTTGATGGGTTGGACAAGTCCCTATTTCCAATCATTTCTTGGAACCTAATTAGTGAAGCATAGGTGCCTGCCTTGGCAATCAGTTCTTCATGTGTTCCTGTCTCAACAACTTGCCCTTGTTGTATAACTGCAATGGTGTCAACATTCCTTATGGTTGATAGACGATGCGCAACAACCACAGTTGTTCTTCCAACCATGAGACGGTCTAGTGCCTCTTGAACAATCGTAGCAAAAAGTGCTGGTTCTTGGTTCACCAGACCAATCTGCTGCCTTAACCACTTCAGTTGCAGGGTCTTGATATCAACATTATCCAAAAAAACTTGTCCTGTGAAAAATGAGTGAAATTATGATACTATGTGATTTATAAGCGACTCAAAAAATTGATCAACCTGAGGAAAGGATGGCTGAATTACCTTGGTTAGGGTCATAGAATCTTTCTATTAAGGCAATAACAGTACTCTTCCCAGATCCACTCCCCCCAACTACAGCAACTGTTTTACCAGCCGGGATGAGGATAGACAGCCCTCTAAGGATGAGCACATCTGGACGTGAAGGATAGCTGAAGGTTACATCTTTGAATTCTATATTGCCATCAACATGGCTCAGCGTAATTCCTGTTGCAGCATCGTCTACCTTACAAGACTTCTGCTGGATTATCTCCATCAGTTTATAACCAGCCGTCTTGCCCTTGCTAAAGGCCCCAAGGTTAGAGAAAGATTGGCCTAAGCTCCTGAAAGATTATTGTTGATAGATTGTTAAACAAACAACAGAACTTCATCGGCTGTAACTCAAACCTCAAAGCAAGAAAGTTCCTAAATTTTGACTGAGAATCAAGCATGCTTACATTCCTCCAACGATGGCTGAAAATATTGCTGTGAAGGCTTTACCACCAACTGTCACACCATTTCTGATGAAAACTCCAGCGTACCAGAAGACCAGTGCCCATGACATGCACGCTATTCCATAGGTACATCCAATTCCCAAACCTTTCGCCATTCCAGCCTTGTATCCAAGTTTCAGAGTATTTTGTATGGCTTCTGAGTAGGCATTCAGCGCTTTGCTTTCTCCAACAAAGGAGTAAACAGTACGAACTTGTGCAATTGCCTGTAAGTTAAACATGAGTCTTAGGATTCTACAGATGCCCATCAATTAGCTGGTAGCCGACCATATGTTAAGTAGTCTATACCATAATTAGACAAAAGCCGCTTCTAACTATCTATAAGCAAATAGATTCAATTTTCCACACTTACAAAGAACCAAGCAATCCCATATACTAATTGAACCTAAAATCATACGAGTGAAGGGGATGAGCATGAGAGATCAGGATTTCACCTGCTCTGCAATAATGCCAGCATTTGCATAGGATTCCTGGCTCTTGGAAGTCAGACCAGTGACTGTATATGCATACAACCCTCCTGCAAATGCAATGCCGGGAATGACTGCGATACTCAGAAGGGCGAGTCTCCATGCCGACACAAAACCAACAATTAAACCCGCAACAAAGGTCGACAGGTAGTGTATGAAATTGCCAACCTAACAATAGAAGCACCAAAATAACCATCAATTCAACCAAAAAAGAAGCTTAACCATCCGCTCAGCACAAAAATATCACAATATCAAGAGGGAGGGCCCAGTTTGATTTGACTACCTTCTCACTAATGGCATCCTGAACGAGGAGGGTGTCAGTGGAGACGGTGAAGACAATGTCGCCAGTTCTTGCATCAGTGTCAAAGAAGCCGACATCTTGTTTCAGCACAGCCTCAAGATACTTCCTTCTAAGCCTGCTTGCTTGTCTCTCCCCCGTGTACATCCAACACGAGATTTCTTTGAAAATGAAACCAACAAAATGAACCAAAATAGCCAAGCTTAGCCTCGAAATACTGTTTCAATCATAATCCACCTTTTCTTTGTTCCAAAATCTAACATTAGTAATTCCAGCATTTGAGGAACGTGCAGATCCCCAATCACCAAGATGGGGCTCAAGGCAAGGATTCAGTCGTTTATAATTCGACTCTGAAAGACAACCACCATCATCATTCTCACGGGCTCTCTCCAAAGAAAGAAAAGAATAAAGAAAGTGGGTAGCCATTGAGGGCTAGACAGTTATTTCACAAAGGACAGAAGTCTAAATTCTTTCATGGAGAGAGAGAACACCGAGAAAAGGAAAGGTTTCCCTTTTCGTGTCGTTGCATTATTACAAGCAGAAGATCGTAATAAGAGTCTATCAGTAGCCATAGGTCATTTAAAGTAAACGGTACAAATATCGATGGGGTTACGCCACCATTAAAAAAAACTCGACGCTCGATGAATCTCTTGTTGGAGTTTAAAAGGAAACAAGATCAATCAATGCTTCACAAAGGGAAATGCGTAGCAATAACTGCAGTTGTTAGCAGCGCAGAGGATATAAGAATAGTAACGCCAAGATAAGAATCAGAAAGATGCTTCGTAACAAAAGATATAATCTCCACTTTCGACGGTAAGACTGGAATACCGGAAACCCAAATAGAAAGACCTTTTTGAAACGATTAATGGACAAAGATATCGGCCGAACTTCTCCTCCCAACAGGAGGAAGGCTGATACTAAACCTTACCAATGTTGAATGCTATATTACAAACGATTAAATCAGGGGAAACTAATAAAGAAAAGGAGAAAACTAAGTTACAACACAAGTAGCTTTGCGTGTGATTCAGGAGACCGGTGTTCCTGAAATTAATGAACTCAGTCTACAAGTTTTTTTTCTGGTAAAAAGAAGCTTCAATCCGACTATCTACTATTATAAAAGGAAGGTATCTGTTTAAATGTGTACCGACAGTAGTTTCCCCCCCGACAGGAAGGCCAATAGGAACAGGGAAGGTCCCCTTTTCCGGCAACCCCATTACAGGGAAATGCAAGAATTTCTGAACTCGGCTACACTACCAAATTGGTCTCAAGCAAGAATGTTAACAGAAACTCGTGTAAACTCGAATGAGATGCAAGCGAAAGAATCTAAACGAGGAAAATATGCATAGCATGAAAACGTATTTCATAGATAAATATAACTTCACCACCAGTCAATAGTTTCACCGGACGAACAGAAATACTTGTCGGAACTCTGATTTCTGTAGTTAAACCATGTTCATCCAGGACCAAATGAGAAACATAAAAAAGAAGCAGCTTGAAAATCCAGCATTCCTCAAAAGAGAACCGGAAAAAGGAAATCCGCCGAGGGATCTCTCAGAGAGAGAGAGAGAGAGAGAGAGAGAGAGAGAGAGAGAGAGAGAGAGAGAGAGAGAGAGAGAGCAAATACCTGCATAAGAAGAGGCGCAAACGACTAATCCAAGATATACGAAATACAAAGCGTACTGCATTCATCGGGAAAAAAAATAGAGATCATCAAACCAAACAAATACAAGACAAAAGCATTAAAAGTTCAAATCTCCGCACGACGACGACTAAGAGAGAAAAGGAAAGAAAGAGACAGATTAGCTGGTTTATACCTTGGAGACCTCGTGCGTCATCTTGAGGGGTTCCATCTGGTTCTTGCCGAAACCATTGACAAGCTCGCCGAAGAAAAGAAAGAAAACAGGCATCGCGGCGCCGTGAACCATCGCTCCCACTGACCCCATCGCCATCAGCACCAAGTCCAGCCCATCTGCAAATGCAAACAGCTCATAGAATGCCACGTTCTGCTCCTTCTGCTTCTTCTCTGCCTCTGCAACCGCCTTTAGCTCCGCTGCGTCGGCCATTCTCCCAACCTTAAGCTTGAATCTAAAGAGGGTAGCAGCGAAATCCTTAGATTATCATCCGGCCTATTGGCAGAGTCGGCATTGAGCTCGGGAGAGCTCGGATCTAAGATTGGTGATCTAAGCGGATAGAAGATATCTCCGGCTAAAGTACGAGTCTTCTGCTCTCACAGGAAGTGCAGGACCTTTCGTCAAGGTGACGTTTCGCGGGTTAATGACCACATGCTTCATCTTTACTTCGTTCTTAGTTTCCACTACCGTCCGTCGTCTTCCTTCTTTCCTTCCTCTCCCTTTGTTTCAGTCTCTCTGCGGGTATAGAAGGTGATACACACAGACCACCCTGGCATTTTGGCGATGACCATCCTCTCCCATTTAATAGTTGGTAAACACCTCTCTCTCTCTCTCTCTCTGTGAGAGGTGAGTTAACCGTGGTTAAGAGGGGAAGTAACCCTGGTTAGAAGGAATCTGGGGCAGGCAGGCAAGGAGAGGCAGGTCTACGGTTGAGTCGAGGCCCCCACTGGTTTCGCTTCGACACCCGAGCCCCCTTCTCTCTCTCTCTCTCTAAAGCCTCATTCCTCATCCATCCCCACGTGGACCCCACAAATGCCCTCTTTTGTTTCGGTGAGACTTTCTCTATATTATATATATATATATATATATATATAAGAGTGAGTGAATCCTACTAATCACTCATTTTGTTCACTAGTACTTATCATTGTTTTTTTAAATATGATTATAATAATATTATTATTCATACATTTAAAAAATTATTAAAAGTTAAGTTATATTTTATATTATTAAAAAACAATGAATGAGCATGATTAATGGGTGGCATAAGTGAGATATCAAAGTGGACAACATTAGGTTTTTGATATATATATATAATATAATATATGTGAAGAGAGAGAAATAACATAGTTCATGCTAAATTTATTCATGATTAAGTCTTGAGTTTAAAAACATTTAATAGATATTAAAATAAAGTACAAAAAGTATAATAGTACTTTTCATTTTCTAGTTCAAATCCTAATTGTTAAAAATATGAATTAAATACTAAAAATATTTAAGTAGATTTGGGCAATGAATAAATGTGTGTATTGATCGTGTTCTCTCCTTTTCTCTCTCTATATTTATATGTATATAAATTGGGACATATATCTATATAATAGCAAATGCTCAAACCCACTCATAACAAAATCTATTTATTATAATCAATACTGAAGATTTGAATTAGAAGTATTGTTTTAATTTCATGATGTGCATTAAATATTTTTTGGCTTTATCAACCTCAATTGTTCATTATGATGAAGGATAAAAATTTGAAATAAAAAACATTTAATATTTTAATATATTATGTTGATGAAATATGACAAGGTGTTAGCTGAACTATTTGCTTTCTCACCTGAAATAGATGAGGTAAGTGATATAAACTTTTAGCAATGTCTCTATCTAGATGATCTATGCATTGTCCTCTCCGTTAATTCCTTTTTTAAAACTTTATTACAAGTCAAGAAGGAAAAACAAAGTCAAACTGCAATAAGCATTGAGATCAATATAATAAATCAAAACAAAAAATTTAAAAAATTTTGAAATTATATTTATATCACTCAAAAACAATAATTAAACATATCATAGATAAATAGAATCCAATTTCTGTCTGTCTGTCTCTCTATATATATTGAGCTTCGGCTAGCTTTTGAACAAATGCAGCACCCACATGAAAAAGGAAAACGGGTCATGTTCTAGTTAACCTGCTTTGGGCACGAAAGTGAAATGGCACTATAATATGTGGATCATGAATTTGCTGGCAATACAACATCGAACACGGAAATTACCTGAAAAGCCAGCAATTTTGTTTACCAAAAAAAGAGTCATGCTCGCGTGTACCTAATTCTGACACGAACTTTTAAATTATATGAACCATGCAACTCGAAACACGAATTGCCAACCATATCCGTACTACTACTACCCAGCTTTGAATCTTGATCATGTCTGCACGATTGGACCCAATGGACAACTCCAGCTTGGCTCCCATCAAATTCATGATTTTAAATTTATGCAAAGCACTTTTTTATCAGGCTTCCGTGGTGGTGTGCATGATAGCTTTTCACCGTGTAAGCATGAGCATCTTAATTAATCAAATTTGGGATTCGTCTCTCTCATAGGGACACGTACCTTCAATTAAACTCTCTCTCTCTCTCTCTCTCTCTCTCTCTCTCCACACAGACATATGATGGTCTAAAACCACTGCGGCATATTTTGCAAAACAATGATCACACATTTACTTTATTATTTATTAATATTTTAATATAAATAACATAACAATTTAATTTTTAATATAAGTTAATGTAAAAGTGAAATAAACTACTTCATGTAACTTAATATCTCATCAGCATGTTCGTGCAAGTGATATTTTATTAAAATACTTTTATATTAAATATTTCTTTTGATTAATGATTGAAATCTAATGTCTTGATTTTATGGTGTGAAAAAATTAGGTTTTAAAAGTGTCAAAACTTAAAACCACATATTTTATAATATTTTAATGCATTAGAAAATCTTTTAGTAAGAAGAAAATTTTATGGGGAAAAATAAAATTTTCTCACACATACACAACTCTCTCTCTCTCTCTCTCTCTATATATATATATATATATATATATATGTACATGAAAAACTGATTATTCCCATCTTTGATTTGGTTGTTACCAATATAGTTTATAATTTTTAAAAGATTTTAAAAAATAAAAAATATTATTATTATATTCATGTCACTCAAAAACCACAAATAGTATCCGATCACTCATATATATATATATATATATATATATAGATAGACATACTCGCATGTAACTCTCTCCACCATTGAGGAGAGAGAGAGAGAGAGAAAGAGAGAGTAAAACCTTTAAACGCAACAAAAGTGCAAGCCCCATATGCAAATCCTAATACTCTCGCTTAAGACAACCAACTCCCAGGATTTCCGCAAAGGTTTGAAACATTTTGGGCACCGCCGGGTCGGGACTGCTGAGGAGTCGAGCCAAGTATAAACGAAGATCCTGACCCAGAAGCAATACTTAATTGTCAATGTGAGGAGTCATCTCATCATGATAGTTACACTTTCTTTATATTCAGGCACGGTTAATTATTATAATTATTCTCTTATCATCATATTAATACTTTTCTCCATTTTTTTTTTTTTTTTTGTTACAAGAGAAAGTCGAAGCCTAACACACATCCACACATGCACTCTATGGGAGTCAAACTCTCACCAACAACAACGGTGTTAGAACGCTATGTCATTGAGCTAACGGTCTCGATGCTTTCTTTATTTTTTTATATCATTTTAACTTTTAATTTCTGTCTCATGTATTGTACAATGAGAAATAAATCTCTTGCTAGGGGTTGACTATAAAAGAACCTTAAATGTCATGAGCTCGATACTTGGGGGGCGTGTATATCTTTAAGTGACCTAATCACATGATTGCTTCTTCGCATTCAAAAAAGAAAAAGAAAAGAAGTTAAGCAGTTAAGCTCAACCTTATTAATGTTTATCTTAAGGATGTTTAACCTAATAGAAGAGGGTACTAAATGGGTAGTTCCTTTGTAACCGAAGATAAAAAAAGACTAATGTAAAGGGCTTGGGTTGCTAAATGGGTGGTCAGTGTTCGATTCTTAAAGGTGTTACTCCATGTGTAAGTCGATGATTGGTTTGGGTAGATGGCCGGTTTTGAATCAGTTCAACAAAAACTAATTGAAACTGGAACCGAGTTGGAATGGGAAGCTAACAGGTCCAAACTATCAATTTATATATAGAGAGAGAGGGAGAGAGAAAAAAATTGGATCCTGCTCATCACTATTTTTTAGGTAATAGTGTAATAACATTAAATTCTTTTCTTTTTTGAAATTCTACAACTTTTTTAAATTATACATATATCACCAAAAACCAATGAGTAGACATATTATATATATATATATATATATATATATATATATATATATATATATATATATATATGATTTCAAAATTATAACAACTTTTTTTTTGTTCCAAGCGGCTTAGAATTCAAAGAGAAACCTGGATTGACCTTGAGCTTGGTGCAGCAAAGAACTTCTCTTTTAATCTCGACAAGATCCAACTTGACTGAGCTTTTGAATTAGCTCAAACGGGACAGTTTCGGTTTCAGTTCTGAATCGTTAGTTTCAGCTTGAGTCCTCAATCGTCAAGAATCAGAAAAAATGTTCAAAAAATTGAAATAAAAAAGTTAAAAAATATGGAACCGGCAAAAGATTTGAAGTTAGGCAAAAATTTAAAAAATATGTAACTAGCAATGTCCAAGAAGTACACGTCTTTCTGAAAATGAGGATTCTGAAGCCAGATGCATACCCCGGGTTCGAACTCAGGGCCTTCAACTTGTGAGCCGAACTCCTAGCCAGGCAAGCTCTCTCTCTCTCTCTCTCTCTCTCTCTCTCTTTGTGCAGTAGACAAGTCTTTCTAGATAGTACGCAGAGGCCCTTTTGGGCCTTCGGCCATGGTTCTCTGCGCCATGGTTACATTACGCTCCAAACAAGACCCAGATGACTGGGTTGCTACAGCCTTGCACTTAAGAAGAAAGAAAAGCTTTACAATTGTTAGCATTGTCTGATCGGTTTTGGAAGGAATATTGAAGATTCATATTAAGTATCCATTATTGCATAATAGGATAAATGCATGAACCAACAAGGGAAACATGGTTTGATTTAATAATTCAATAAGGTATTGGCATCTACCTCAAGCCACTGCATAATTCATAAGATAATATTCTTTGATAAACCAAAGTTCTAAGCATCATCACAAAGAGAGGATTGGGTTTGGCCCCATTTCAATGAGAATGTAGCTCAGTGTTATCATTTAGGGTGCACCCTTTTTGATATATGCTTGAGCCTAGGTTGGTCCCTGGTTGCAACCGGCCCAGTTTGATTCTTTCAAGTGTCACACTGGCTGCTCTGGTGAGGGGGCACAGCCACAATGCAATGTTTGAAAAGTAGAGTTTTGAGTGTGTCCCTGTATGGTTATCCATATCTTGGTACGGGATCGAGAGATTTCGACTTCAATTCCGTGTCGTGTCCGCTTGCGTGTTAATGTAGGTAGATAATTTTGTTTAAAAGTGACATATTCCTGTGTCATGTTAACGTGTCAAGGTGTCTAGGGGGTTGGGTCGGGGCCATTTGGAACCATCGATTTCAAAGGATTCCGATCCACCAGCTTTAGATCAGTTCCGATGTGGGTTTTTGAAACATTGAACCGTAATTGAACTGAATGGTTCCCGGTTTCGACCAGTTCCAAAGCTGATTCAGTTTGAACCGGCAGGCCGGTTCCAAACTAGTCATGTCTAACTACCGCTTTCCAAAGAACCACATATATAATATCCAGGACAAAATCCAGCTAATATACGAAGCTAAGCATGGTTTATAAATGGTATTCGCATTCAAATTCTAGTAAAATCCACAAAATCAATATGTAATTAAAATGTTATTAAATTTCTGTCATGTTTCAGCTGCATTTATGCTCTTTTTAAGGATCTAAAAATTATGGTTTTCTCAATTTGTGCCTAATAGAACACAGATCCGGTTCTGGTAGCAACACCCCAAAATGGGCTTGGACGTGGAATTGCTTGGATCTGAATCGGGTCTTACCGCTCACACCTGGCTCCACTTTTGATACTTGCTTCTAGACATGGCCGGTTCCTAACCGGTTCGGTGGTTTCAACCGAAATCAATTCTTTTGGTGGGCAAACTTGGGTCGAGCCAAACCGGTCCATAGCCAGTTGAGCGTGTTCATAGCCTGGTTCGGTTCTGATTGAAACTGCCGAACCGGTTAGGAACCGGTGTCGTGTCTCTATAACATATAGAGATCCCTCTACAATAATCAATATGCTTGAAATTACCTTCCTTTCCTTCTCACCGCTAAAACTTTGGTTCTATTCATCATGTGAATATTATTCCAAAATGATACCTCTCCATCATACAGTGGCTGGATCGAATCATGCCAGTACGTATTCATATACAGTAGGTTGAGTCGTCATTCATGTCAGTAATTATTGATATTTACACTGGATGTATTGGAAGATGAGTCTTCTTATCTATCTATCTGATATGTCAGGTTCAATAGAGAGAAGTACGCAATGATGTAAGAGTCAAGTTAAGCAAATAAACAAAACAAAATTTTCGCCTTGACCCTCTGTTAATGGAAAAACCACCATGAAGAAAGCTTAAGTTAGCTTCACACGAACAACATGCGGCAATGGAAGTTCTTAAGATGCCTTTCGTAAGCCTTTCTTTTATATATATATATATATATATATATATATATATATATAGGGATGGTCCATACTCAATACTCAATTGTATTTAATGGCTCATTTTGTATGATTCTATCGTTTTAACCACAGATCGTGTCTTTGATAGTTTTTTACTACTTTTCCATTACTTGAAATCATCTAAAAAAACTTAAAATAATAAAACTATATATATATATATATATATATATATATATACATGTAAGTTTTTTTATATGGTTTGAATAATAGGTCTAAAAGATGGTTTGAAAAAAATAATAACAAAAAATAACTTCACATATCTATATACTTAGCAAATGTGACAGCTGCACCAACTATCCAATCCACACATTCCCCTCACACACTTATATATATATATAAAGAGGGAGGATGTTACAGTACATGCCTACGGTTTATCTTATGAAAGTGTAAGTATAATAAACTTGTAATTTTTTAAATAATACTTTTAACAGGTGAAGATGACATCACTTTTTTTTCTCTCTCTCTCTCTCAACTTATATATATAAAGAACTTCCATAAGTATAAAAGAGAGAGAAAGAAAGCTTTGAGAACAGCTTTCCAGCCAATTGAAATTTTAGTGGGACAGAAGAAAAGAATAAAAGATCAGTTGAATTATTTCCTGTTAAAAAAAGAAGAAAAGATCGGTTGATTATTTATATGTAAGTTGCGGCATATATATTTAATAAAGAACCATCACATCATCATTCCGAATGGGTCACACTCTCACGTGGGAAGAAGGCTACTTCGGTCAGGACGAAATATTTGACTCAAGGTTTTGGAGGATAGCCCCCGTACACCCTGGAGCCAAGCAGCACCCAACGTCTATGTAATCTAACGGCTACAGTTTTCCATCTTATTTAAAAGTAATTAACTTTCGGGTCCGGTCAGACAAACGATCATGACACGAACCTGCGCTAGCAGATATGGACTGCTTGATAGCGACGTACTCCTACCTAAATAACATTGCCTTGTCTTCTCTTTTGTCGGGTTGGTTAAATAACTCCCTGAAATTTATCTCAAAAAACTTCATTAAAATAAAAAATACAGCACAAAATGACCGAAAGCAGTAAGCATAGCAAGTAATTACAAACGTACACGACCCAAAACCTGACAAGAACACAACCCAAGCGGCCATGTGTGTCTATCCAAATAACATGAACAAGAGTCGCGTTTATGATGAAGAGTGGATATGGTACAGTACAAATTTATTTGAAAAATAAAAGAAAAATGGTAATTGGATCAAGTCATTTTGGTGGTGCAAGGCATGGTCCAATGGCGGATGAGGATGGTGATGCCGGTGGATGGCAATGGGTAGTGGTGGTGATAGTGGCAACCCCTGGTGGTCAAGATAACAGTAGTTGTGGTGGCGGCGGTGAAGGTGACAATGATGCTAATTACAGCTACAAATTAAGTATTGTCGCAGTAGGTGGTGGTGATGCTGGTGGACAGCAATGGGTGGTGGCGGAGAAAGTGGCTACCCCTGGTGGTCAAGATAACAACAGTTGTGGTGATGGTGGTGAAGGTGACAAATGATGATGCTAATGACAGCTAGAAAGTATTGTCCCAAACATGGTGGTTGTGAGGATGACTCGATAGATGTGGTTGCTAATGACAGCTACAAAGTACTGTCACAGTAGGCGGTAGGTGGTTGTTGTGGGGATGACTCGGTAGATGTGAGCATGCACTATCACATGGATCGGTTCGCCAAAAAATACTAAGTCGAAAAGAGAAGAAAAGACCAACACAAGGTTTACCAGGTTTGGCCAGAGATGCCTATAATACGAGCAAGACAAAAAAAGATTTCCACTGAAGAGTGAAGCACTATAGAATGATCTATAACACAACCTCCAAAACCCTAAACCCTTCTGTACATCCCTTTAGTACGCTTTTTTTTGGGTCCATGCGCTCCATGACCAACACGATCTTTTAGTTTTCATGTCCAATTTGGGTCGCACGAAAATCTTTTCGTGTCTTGGTCACAATTTGTGTCCATCACAAATTCAAGTCACATCAACCATGGTAATGGTGGTGGAGATGCAGTGGATACTCCCACTGGTTGTTGGTGCTCATGGTGGCAAATGATAGCAAGTTTGCAATTGGGTAGGAAGGACCTGATTGATGCATGTCATCAATGAAGGTGCAGGCTGATCAACCATGGTAGGATCACATGCCATCATATTGATGATGATGGATTTAAGACCATACCAAGAGAAACTAGCTAAGCTGACAAGCAGCTTCCACCCATGCAAGAATACCACTAACATGTTTTAATGAAAAACATTCAATGATGGCAATAATTCTCAAGCCATCATCGGTTTGAACGCTACATTGTTGGCTTCTTCCTGCAATTATATTTGCTGTCGTGGTGATGAATATTCTGAAGCAGGACATCAGCATAGCCGTTGCATTGCAATTTTCAGCTTAGCTTCATTAAAAGTTGTAGGGTAAGTTACCAGTTGGATATTTGTGGGCCTTGGCTTTATTTATTTATTTTAAAAGAGGATGATATTTGAGGTGAATATGTGCCCACAAAGTAAAAAGATCTCTAACGATGTTATTAGAGAAAGTTAGTATAAAATGCTAAAAGTTGGCGCGTCACAAATTGAAAAGAAAATGCTAAGCCGTTTGGTATTAGAGGTTAAATGGAATTTTTGTGAGAAAATATAAAAAATGAGATACTGAACCTCTTAATATAGGTAGAAGGAGGTATCAGAAGAAAGTATTAGCTCACTTAAGCCTCTCCAATAACAACTAAGCTTTTTTTCGTTACTAGATGGAGTTAGCTACATAGATTTTTTTATTCCATAAAACCTGATTGTATGTCATACTAGCAGTTAACTCAAATAAGTTAGATCATTATTTATTATTTTCTTCTACTATTTTTGTTTTGTAATTTTTTACTTCATCTTTTAACATTTTTACAATCTAATTTCTTGCATCTCCTTGCTGAAACTTTTTTGATCGTCTTTCTATATGTCCAAACCACCTTAAACGATTTTCTCTCATTCTCACAAGCTTCAACCTCCCCATTGCAAAAAAAAAAGAGTCAACCGACTCTTTAAAGTTAAATGCTAATATGACATAAGGTAGAGTACATCAACTTCTAGGATTTTAGTCGACCCCATTTGATGAGGATAAGACTTGTCTTTGGTTGCATTGGTTTGAGACATGGATTAAATACTGCAAATGAGACAAACAGTACCTGTAAGAGCATCCTTGAATTGCTCGTGGGGGCATTCTGCAGATTCTCATTTCAGGGGAGCCTATTTCTTTGTTTTACTTTCGGGGTACATTGTCTAACCTTGCGTTTTTACCCTTGGATAAAATGATCTGGGGCCCTGTACTATTTGTCTAGGAGGTTGTAGTATTCATATCACTCTCAATTGATACTTGGGTCCCCACATTCAGAGGGTCGGGTGTCAACAGTACTGCAATTTGTCACTCCCCGTTGCATGACATTGTTTTTCATGCATCTGAACTGACCTAACATTCTTCTCTCTCTCTCACACACACACACAAAACCTGGTGAAATCACCTTTATGAAGCAATAACGTTACAAATTTTAAGAAATAGTGAATATTGGAGTGATTGGCCACTAGTGGTTTTGCCAAACCAAGTTGAGTACTTTTAGGTCATTAGGGGTGGGGTGTTTGATTCGTGGTACAAGGACCTTGCTACTTGAATCATAGGTCTATACCCACGTGAGCTTGTAAGCATAGTTTTGAGGAACCATGGTTGAGAGACAAAGGAGGTGCTTGGGTTTTCGTATTAAGTGCCCAAGTCTAATTCCTTTGTCCCATCTCCCTCATGGTGGTGAAGTTTTGAACTCAAATTGATTCTATGGAACTATTTGATGCACAATGAAACTTTAAAATAAATTATGAATAAAAAAACCAAGATTTAGCTTTTTTGGAACCTTATATCAAAGACATTAGGGTGTATCTTATTCGTTGTTCTAAGAGAATTGGACCTTGATTTTGATACTTATAGTTTCAAGTTTTATTGTGCATCAAATATAAAACCCGTCACTAACATGAACTATGACTTCATATGTCCAATTTGAATAAACAATATCAATACCAAGGGGGAGGTTGGCCACATGAACTAACCCCATGGTTTCAAACATAAACCCTATTACCTCCTCTCTAGTGTTCCTACCTTACCTTACACAAAACCCCAAGCATCACAACCAAACCAAATCAAATAAAGAACTATGGTTCCTTAATCTTACAAGCCCACGTGGGTCTAGGCCACCAATCATGGTTACAGGCCCACCTGGGTCTAGGTCACAGTTCTAGTACCAAGGCCATGGTACCACAAATCAAACACACCCTTAGAGATCATTCTACCTTTGTCCATCCTTCGATACAATAAGTCCAATGCATCCAATGATACTCCCGTTCACTATGTTGTCGTCCACAACAAAATTGCATAAAAATCTGAATGGAGTCATTTGGTAGCTTGAAACAGGCCATCGACTAAATGGAAGGAACCCCATGATAGCAGTCCTGTTGTCCAATTTGAGAAAGAGAGAGCATTTGCAATACTTTGATGGACGTTCCAAGTTTGTATTCTTTCTAAAAAATAAGGCCGACCTATTAAAGTTAATCAATTGTCCATTGAACCTCTCATATCTTGGCAATATCTTCTTCAAGTGATCACTGAGCCATGCAGATGCTCTACTAAATAAAAAATAGAATCATCTGCAAATAAGAGATGTGATACTGATAGGCCATTTCTTGAAATTTTGAGTCCTTGTACTTCTGTTTCTGCTTGTTGAAGAAGGTAGGAAAGACCTTTGGCGCAAAGGAGAAATAAGTAAGGTGACAAGGGGCAGCCTTGGCGAAGTCCGCAGTTGGGGGAGAAGTCACCATGCAAGCGTTCACCAATGAGAACTGAGTAATGTACTGTGGAGACACATTCCTTGATCCAGGAGATCCGCTTGCTATCAAAGCCCCAATTTTTGTATAATAAACCAAAGAAACGACCACTCAACAAAGTTGCAAAATTTTCTTTTGTTAATCTTAATAACCAAATCAAAGGGAGAACCAACTCTTTTGGTCTTCAAGGAATGCATATTCTCGTCTGCTTCCGAGATATTATGAGAAATTAATCTTCCTTTGACGAATGCACTCTGAGAGGATCTTATTAGACGATCCATAAAAGGCTGAATCCTTCATCACAAACTTTGCTATGATTTTATGGAATACTGAGCATAAAAGCTGAAAGGCTGCAATTGAGTCACGTTGGCCAGATGTTGCACCTTTGGGATAAGGCAAATGGGCGTGTGATTTAAGCTCTCTATCGTATGACTTCCCTCGAAGAAGCTGAATATTGCTCGAAATACGTCAAGCCGGGAGTCGACGTCCCAGTGAGCTTGGAAATATCTAGCGGTGAAGCCATCTACCTTGGGAGCACTATCCAGATTAAGAGCAAAATCAACCCGTCTTTACTTGTGTAGCGGTTGTTACTGCACAACCAGGCTGTGGCGTTACTGCACAACGCTTGGGGCGTGGCTCCCTTGGCTGGCCAAGGTTGGTAACGGCCATTAGTGGCCGGTTACCAGCCTAGCGAGGCTATATAAGGGTAGAGCCGGGGCGACCTGCAGGGAGGAGATTCGGGTGCAGTCACACGAGGAAGCCGGAAAACGTGAAGAGTCGCCGAAATCCCTTAAGAAAAGTTCTATTTTTATTTTTGTCAAATTTCTCATTTTTAGTTGTTAAAACGGAGTTAGATAGTAGGGTTTTTGTTTGTTTCATGCTAAACCTTAAAAAACAAGCCTTATTACGTGAAAATCGGTTCAAAACAAGCGTAGATTCATGAAAATTTTCTCAAAATCCGAGTTACTATTTTTTCATAAATTTTTCGGCGAAAATGACACCGCCGGTGACCATTAATGAATTGGGTTGGAAGAAGAAGGGCAGACAATCAGTTGAGGACCATCGCCGGCCTTAATCGTCGCCGGAAACGAGTGAAATTTATGCTGAAAAACCATGGGAACCGGCCCTTTTGGGCGTGTCCCTCGTTACCGTGTCGTGTCGTGTCTTCGTATCGCATGTTAAGAACCAATTCTGTGTCAAAACAAGTTTCGTGCCGGGTTCTGTGTCAGAAACAGGTCAAGTTTGGGTCGTGTCTTGAAATGGGTTTCTAGGTTAGAAACAAGACCCGTGTCAGTAGTTAAAGGTTTTGTGTTGACACAATGACACAAGCTACCTATTGTGTCACTCATTTGGATCAGATATGGTTCTGAGTATCGATTTGGATCTCAAATAGCTTAAACAGATCTAGATTGGGGTTTGAGATCCGATTCGGATACAGTTTGTTTCGTTAGATTTATAGTTAAATAAATTTTAATATTTTAATTATTTATAATTGTTTAGAGATTAAAATTAGAGGATTTGGTGGTGATAAGAGTGGCCCAACACCTTGGGGATTGGATCTTAGTGCTCCTTTAGGTAGGGGGTTATGCATTCTTTTACAGAATGATGCTAGAAGTGATTTTACTGTTTTAGATAGATTTAAATGTGCATGATTGATAAATGTTTTATTGATGTTTGTGAAATGTTATTCGCAATTATGGGTTATTTGATATGCTTTTCAAACATAACATGTTTACGACATTGATTGATAAAGAGCATGTTTTCATATGCATGTGTTGTATGAACATGGTATTTAAATGTTGTTTAAATGTTGTGTGGATATGGATTTGATTCTTGATATTCATGGATCTGGATATGATTTGTGAATGTGATGAATTGTAATTGGTTTTACAAATGTAATGATGTGTAAATATACGACCCGTACTTGTGTGATTTGTGTGGGGTATCTAGAGATTTGCAGCTCCCTCGGGCGATCCGACTTGGGGCGAATATAGGGTGTGTTCTCGGGCACTTTGCCGTGAGAGTCGGCGTGGTTACCGTCATGAACGGGGTTACCGAAGTCACGTTAGGGAGGGTCAGATGTCTCCCGTGGCCTTTGGGGTAGACACAGTATGGGCTGTAATTATCGAAACTAATTATGTGTGCATGTGTGTGAGTGTGTGTATGAATTTGAGATCATGATTTGAAGGTAATTGTGCTTTGCTATGAAATGATTGTGAAACTATGCATGCTTTTAGTATGATTTCTGTTTAAAGATGCTTAACCTCCCTACTTAGCTATGTATATGAGCTCACTCCATTGTTTTACAGCTATCTTGAAGCTAGCAGTTCAAAGGCATACGGAACAGAATAGGAGTTGGATAGAGCTGCATTTTTATTTTAGATGGTATGATAAGTGTTAAACGATTTATAAAGTCTTGTTATTCGGGGTTATTGTTAGGTGGGCCCCAAACCATTTTGGATGTGTTGTTTAGAACTTCGATATGAATATTTATTTCAGTTAGATATTTTATTGAGTTTGAATTAAATTAGTATTGTATTTGATTACTGCTCACCATCATGCCTGCGCGAGAAGCGGCTACGTGGCATCGGCTCGAGCCGGGTCGTGGTCGCGACCCGAGCGGGCGTGACAACTTGTGTGTCACTAGTTGTGTGAGGCACTGACTCATGGACGTCGTTGCCTTTGGTTGGGAATTCTTCAAAATCTGAATGGAGTCTGGTAGCTGGAAACCGGCCCTCCACTAAATAGGAGTAGCCTCTCCAACTGCTTCAATTAGTACTTCATGTCCCACTGCTGATAACAACGTCCTCTTCACTATTGGAGTTTCCCATGAACCTTGTCCATATTGAAGGAGCTTTTACTTGTGCAGGATCCTCGCCTCACATATGATGCGCAATGGAGAGTGGGAGGGTCTGAATGAAGACCTGGGAGCATAGCACAAGGAGGAGGAGAGAGATCGTTTTCCGGTTTTACTAAGAAGGTTTTCTAGGAAAGAGTATTTTGCTTTCTCACGTTTATGTGTTTTTACTGTTCCCTTACTATTATATTTATAATGAAAAAAAAACTTCACAGACACCCACGGTTATTGCATGTGCATGTCTGAATAAAAGAGTCGGATCTTCAATATGATATTGGAAACATATATTTAACATCAATCTGAACAATGATCATAAGACGGTTGAATATCTTAAGTACAACAATAACAAAGGGATGGACTTCATGATAAGTATCTCACACACTCGGTGTTAGCTTGCGGCTGCAACACGAGGGCTTTCCAAGACGTTGTCCATCGCAAAACTTTTCTAGCGTAAGCAATTGTGCTCAAAGTATTGCTTCGCCTGGTGAAAGATCTCATAAAAGTTTCATGCAGGTTGTCCGCTACCGAGTACCTAATGTGACCTTCCTTTTATCTTCACTCAGGACTTTCTAAAAGGTGAAATTGGTGGAGTTTTTCATGGTAAGCCCAGTAAATGGACGAAGACCAGACCTGTTCAATCCAGGTCTTGAATTGAAGAAGACACTGCACAAGCTATTAAATAAACTAGTCGTTGATGAATATCAATAGTTTTAATGAGTTTTGACACACAAATGACATCTACAAAATATAAGGACATGATTGCATGTTCTGAGAGTTTTATAAAAATTTAAGCAGGGAAGAGGATCTAGTATATGCTTCCTAAATCTTAATCCATATGACATTTTGTTGTTAGGGAATAGCCAACAACTACGTGACCACGTGAACAATCCTTGGGAGTAAATATAGTCAATAGCGCATTATTTTCAACATATGGTTTAGAATTGCAGGTCCATCTTAAAATGTTAGAGGAGATGATGAAAAACATTGAGCAGAATGATTGAGGAGATCACCACTTACTAAATCACTATTCTTGAACTCTTGCAACACGAGGGCTTTCCAAGACGTCATCCATCCCAATATTATTCTAGCCTATGCAATTGTGCTCAAAATATTGCTTCCCCTGGTAAAAGATCTCTTAAAGTTTCGTGCAGGTTGTCCGCTACCGAGTTCCTAATGTGGCCTTCTTCCTTTATCTTCACTCAGGACTTTCTAAAAGGTGAAATTGGTGGAATTTTTCATGGTAAGCCCAGTAAATGGACGAAGACCGGACTTGTTCAATCCAGGTCCTGAATTGAAGAAGACATTGCACAAGCTCTTAAATAAACTAGTCGTTGATGAATAGCAATGGTTTTAATGAGCTTTAACACACGAATGACATCTACAAAATATAAGGACATGATTGCATGTTCTGAGAGTTTTATAAAAATTTAAGCAGGGAAGGGGATCTAGTGTTATGCTTCCTAAATCTTAATCCATATGACATTTTGTTGTTGGGAAATAGCCGACAACTACGTGACCACGTGAAGAGCAATCCTTGGGAGTAAATAGAGTCAACTTATGTGAAAGATTTCGTGAGTCAAAGAACCCTAAATAGTAAAAGCAACTAATATATGTAGAGAAAAATGAGAACAAAATCGAGCTGGTAAAAAATCGTACTATGCCTACTTCATATTCATTAAACTGCAATTTGTATCAATATATTGTGCCACGTCCGAGGTTGCGGACAAATAGCGCATTATTTCAACATATAGTTTAGAAATACACGTCCATCTTAAAATGTTAGAGGAGATGATGAAGAACACAGTGAGCAGAATGATTGAGGAGATCACCACTTATTAAATCACAATTCTGGATCTCTTGCAATAACGAACAAGAAGAAATAGCTCCTTCGAAACATCCAATTTGATCGGCTGGTGTCACCTTCAGCGTTGAAATGTATCCATCTGTAGACAGTTCATAGAGAGATGATTCATGGAGAATACGAAGTCTCTAATAATGTTATCCAAAACCAAACTACAAAGTCCATACGAAGCAGCTTTTTTTATGCACAAAAAGCACATAAGCTGATGATGTTATTCATTTCAAACACAAACTCATGACAAATTCTACAATCAAACACAAAACATAGAAGCCCAACTATAACACCGTTCACTCAACAACGTAACGTCATAATCGGGCAAAGAAACTCAACAGATTCAAAGTTCCTTCAGATTGTTGATGAGCTTGACAACAATATGTTCTTCTTCCGAAGCCTCGCGCCTCTGCAACTGGGCCATCAATTTTTCATCCATCCCCCTCTATCACCCTTTCCAATAGGAGATTGATGGACCAAAAAGATCGAGAGATCCCGGTTGAGCAATCGCTTAGAACCAACCCTTCGAGGTTTTACCTTCACTTTATTTCATTCCAATGCTAGAGGCGTTCCCGCGAGTCACTCGCGCTCTATTTAAACTTAAAGAAGGTCCTTCACAGTGATACTCTATGCACGACACGGGACACGAAATATTGAACGGAACCGTCAAGCCGTTAGTGACGCAACTAAACTTTGAAACGGTGATCGAGGACAAGTGGTGCATGGAGTTGACAGTGACACATATAAGAGACACGAGACACGTAATCTTGAACCGAAGCGTCAAGCCAATGGTCACGCAAGCAAAATTCGAGACGGTATAGAGTGAGAATAACGAGCTCACTGCTGAGAGAGAGAGGGAGAGTGGGAACGAGAGATGGCGCGAGGATCGGCAGCAATGGCGTCAATCGGAGGGTTTCGGCGCCTCCATCTTGATTCTTTCTTCAAGATCTGCTTCTCAACTACTTCGATATCTCCCAGTATGCCGCCGTCTGCAAATCATCTCACCATGTCTTTAGCAATTGTATCTCATCTTTTCACGATATAACTTGCTCACCATAAAGTAGTGCCCGAAATAGGTATAATTAGTCTCACCATGTCCTCAGTAATTGTATCTCACACATAGGCTCACCAAGGATCAAGTTTAATTCCACAAAAACAGCATAAGATCTAATGAAATAGATGTTCTATTTAATATTTGTTTTAAAATGTAATGAAAGAATTACTATTAGATGTGCTTAGAACTCCAAAACACGTATGATAGATGAACAAAACCACAGAATCTGTGACTATTAAATATCCAATGCATACACAAAATTACTTTATCAAATTCAACAGAAATGCAATCAATCAAGAATCTGAGAGCATCTCATGGAATCAAGATGAGGATCATTGAAAACTCTAGCCTCTTGAAGAACACCTCCATTCTAGATCTAAAGAAAGCGAGAGTGATCTGCTGGAAATTGGGAAAAAAAGCAGAGTTATGATCGACATGCATTACTCTCAATCTTCTGTGTGGCTTGTTATTAAACGGAGCATAACCACAGAAGAAGATTTTCTTTTCTGATAATTACAGAAGAAGAATTTGGAAATAGCAAACTAACACAAAACATATTGAAACCACCCAAAGTTGCAAATACAACAGCTAGAACATAGAAATTGCACCAAATCTACCAACAAGATACAGAGAAATTAGCATCATAATCGGCATCAGAACAATGAAAAACGAAATGGAAATGGCCAAACTTGAATCTGATGATCTCTAGAGAAAATTGTCACCAATCAGATGAGAGGAAGTTAGAGAAGAAAACCTACAAAGGCGGTTTCGTCCGTTTGGAAGCCCAAACTAGATCCATGCCCCTTCCATAGATATGAATACTTTCAGATTTTAGCAAGATATTACCATTAGTTAGCTAATGAAAGTTTGTCGAGCCAATCGTTAGGTAAATTGGTTATTTTCTCGAAATATGCATCACTAATTAACTAAGAACAGCTAGAGAAATTGTTCTTATGGGATTCCACACAAACCTTGTAGAAAAGGAAAAAATCAGCAAAAAAAACATGTTTCTTCCCTTGAGTAACGCTGAAGAGAGTACCAAAATCTGTAAAAATGATGAGCCTTTGCTGCCATTTGAGAAAAATCCTTAGATCCATGTTTTTTCTCTAATCTTCCTCAAACTAGAAACTGCTTCTCATACTAATCCTTTCTGATGGGGACTAGAACACCACGAGCCTATTTCAATGATGGATCAGAGGAGGTCCTTCTGTGGTGTCGCTATGATCCTTCAATGTCAGGATGTTTCTCATTGTATCCAACTCTACCATATAATTCATCTATAAAGTAGTCGTCAACAACTTCCGAAACTGCATACGGAAGTGCTTCAGCTACCAACTGTCTCAAGCTACAGTCAGCATTGAAAATTGCATCTGCATGTCTTGTGAACATATCCAAGAGAAGAAGATTGAAGCTATAGTTATCAACTTTTGTTGACACTTTTCCAGCCATGCTAGACTCTAATGCAATCAAAGAATACAGGTGAAATATGTAAGGACGAGTAGCCAACCAAGACAAAGAAAACCTGACCTTTTTGTGGGCGAAGGTGCAAATAGGGTGGTGCTAAAAGGCATGATGGACCATTTAGATCTTTGTTCGTGTTTTTAGAACTTCTGTTAGAAAAATGCTGTCTAGATCTTACTTTCAGTAACATGTTATCTACCCTCCAAGACTCAACTCCCTTCAAATAACCTGAAAATCCACCTCACAAGGAGATTTTAATCCCGACAATGCAAGTGGCTTAAATATACTTAAAAATGCATTATATGAATTTCAATATATGACAACTTCGAATGTATTTTTTAGTCAGACTCCACATGCATATTAGAAAGAATTGATAATTGAGTAGGTTACGGAGTATGAATACAAATCACATGTTTTTTCTTAATTAGATGGTCCCTTTTGATCACAACCATAATGTACTGCTGACTCCAAATTAAATGGTGGAAGTCTAGTTACGTACTACAAATGATATACTTTTTAGGAATTTCCTATAGCACATCCTGATGGTTCCTTATTAAATTAACATTTCATTGTGAAGAAAAAACCCCATGCCAAGATTAACTCGTTATTACAGAAAGACCGCAATTTCCTTCTAGGGGGTGTACATTCATGTCTATTGTGGAAATAAAACACAAAGAACATATTCCAAGAGAAGGAAAAGAACGCATCTTCCATGTACTAGCAAAATACTTGCTTATTTTCATGATTTAGTCTGAAAGAGAAAGCCACAAAGTCTAAAACTATTAGTGAGCCTTTGCTGCCATTCAAGAGGCAATTCTTAAATGCACAAATTTTTCTCTCATCTTCCTCAAACTGGCAGCTGCTTCTTTCATGGTAATCCTTTCTACTGGAGACTCCATTGAACATGACAAACCTATCTGCATGGTGGATACCAGAACCTCATCATGAGATGACAGATGTCAACTCCAGGTTGATACTTTTCCAGCCATGCCATACTTTATTATGTGATCAAATAATACGGTTGAATATATGAAGAGTCAGCAGCCAACCAAGGAAAAAAAAGTCTGACCTCTTTCCAGGAGGATGTTTCTCGTGATCCTCTAGGTTGGCACTCACCAACTGTTCTGTCATTTGCCTCTGGGTTTTATGATTTGGAAGTTGTTGCTGCATCCTAGCATGTGAATGATGAAAATTTTGTTGTATATACTTGAGATGTTTAACAAGTGAGGCAAATGTGGGGCTGGTGATTGTTAATGATGTCTGAAATTATATCAAGGCAGGGAAGTTGTTGATGGTTGTTAAATTTTATTTCATTGGAACTCCATGCTTTACAGAGTGACGTTGGTAGACTGCCAACCTGTGAATGATGATATATTTTTTTCCTTTATATATTTTTGCTTGAGATGTTTGAAATGCAAGGAGGCAAATATGGTTCTAGTGATTATGGTTTTCCTCAATTATATGAAGTCAGGCAAGTTCTTGGTGGATGTCAAGGTTCCCGTAACTGGACTGGATGCACCACTATGGAGGGGGCTGATGATGGAAGATTGCTCAGGACTTTCTTAAATTATTGTTAGTGAACTTATACTGCAGCATGTAATTTCTTTTCTGTTTGCAAGGGACATCTCCTCACCAGTCTAAACTGGTAGACATGAAATGCCCTACGTTTGACAACAATTTGTAATGTCCTACGTTTAGATGGAACCACATTTAACTACTCTGTTGAATTACTTTTCTTTTTTGTTATAAGGGAGGCCGAAGCCTAATACCACGTGCACCCTCCTACCCATTCCCGGAATTAAATTTGCGACCTGTTAGTGGGCGTCAGAATGCTCCTGGTGCAAGGCCGCATCGTCCCCCACACTAAGTGGTGTCGGCTATATCCGAATGTTCGTGGGAGCTCCTCCTTGTTTCTGCTTCTCGAACAACATTGAACACATCTCTCTCATTTTATCTTCTATTAGTATCATACAATGTTTATGTAATAACCTTATTATGAATCCAATCATTCACAATAGAGTGGTACTAATAGAGTAACAATTCTACAGTGCAGCACACACACACAATAGAGTCTTCTTTGCAGGAAAGGGCGTTGGCACTAGCTTTACTGTTGCAATATATTTTCAACGTTCTAATTTGCATTTTGTTGTCATTACCATTTCTTTATTCGTAAAATTTTTACTAAGTTTTTTTTTTTGCAGATATGTGCGAAGATTATTGATGTTTGAAATGAAGCACGAACGCTAAAATTTTCTCGTGTTTGGCAATCAAATCGTTTCCTAAACGCCTCTTCTCACCAATTATGTGCCCAAACGCATCACGCACAAGTAGGTATTCTCACAAATACTGCCTCTACACAAAGGTCTTGAAATCTAGGGGGAACCACAGAAGGCAAGAAGAAGAAAAAACAAGGGGGGAAAGAAAATGTGCGCCAATCATGTGCCCCACGAGTCATGTGGGTTCGGAGTTTTGGTCCATACACGCAAAAACAATATGGACGGATCGGATTTGGATCTTGCCACGGGATTAGATTGGGACCCATATAGTTAGAGGTTCGGAATTGTGTTCCCACGAGATAATATTACTTCGATTGGTAGAGATTTAGCGCATTCACATGTAGTGCCTTCTACGCAATGAAGACTGTTCTTAAATCTCTCGGGCTGTGATACAAAGCAAACAAAGCGCCAATATATATGCAAAGCATAAAAAAGAAAGCATTATTTTTCCTTTTAAATTTAAATCTTCATGCAAATCGAACCGTGAAGATGTTTAAGTAGATTTGTGCATGAACGAATGTGTGCATTTACAACTTTTCTTAAACGTACGTACACATATCTACTAAGATTTCATGAATAGAGGATAGTGAAAAGCAAAAAGACTTCCCAAGAAAGGCTCAATGGAATAAGAAAATGTGTTTTTTTCCTCATAACTTGTGGAAATGTGGGTTCAAGGAGATCTCTTGTTGTTTTATAATATTTACCTTTTAACTTTAATTGTATATTCTTATCACACAGAATACCTAATGTCCCTCTTAATTTTAACCAACTGACATTAATTCTATGCATAACATTTCTATCAATTTTTCCATCACTTTGAAAAAATGACCCTAGGTACTTAAACTTTTCTTGTGAGGGATGCATTGTGTGTCAATTTTAATTTTTATGTCCTCTGAAGTACTCAAATGATCGAACTTACATTCTATATATTTTGTCTTTGTTCTACTAAGTCGAAAGCCTTTACTTTCTAACGTTTCTCTCCATAGTTCTAATTTCCTATTAACTTTTTCTTTTAGACTCATCCACTAACACCATATCATATACAAATAGCATGCACCAAGGTACTATCTTGAATATATTTTGTTAACTCATCAATGACCCATATAAATAAATATGGACTTAAAGTTGATCCCTAATGTAACCCAATATTAACTTCAAAGGACTCTGACGTTCCTTCATGAGTCCTCACACAAGTTTTTGTACCATCGTACATGTCTCTTATAAGATTTATGCATATCAATGGAATACCTCTCTTTTCCAAGGTTCTCTAACGTAGGAAATAACATTAGATTTTTCCTCTCTACTTTTCTCTTCCATGAGAAAAGGAGTTTGATGAGAAAGGGATCTCGACAAACAGAAGTAGACATGGCCTGTTTGGAACTGGCTTGGCGGTTTGAACCGGAACCCAACCAACCAGAAACGGAAAGCAACAACCCAATGATTATACTCTTTTACCTAGTTTCTATTTTTGTTGGGGGGTTTTGATTCAAGGCCAAACCAATGATTATGAACCGGAACATAGAACCTGGTTTGGTTAGTTTTCATGGTTCTCCGTTAACCGGAACCGACAGTTTCAAATGTCCAGTCCTGGTTTAACCGGCCAACAATGTCTAACTGAAAGGCATGCATCTTCAAAGCGGACCCAAATGAGGGATGAGGTGTCTATAGGATCTTTTAGTTCATAGCTAACTGCAAATTTTGCATTTTCCACTATCGAGCACAAATTCTAACTGTTCGTACCTACTAACTTCCTCGAAGAAGAGAAAGATGCAAACTAATTTCCATGAAAGATGACACAGAAGATGTGACTTTAGCATGTAGAAACTCTTGAATTGATTGACTTGTTTTGCTCTATTGTGTGTGCGTGCATGCATGGGTGTGTGTAATTTGCGATCTTGCACTTGTATCTTTGCATTTGTCTCCCACTGTTAGACTCTTATTCTCCATTGTTGGTGGCATGGCTGCCAGCACCCCCATCTACAAATCAATGAATTCTCTCATTTTTATTTGTTTTCTTCTTCTTCTTCTTCCATTTGTCTCAACCATTATTGACTTGGTTTCAACCCTGTGATGTTTACTTATTCCAAAGTCCTTTCAAGGATTTATAGCTGAATTGTAGTTCATGTAAATTTCTTTTGTTATAATGAAGAGGCCGAAGCCACATGCGCGCTCTAGGAATCGAACTCACCACAAGCGATGACGTAGGAGTCGAAGAGCCCTGCTTTGCTTAAAACAAGTTGGATCTTGTGAAAGAAAACAAGCATAGACCCAACAATAGAGACACCTCGGATGCCTTCCATAACCACACTATCAACTTTTTTCTAGGGGACCCACAACGTTCACCAACGGTCAAGTTCCCCTCTTTCCACAGTAATACCTTGTAATTTCCATGAGGCAAACAAGGATGCTTCTAACCGTCCTTCTCTCCCAAACAAGGCTCTACAAGTGCTGCCCAGTTTCCGTTCTATAGACGAACACCTTCTGTATAAGCTGTGCCGGCAAACTGCACAACACAAAACAGAGAGCCCTTCCTCCTTGGCCTGTTTTCTTCTTCTTCATGCCTCAAAAGTCTGTGGTTGTCTGCAAGATTTGTTGGTTTGTCACCTCAACTAGGTTCTGCATTGCTGAATTTCGGGCAAGATGGTAGCCATTTTTCAGGGATTTTTCATTGTTTACCACCTTTTTGAGTCAGTTACATGTCGTTTTACCTGGAAAAAGAGTCTTCCCTCTTGGCTTCCCTTTTGGTCTCAGCCTCTCCCTTATCCCACCACGCTGGAGGAGCATCCAGCACCTATGATGGCTTCGGTGGATCTCCTGCAGGTTTTCGAGATGTTCGACAGGAACAAGGATGGGCGGATCACAATGTGTGAACTTAATGATTCGCTCGATAATCTAGGCATCTTCGTTTCCGAGAAAGATTTGGCTGCAATGATCAATGAGATTGATGTCAATGGTGATGGCTGCATTGATATTGAGGAGTTCAGAGTGCTTTGTGAGAATATTCTGAAGGAGAACGACGGGGAGAAGGATATCAGAGAGGCATTTGATGTTTTTGATGAGAATGGTGATGGGTTCATAACCAGTGAAGAGCTACAATCGGTCTTGTCGTCGTTGGGGTTGAAGCAGGGGAGCATAGTGGAGGATTGCAGGAAGATGATAAGGAAGGTGGATGCTGATAGGGATGGGAAGGTGAACTTAAATGAGTTCAAGGAGATGATGAAGGGTGGAGGCTTTGTTGCCTTGAGTTAGGCATGAAGAGAGAAGAGATGTCAGAGCTTGAGTTATATTTTCCAATATATACTTTTCATGAATGAAGATGATGAAAGTTAGATTGTAAATATTTTTTAAGTTTGCTTATGCTAATAAAGTTAGTATCTTAATATAGGTTCTGTTTATAATAGAGTGACTTCATATGATCATCTTTATGTGGACGCCTACGTTATGGTCAGTGGTATGTAACAATTGATTTGGCCGGAAAATAGATCTCTTGGCGAATTCTCGAAAGAACAAATTTTAGTCCAGTTTTATTCGAAATGTCACCATTCTCTGGCGGATTTGATATTGAAGAAAGGGCTTTTATTAGATAAGCCTTATACACATGGAATCGAATTTTAATGACTTCAACCAGTCAGAAATCGGCGTGGATTCATTGGGTTTTTGTTAAGTTGAAGACTTGTTGTTTGTCTTCTGATTGTTTTCGATGAAACACAGCAACGGCCATTGTTGCTCTTCACTGGAAGATTGAGGCCGGGCTGATGGAGGGGGTAGAGATGGCAATTTCTGCTCACCCCTCACTATCCCATGTGGGCGGATTTTCAAGTAAAAAAACCTTCTCGTTATATGTATATATATTTATATTTTTCATATAAACATAACTATATACATATATGCATAATAACTTTTAGTTTATTAATATAAAATACCATTAAAAAAAAGTTATATTTTAGGTAGAATATATCATATTAATTATTTTTTAAAATTGTTTTTATAGGTTGAAGTGGAGCGGGGCGGGAGTCGAAATTCATCTTTTTTTATGTTAGGGTTTAAGCATGTCAGGTATAGGTCGTGTCGTGTTTGACACATTGATGTTTGTTGTATCCTCCAAGATCGATTGGACTCTTATTGTGTCTGAAATATTGTGTCAACTAGGAGTTTGTGTCCTATTTTTGTAAGGAACTGTTGTTCTAGGTAAGGTTAGGTCCAAGATTAAATACAAAATTGAATACAAAACCCGGTTAGCAAGATTTAGGTTCAACAAGGTATTGTCTCGATACAATGGTAATACATAAAAACTGTTGTAATATACAAGTTTCAAAATTTCGTTGGACTCATAATTTAAAAGATTTTAATGTTGTTATTATTTTGGAATTGTTTAAATATTAAATTTACAATATTTGGTGGTGACAAGTGTAGACATGCAATATGGGGTTTGAATCTTACTATACCTTCAGGTAAGAGTTATACATTTCTTAATACAATCATATCAAGAGTGATTTCTTATAATTGGTTTATAAGAAATCACTCTTGATATGATTGTAATTGGTTTATTGATGTCTTTTTGGATGATATTAAAATTGTGGGTTGTTTGACTTCTATTTAAAGTATATATGTTTGTAATATAGTTGTCAATGATTATGTTTTAATATATGTGTTTGATAAAAAAGTGTGATTTAATATTATGTATCATACATATATAGATCTGTATATGTGAATCATATAATGTGGAACAGAAAGTGGTATGAATTCATGGCCATTCTTGTGTGGTTTGTGTGGGGTCTCTAGAGACTTGCAAGCTTTCTGGAGTTTTCAATCTGAAGTTAATTATGAGGTTAATTATAAAATATATTCTTGAGCATGCTCTCATGGAGGCTATCATCATTTGATTGTTGTGGACAAAGTGATCAAAGTTACGTGATGAAGAGTCGGACAATTAATGTTATTTTGGGTAGACACAATATGGGTTATTAATATCATAATTGATAATATACACATGTATATACATGTACACGGTTGGAAGCATGAACTTGAAATAAAAACTTTTAATCACTATGACATGTTTGCGAAATATGTATGCTTTTAGTAATACTTATATTAAGCGATATATAACTTTTATATGAATCAATTGATCAGGGCTCATCTTAATATTTTTATAGTTTATCTTGAAGATAGCACTTTGTCATCGAGTGGAGCCAAATAGATGGCTTGTTGCTGATGTTTTTATTTGGGTTTTGATAGATTTACCCTTGTGAGATGCGTCTACTGGCATCACCACGGCTCTTATCATGGTTGTGTTGCGTGCGAGTGTGACACTTAGTCTCGGCAACTTTTTTTTCATAAGATTTTCCTTGCAAGAAAAAGGACTTTTTTCTGAAAAAATTATAAGGTAATTCAAAATTTATGGAGAGCAAGACAAGAGCAATAAAGCAGGATTTAGTAATATCTTCCCTAATAGACATACAAATAACCAGCTAACGTAATGAAATTAGAAAAACTGAAAACATATTTGCGAAGAATTTTCAAGATCATTCAAAAATCATTTAGATTTAAACAAATTCATTTAGCCATATTTTACGTCTGGACAAATTTTGAAAAATCGGCAATAGGTCCTTCAATGCATTTTACGCCACTGATTATCTTATGCGGAAAGGCTTAGTTGTTGTTGATGATTATATGTGACCGACATCATTGTATATATTTTCTTTAAGACGAGGGTGAAATTGAATAAGTTACAACTTTTTTTTCCTTTTCCTGGATTTGTAAGATGTGGTTATGAAGACTTGCCTCAACATATTTACTTCCATTTTAAAATATACTTTGCATATTTGATATTCTATTGAATCCCCAACTTCGTCTGGACAACTTTTGGAAGTTAGATTTAGTCATTGTATTGGTTGGATGCAAACAATTAAGAACATGCTGAATTTGTTTATAAGATGAACTTGATTCAGTTATTCAAATCCATTTTCATTTTTATTTTCGTGCTTATTGTACAGGGAACCTGTGCTTGAGTTTAAGGATCAATGAGCAAAGGGGTTCTCAAGAAAGAAAGAAAAAACCCACCCTATTGTGGGTAGAGCGAGGCAAAGATAACCCAACTAGCAGTCAGGATAGGATAGGATTTAAGGTAAACCCACCCTGCCGTGCTTGTGCGCACACACACACACACACATATATGTGTATGTATGTATATGTGTATTAATTTGTTTATATAAATATATGTTCATGATATATATATATATATATATGTTTGTGTGTGTTTTATGTATATATTTTATATTCATATATATTATACAAATATAAATGTTTATATAATCACTTTTAGTTTAATAATATGTAATAGCATATGTTACATTTGTATATTTATGTAAAGTGTATGATATTGACTTAATTTTCTTTTTAAAAATTTACTTTTATAAGCTGAAGCGTGGCAAGTTATACTGGAGTGAGTGTAGGGTGGGAGCGAGGTCTAATTAGGAAGCTTTTAGTATAGGGTGGGTGTGGTGAAAACCCGCCCCGTTGTGATCCCTAATTGGGTACATCAAGCTTTAGGTAAAGCAAAGGATCATATTCGAAACGATGTTTATTCTAGGTATTGAACTGTAGACCTTTAACCGAAAAGCCCCCCTCTCCCCACATTCACGCACGCAAGTCTCAAGATCATTACCAACGATTAGAAAGAGAATTGGGACTACACGATGTCTTGTCTTGGCAAATTCAATGGGGTAGATCATGGACGGATATGCCAATACGCTCTCACCCTAACCTTAACCAAGTATTAGAAAAAGGAAGAAGAGTCATACATGTATATATATATATATATATAAGGAGAGAGAAAGTAAGAGTTGTTATACTCTTCTTGACAATGTAAATGATTCATTTTTTTATTGAATGTTTAAAAATTAAAAATTAAAGTATTAAAAAAAGAAAAGAACAAAGGATATTTTTTTACAATTTTCTATATATTGGTATTGGTGGGGGCAAGTATATCTCTTTATCCGAACCTAAACTTGATCAGGTCGAGTTGGGTTAGAGTTGTTTGGGTCATGTCAATATTACCATCCCTAGCAAGGAGCATAGTGATATTTGTTGGTATAACGGTCAGTCAATGCAGTTGACACGTTCAAGATGATACGAGTCATAATAATGTTTAAAATAGAACAAAAAGCAAGGTCGAGAAGACGAAAGATAAAGAATACTGTAGACATACGCTTTCCTTTGCAACCGCCCTGCTGAAGTCAGCTTCTCCTTCGCCATCGTAAGGGATAAAAATACTATGCAGGCTTTTAGAATTTTTGGAAAATTGAGACCCTCCTTGGTGTTTAGGAAATAATATGGCCCCCCTTTGAGTTTTTAAGGAAACGAGGAAGAGCAACGTGGGACAACATCTCCTTCGTGTCAAAAGGCGTCAGTGGGAGGAAGCGACTGTAAAAAGTGTAGATATGACGTGATGAGAAAGAGACACACATTAGCCGCATCTCTCACGAGAGAGACGCAACTGTCGCCCTGGTTGGAAGCATGACTTTTTTTTCATATGATGGTTGATTTTCTGTTTATTTATTGTTGTTATTCTTCCTTCCTTCTTATTTTTTTCATACGGTGGTTGATTTTTTTTATTGTTGTTATTCTTCTTTTTTTATTGATTTGAGTTTTTTATTTTTTAAAAATTTTAAAAATGTTTTAATGAAATTTATAAGAATATATATTGTTTAGACAACAATACTAAATGAAACATTTGTCGTACTCGAATTGGGTGAAAAAAAAGAGAAAAATGATAAAACTAAGTGTAAGAGGAAAGAATAAGGTAATTTTGAGATGTGTAAATAGTAAAAAAGATGTATAAATAGTAATCCTTATTATGTGTCTTGTAATAGTATTTGGATATGTGAAGGCAAGCAGAGAGAGGTACACGGTTACGTTTTTCTCAAGAAGATTGTCTCGTTTAGAGTATCTCTTTGTTCTGTTTTTTTTATAAATACTTAGTTTTTTTCTCTTTCGAGTTTCGTTTTTAGGCTTTTTGTTAAACCCATTACTATCTGTTCGTCCAAGAGATACGTGTATCTTTTTAAAAAAAGCAAAAAAATGTTTTCTTTCTAAATATTATCTTAAAAATAACTAAATATGAGAAAATGATCCTTCTCGTATTTCATGGTTGTTATTGAGAATGAAAGTGATCACTACGAATGAAAGAGTTCCCATCCGAGGAGGGAGGCAAGACCCACGCTTTCATGGGCTCGGGGAGCTTTTTGCAAGAATGATGGACTAAGCCGTGCCTAAGGGGGCATTCTCTCCATAGGACGAGGCCCGTCAAGAAGCATGCAAGGGTGACAGATCGGTCATGAGAGTACTCCGATATATACACCAGGGCAACTAATGTGGAGCATGCGACGATGCCACCCGTTTTCATTTCGTGGAAGCGCCCAACAGAGGAAAGGGTTGTAGGTGATCTCGTGCCTATTCTGCTTCTTATTTAGAGACGCCATAGAATGAATGATAATGCAAGCAGACAACAAATAGAAGAACTCGTTTTCTCATTCTTGATAGTTCTACATTAGGGATTTCACCAAACAGAAGAAGGATGAGAGTTCAGTCTCGATCATGGAAATTCAATATACCATCCTAAAAAATCTACGAAAGCAGGTAGGTGTGTCTGCACTATAAGTGCTAGCAAGTCTTATAATAAAGAGTGAATATCCTTGGATTGACTTATCCATTATATCATTTAGTTCCATTTCTTCCTGGAGCTGAGCTCCACTCTGAGAATTGAGATTCAAGTGTTTACAAATAAGGGTTGGCTGCCTATTGATACTATTATTAATTCAATCGAAGGCTTAGCGAGAACTGAATTCAACACAAAAGTGCTCATATTCCCTACTTGTTAGTAGGCGATAGAGATGTATTAACAACACAAACCTGCTTCCTTCCTTGTTGACGCTAGTTCATTTTCTTCTGAAGAAGTAGATGATAGACCATTTCATCTCAAAACTACCACCACTTCACGGTGAAATTGAATAGTTGAAGCCAAGAAATCTATTAGCGACCTTTACCAGCTTCATCGGATTCCTCTCCAAATAGATGAAGAACATAAGAGAAAGAAGATAACATATATAATTCATGGTTTTCCACCGCCAGATTTTCTAGAGAAGATTTACTATTTTCAATTTCTTGTGTGTGAGTTCTACTCTCTATTTATAAAGCAACGCCGAACTCCATACTCACGGATTCCCAAGCTAGGCTTTCCGTTGTGAGTCCTTATCGGTTTGTTATTGTAACCATCCCATAAAGCGGCTACATTAATGATCTATTCATTTTCGTGGAAGATCATGCCGAGAATAGCCATCCTCTCGGCTTTACATCTCTCACTTGGTCATTTGAGCTAAGTAATCTGACGTACTAGTTTTATCTCTTACTTTTGTGGAGTTTTCATACTCATATCATTTATAATTGTCGTGCAATCATTACCCGTTGTATGGTTTCTTACCTACACAATAATCAAATATATCTCAAACTCATGTTTGTAACATGCTTTGAGAAAAGATCTTCTGTTATGCCTTTAGTTAAGGGGTCTGCCAATATATCATGTGTTGGCATATATGAGATGAATATTTCCTTCCTTATAACCATATCATTAAAATAGTGATATTTAATCATTAAATGCTTGCTTTTGGAGTTGTCAACTCTGCTCTTGATTAGAGTAATTATTGCATTATTGTCACAATAAATGATAACTTTCTCGTTGGCTATATCCAGCTTTAGATCACGTATGAAGTAGCTTATCCGAACAACACTAGTTGCAGCCATATAACAAGCCACATACTCAGCCTTCTGTGTATGCAACGCTAAAGATCCCTATTTCTTACGTACCCAAGAAACACTACCACCTCGAAATAAGAATATTTGTTTTAAGATTGATTTGTTATCATCTTTGCTCCGCGCAAGTCAGCATCTAAGTATCCTATCACTTTCAGTTCATCTGCTTGAAAACATAATTTCAAGTCTTTTGTTCTTTTAATATATCTTAGAATCCTTTTCACAGCTATCCAACGCTATCAACCAAGATTACTTTGATATTTACTTACAAGACCAACAACGAAGCTGATATTAGGTATTGTACTTAATATAACATATATCAAGCTTTCTACAGCTTATGCATAAGGAATATTAGGCTTATCGTCTCCTTCACCGATACAATCAACCATACTCAAATTGACCCATTTCGCAACGGGTGTAGATGCAAACTTTCATTCACCCATTTTAAATTTCTTGAAGATATAATCGATATATCTCTCTTGATATAGGCATAGAAGTTTAGATTCTCCATCTTGAAAAATCTTTATACCCAGTATATACGATGTTTCTCCCATATCTTTCATTTCAAACCTTGAGTTTAACCATGACATGGTTTTGACAATCATCTAAGTGTCATTTATAATCTACAATATGTTATCTACATATAATGATAAGATGACAAAGTAACTCTATGTTTCAAACATATAAACAGTGATCATGTTCATTAACCACAAACCCAAGTTCTAGTATGACATTTTGAAAAGTCAAATACCATTTATTAGGTGATTGTTTAATGTCATATAGGGATTTTTTCAACCTATATACTTTATTTTTTTTGACATTTAGCAATATATTCATTTGATTGTTGCGTATATATGATTTCATCGAAAACTCTATTTAGAAAAGTAATTTTTATATCTAACTAATGTAAATCTAAATCATAATATGTTGACATTATAAGAATTATTCTTATAAATGAAAATTTCGCAATAGGAGAATATGTCTCAACATAGTCTATTTTCTCTTTCTGCAAAAATTCCTTTGCAACCAACCTCGCCTTAAACTTGTTGATTATCCTATCAACTTTATATTTCTTTTTCAGAACTCATTTACAACCTATAATTTTTCTTTCTTTTGGAAAATCATAACTCTCAGACTTTGTTTTTCTTAATAGATTCAATTTCCTCATCCATGACTTTTCCCAGTTTGTTGATTTAGATGAGTCAATAGCCTTCCGATAAGATAATAGCCTTCCGATAAGATAATTGATTTAGATTTAATAGAGTCAATTTCCTCATCCACTGAATTACACATTTCCTCTACAAGGTAACTGTGATAATCCTTTAAGTAGGACGGTGTGAATCTAGGTCTTTTATGTCCACTTAAAGTTTCAGTTTGATTAGGAGGATCATTTATGGGTTCAAATGATAATTGATATAGATCTACTAAATCGTCAACATACTCATAATCATTTTCAAGGATGTCATTCTTAATATCCTTTAAGAATCCAACATCTCTACTCTCTATTAATCCATGATCCTTGTGATAAAACTAATATCCTTTAGAGCATTTATGATACCTAATGAATACACATCTCAGTGATCTACTATATAGCTTATCTCTACAGTGATTAATGATCTTTACATGAGTGATAGATCTTCACCTCCTGAGATGACTTAGATTTGGTTTTCTCCCAAACTACATCTCATATAGTATAAATAATATAATTTTATATAGTACTTTATTGAATATATATACAACTGTACTTACTGCTTCTCTCTAAAATATCTTTGATAGAGAAACATCTATTGACTTAGACCTCGTCATATTTAGTAAGGTCCTCTTATATCTTTCTACTATATCATTTTGTTGAGGTGTTTTCGACATTTTATTTTGCTTGAAATACTAAAATCTTTGTAGAATTCTAAAAATTTTATAGAGGTGTACTCACCACCTTTATCTGATCTCATAACTTTGATTGTATGCCCTAGTTGTTTTTTAAATTTCTGCTTATATTCTTTGAATGCTTAAAGTACCTCAGATTTATGTGCTAAGAGACATATGTATGTATATCTTGAGTAATCATTGATAAAAGTTATGAAATAAACATTTTCTCGATATGATCTTACTCTAAAAAGTCTACATAAATCAATGTGAATGGTTTTCAATAGGGTTGTTGCTTTTGTTATTTATTTGAGAAATGTCTTTCTTATCATTTTTCGTTGTATACAGGTTTCACATTTACTAAAAGTATTTTCCTTAAATCCTGATATTAAGTAAAAGTCGAATAATTTTCTCAACTTTTTGAGACTTATATGCCCTAAGGATTTATGCTAGATATTCACATCAGCATTAAAGGCACTATCAATATAAGTAGAAGAATATTCACTTTCATTAATATTTAGTTTGAATAACCCATACTCTACGTCAAACTGACCACTCTCCATGTTTCCCCATAATCACTTTTCCAATAATAAACCTAAACTCAAAGCCCTTCTTAACCAAGGCAAGGATCGGAACAAGATTGTGCCTTATAGTTGGCAAAATCAACACATTAGTCAGAACAACGGGTGTGCCTTGTAAATAAATTCTAAAAAACTCAATTATAAGAACATTTGAGAAAATGTTATTTCATATGTATAACCAATGTTCTCTTGGATTGTATTCCTTTATATTCATTGCTCCTTCCTTGCTCTTCGAGAAATGTCTTATGGCTCTTGAGTCAATCCACCATTCAATCACCAGGCGATATAGGTATAAGCATTCAAATATACCAGATAGATTATATCCTGCTTCTCCGATTATCTATGTTGTTGGGTGTTTTCACCGTTCTTCTTGTTGTGACAATCACTCTTCTATTGTCCAATTTTTCTGTAGTTAAAGCATTTGACCCGAAAAGGAGTTTCATGCATTTTCCTAAAAGATTGATAATCCTTTTTGTTATTTTTGACAAACTTCTTATTTAGTTTATTTCTTCTTATTAACTTTAGAGTTGAACCCTATCTCATCTTAAACTACTAGTAATCTCTCTTTCTTATTTTTATTCATATATTTTTATTCAATTACTAGCTTAAAGGATAATTTAGAAAGGCTTGTCTCAAGCCCTAGTCTAAGGACAGTAGTGACCATGTTCCATAATGGGGAAGACTATTTAGCATTGTGGATATTTGTATAGGTTTTGGGATAACTGATTTAATTACAGCTAAGTCCCTAGTCATTACGAGCATGTGGTTCATATGTTCCACTACATTATCTCCTTCTTCTATTTTATAAGAGTTGCATTTTTATAGCAATAGTTAGACACGTAGCTTAGTTGTAGTATCATATTTAAATATTATAAAATCAAACAACTCTTTCACGATCTCATATTCTTTAAATACTCTAATAAAGTCATCCTCCATGTATATTAACATAATAGTCCTTACTATCATGTTATCCTTTAGAAATATTTTGTATATTTCCTTTTATTATTTAATAGCGTCAGGGGTTGGTGGACATACAGTTTCCCGTAGTATATAATCTATATCTTCTAGTATAAGAGCCAACAAGATTCTTCTTTTCCACGTTTAAAAATTAAGATCATTTAATTTTTTAATTTTTATTAATTCAAATACACATATTCTATAGTTTATTTTTATGTGTTTGGTAAAAGTATCAATCAGACGGTCTAATAGGAAAACATACAACAAATAACATATAACAAATAATCAACTATTAAAACATAAAATACATAATATCTATCTACTAAATTTAAAATAACTCATGGTACTTAAAATCAATTTCAAACATATTTTAAGTACCATTTTTGAGTTTTTAATAACTTGATTATGATATTTTCAAAACCAAATCAAGGATAAATATATAATTTTCCCTATTTTTCTATAACTGTAATTTTTCCAAAAGATCTAAGGGCAAATTAGGAATTTCACCCTTTTATTCAATTTTATAACTTTTTAAAAGGGCCCCTAACAGAATAGTAAAAATTACACTTGGTTTTTCAGTAAAATCCATGATTAATCGAGGACACGACAATAATTTTACCCTTAAGTTCGAATTTGTCAATTTTTTTAAAGATAAGGACAGTCCTATCTTTTAATATAATGTCAAAACTATGAATATATACTCATTCGGGGGCATGAATGTAATTCGATAGGTCAATATTTTATAATTTTTATATACATCCACAGGGCAAAGTTGTTCTTTCACCCATTTGGAGTAAAATCATCTTTTTACTCAAACATATTTAGATATTTTGGTAATTTTATCTAGTGGCAGACTATAATTTTTAAAACTGGTTAGGGGCATAATAGACTTTTTAGTTCGTTACCTTAGTGATTTTTTGGTAACTGTGATTTCTGACTACTATTTTCGAACTTTCTACAGAAAGAGAATAAAAATGAGAAAGAGAGAAGAGGAGAGGAGAGGGAAGGGAAGGTGAGAGGCCTTCTTTCGGTCAAGGCTTATTTGGCGTTTTCAGCTCTCTTGAGCTGATGGCCTCTAACCATTTGACATTCTAGTGTTTTCATCATTCTCTGACTGTTTGGCCTTATGGCATTTCAACCTTCTTTGACCGTTTGACCTTCTGGCATTTTCAACATTCTTTGACCGTTTGACCTTCTGGCATTTTCAACCCTCTCTGACTATTTGCCATTATACCTTCTTTCCTCGACGCCTCTGGCCATTTGGCCTTATGGCGTTTTCATCTTTCTCTAGCCGACGTCTCTAACTATTTGGCATTTTTTTCTTCTGCCGCTTGTCTCAGACCACTATTGGTGGTTTTTTATAAACTACTTGATTTTTCTAGTTACCTTAGGGGATTCCCTCTTCTTTTTTTCCTTTTCATTGTTTTTCTTATTTCTAAGTAAAACATTAACAAGAGTACCTCTTTACAAATGATGAAGCTCTGATATCAATGTTGCAACCTTCAGTAGTTTCACCAGATTCCTCGCTATATACGCAATGGATGACCTCTATATGTAGGGATGAAGAACATAAGAGAAAGAGGAGAACATGTATGAGTTCAATGTGGTGCTAACTATTTATAGAGTAGTGTCTTACTCCATTCTCTCGAATTCTGAGGTTGGGCTTTCTGTTGGGAGCCCTTATCGGTTTGTTACTGTAATCATCCACAGAAAGAAGTTAGATGCCAGATCTAGCCGTTTTCGTGAATGATTATACAAAAAATAACCATCATCTCGACTTTACATGACTAATAAAGGTTGTGACTCTAACAAAGGTAAGTATGAAATTGAGGGGAAAAGCAATGAAGACACATTCGTACTCACACCTTTCATACATATCTATGCTATGAACAATAGTGAAAAAGATCCAATTTCCAAGCTTAAAAGAGGCTTAGCTTATTCACTAAATCTAGAATGTTGTGAAGCTTTCCACACCATATTTTATTTTTAGACTTCTCCAACTGCATCGTTTCTAGTTTCTCATAATCAATCATCTTACCTTGATTATCTTCAAATAATTTGAGGATTCCTTATAAGGACAAGATCCACTTTCTGCACTTGACAACAACATACACACGAGAGTCGTCTCTCACATGAGCTTCTAAGCACAAAACCTTTTCTTGATATAAACACTTCTAAGTACATTGAGAAGTGAATAAAAACGAGATTACTATATGCACATCTCTTTTATATCTATACACTTATTTTTAAAATACCAAACTTATTCTTTATATAAATTCTTTCTCCTCTCACGCCCAATTCGAGCATTTCTATCTCCTCTCCCAACAAATTTCATAATTTCTCATCCTTCTTTCATCCATTTTGGCAATGAATGGTTGATTTAGTGTTGCTATTTTCTGGGCAATTGAACATTCTTATGAATCTCACGAAAGAAAAGAAAGAAAAGAAAGAAAAAAAAAAGAAGAATAAAAAACAAAATAAAACAAAACAATAAATGAAATCAATAATAAGAAAAAAAGAAAAAAATGATAAAAAGAAAAAAGAAAAAACAAGAAAAAGAAAATAAAAAAAACATACGAAAAAATAAGAAAGTAAAAAACAAAGTTAAGTATCTTACTCAAGATGTTGCTGTGGTGCTTGTCCCCAACGAGGGAGATGTACGTCATGTCTCCCTTGTAGGTGTGTTTCAAGTCGGAAATTTGACCTAGTTTTTTTATTTTTATTTCTATCAAAAATAAAATTAATACTATCAAATGAACGATAAAAAATATATCACGAAATAACCATCAAATTATTATGAAGCTCTTCGGTTCTCTTTCTTCTTCTTCTTCTTCTTTTTCTTTTTTTAATCAGATTCAAAGCATTATAATATGATAAATGATTCAATATTATCTATTCAATCGAGTTTGAAGTCACGAGTCGCAAAACAAAAAATAGTATATATAAATAACCATCAATTCTGGCACTTTACGTAGAAAGGAGAAATTGCTATCGCCCTTCGAGGACTTCGATTCAGACCTTGGGCCTGGTTTGATTAGGACATTGACGCATTTCATCTCAAAGAGGATCTCGTTCTTTCTTATAAACCTCATCCTGCACTCTTTTAGAGTCAGTTTGGCTTATTGCGAATCCCACGAATCCACTCCCTTCCTCATAACCACTTTCTCCCGAATCATACGATCGACTGTACCATCGTAGCGGGCAAGGCGTGCTGTAAACCCCTCGTTCAGAAAGGGAGCTACCTCTTTATCGGATACAGTCACCCCTTTAAGCGTCGACCCAACCGCCCTTCTTGCCGCGAACGCCTTCGACGCCTCCCGCGTTCTCCCGCGGCGCCTCTTCCTTAGAGTGCCCGTTCGCTGCTCCTGCATCGACGGCACCCGCAAGGACCAGGGTCGCCTCTGTCACCTACCGCGCAGGCGCCTCTGACTCGCTCGACTCGATCGCCGCCTCTGGCTATGCCTCCTTCGTGACCGTCAATCAGATCCGCGACGCCGACGGCCTCGCCGGCCTCGACCTCACACTCCTGTTTGTTAGGTCAGTCGGTTGTAATTCTTTCCTAGTTAGAAATCCTCTCGGTCGTTTTGATTCATGATGTTTTAATGGTTATGTTAGCTAAAAGCATTGCTGTTTTAATGATCTTGATCCCTGTTTTGGTCTCTTTCCTGCTCCGCCATGTTCACATAAAGTTCCTGTGTTGTCTGCTTGTGATTGAGTTCCATTTCGATTTCGTATATTCGTGCGGTACTTCGGTTTTGCAGTGGTTTTGTTTCTTAGAAGTGCTTGTTTTTTTTCTTTTTCATATGCTGTCATTAGTTGCATATCCTATATTTATTATGCATAGTTTTGCTCTTCATATTTCATCAATATTATGTGCCTTTGTTTGTTCTGTGTCAAATCTATATTCTGTTTCGTACTGTGCTAGTTCCTGCATCGTTCGTTCATGTTTTATGATATCTAATCTTCCGCTATTCTGGCCCTTCCTCTGTTATGTTTAATTCTGTTTGTATTCTACATATAAAACCTGTTGATATATTTTATGATCTATGTGTTTGTTAAGTTTCTACTTTGGGTTATTTGTTTTAAGTAGGTTGTGTGATATCATTGTTATAAGTTAACACCAAGTTGCTAATGTGTATTGAAATGAAAACAGCGGCTTGGATGTTTTCCTAATATCTGTCACCGTCCTCTTGATAAAAACCGCACCTTAAGTGCTTTTCCAATGACTATCACAGTCTAATTCTTGTATCAGTGTTGTTTGACGCGGATCGTATCGTATCGTATGGCCCGTATCGCACTTTAATATTAAAAAAATACAAAAATTATTTAAAAAATCAAGAAAAAAATAGTAAAAAACTGAAAAAAAAATCAAGAAAAATCTGGTAATTGCTTTAAATTCATATAATACAAAGTTTAGTACAGATTGAGCTTTCAACATTGAACAATTGCATCCAAATTTACATATTTTGAAGCAAAAAATGAAATACATTTACATTTTACATATTGTAAATTTGTATCAGCCTATCAGGATCATTAACTAAATAATCTTCATCTTCTCCTTGATGAAGATTCAAGGTTTTTTATCACCTTCTGCTTCAAAATAAAAATCTTCATCTCCTTCATGATGTCGTTGCACTCCTTTTAAATTAATCCATGGAATGTCTTCTTCGGTTAGGAGTGCATTTTCTTCGTTATCTTCCATAATCCACTCATCTAATATATCAAAATTAACAAACTGCTATCTTTGTACATGTAGTTGTCATATTTGCTAATTTTCATATGTGAGCAAAACGATGAAATCCATTTCTTTGATTATTGAGTTGAGTCTATGACACCTCAGTGATGTGATATTGTTACTTGATGATATCTCCTTTTTCTCTTACTCGAGACTAGCTTTTTAACTAATGCTTGAGCTCCATTTCTCACTTCACAGACCGAGTTAAGCCTTACACACGTTGATCATGTTCAACTCAATGGAAGTCATGTAAGGTGAATCCTAAAATAGTGAAGTTGTGAAATGCCCACTCAATGAACCGAGACAACCAAATTGTTTTTCATTATTTGCGATTTCATGAAATTAGAAACTGGTAGGAGAAATATACCTAAAAGTTGGCAACAAAAAGGGAAATGATTTTGTCACAATTTTTATTTGTTCATAAATTATTCTTATTCAATAAATGAAATTATAAACCCAAATTTACATGTTACACACACAACTTGCAATCCCAAACAAGCATATCGGAGGATGCCTTTGAGGGAAGTGAAGAGAGGCCAGAAACCTTAAAAAAAAATTTGAAAAAAAAAGGGTGTATCGCCCGTATCGTACGATACAGTGCGATAACCTGTATCATACGATACAAGTTACCGTATCGTATTGTGACTTCCCACGATACGGATAACACTGCTTGTATCAACAAGCAATTAATCACCAAAGTGATTACCAAAGACAACAATGAGAAAAGAGAAACTTTGAAATTATTGAAGTCACACTACACAAATCAGCCACTCACTAGCTTGCATCTTACAAGGCACCAAGAGGTGCTTTTATAGACTGCTCGGAGGGCCAGCAACAACCAGCCTCCAACGTCCATAAATCTAGCCATTGGGCCTCCAACAGTTGGCCATATCTCTTCTCTTACATACCAGTTGTTGCCCAACAACTGCCCCTCTCTCTCTTACATATTTTAACATCTCTCTTCAAATTGATGGTGTCATAACCGACAACTTGCTAACTAAAAATTGAAAATATGGAGCTGAAAGTGACTTGGTGAAGATGTCTGCGAGTTGATACTTTGATCGAACACATTGAAGATCTAGGTGTTCTTGGAGATACTCTTCATGTATGTGGCAATCCATTTCAATGTGTTTAGTACACTCATGAAACGTGTTGTTAGCGATGTATATTGCACTTTTGTTATAATAGTACATGCAAGGTGTAGTATGTGTCACACATTTTCAATAGAAGAAAGAGACACTTTTGTAGAGTGTCTGTTATTAACATCACCATCCCAATCAACATAAGTGTAGGCAATTAGATTAAGTGAATATGAAGAAGATAAGAAAACTCCCTTTTCAATGGTATTTTTAAAATATCCAACTATACGTATGACAACACTGATTTGCATTGTGGCAGGTGCATGTTGAAATTGACCTACTGTGTGAATAACATGAGTGATATCAGACCAAATGATGAAATGATAGTTAGATAAGTCAGAGCTCGAATCGTTTGTTGATATGGAGTGGGATCTTTAAGTGGCTCTCCATCTACGTGTTTCATTTTATGATTAAGCACCTCTAGTGCTTCCACTATCTTATCATTTCTTAATCCTGATATGGTAACATCATGTGCAAACTTAGTTTTAGATAGAAACACACATTTATCATTTCATAGTGCAGTGGACCAAGATCTTATGAGTTCAAATTCTTTACCAAGATCCGTCTTAATGCATTACATACCTATATCATCGCCTCCTGTGATAATCATGTGGTTGATATATAGCAAAAGTATCATAATATATGCAACAACCTTTCTTATAAACAATGTAGTGTCAGCATAACATGCACTAAAATCAAGTCCAATCATAAACTCACTTATTTTGTCGAACCAAGCCTTATGTGCTTGTTTGAGACCATATAGAACTTTTGTAAGACGAAGAACATGATTGTTTGGAACATCAAGATCATGTGGAGGTTATATATAGACCTCTTCTTTTAACCATTCATTTAAGAACACATTCTTAACATCCACTTGAAAGGTATTCCAATTCTTAATTGCATTGATGGCTATAAGAATCCTAATCCTAACTAGAGTGATCCTAGCTATTGTGGCAAAAATTTCTTAATAGTCTATTCCATATTCATGTTAATATTTCTTTACAACCAATCTAGCTTTATATCTTTTTAAAGTACCATAATTTTGTCTTAATTTTGTATACCCACCTAGATCCTATAGGCTTTTTGGTCTTAAGTCAACTAACTATTTCCTAGGTTTGAGCTTTGTTTAAAGCACCCAACTCCTCGTTCATATCATCCATCTAATTCTAAGAAACTTGGGCTTCCTTAATGTTTTAGGTTATTTAATGGTTGACAAGGTGGTCAATAGAGCTGTGTGACCGGGAAAATGTTTCATAAGAAACAAATCTTTCAAGAGATTTTGATTCTCTACTAGATCTTCTTAGAAAAGGTTCTATTGTTCGTCTAGTGTAATATCTTTCAAATGGAGTAACAACATTTCTTGAATGTAAACATCATGATGAATTTCTTTATCCTCTTCTTGATCTATATTATCATCAAGAATATAATCATGAAATAATATCTAGAGTCATCAGTTGAACTCGAGGTATCCTTTTCAAAGTACTCTTTTTCGAAAAATTGAACATTTCTAGACACATAAAAGTCTATTATTTTTGGGATAATAGTTTCTTTTTGTTTATACCATATCCTATGAAAACACATTCAATAACACAGAGAGAATTTGTCTTCTCTATTAACGAGAACAAAACACTTGCATCCAATTACTTTTGAGTGAGGGTAATTAGGAGTAGTTTTAAATAATTTCTCAATAGATGACATTTTGCAAGACATAGGAAGACATCCTATAGATAGATGTCATGAAACTCCACTAGACACTAAGAAAGTTCTAGCAATTTCAAGTGTGTCGATGCTTCCGTTCAACAACATCATTTTGTTGGGGGTTCTGGTACAAGATGTTTGATGAAGGATTTATAATGAAATCAACTTTTTGATGATTTTTCAATGACCTTGATGGTCCACATGAAGTGCCTTAAGTACTTCTACAAAGACTTCATAATTTCATATTGCTTAAACTCAATAGAAGTCACTTAATAACAATAAACAACAATCGAAACAAAGTTTATTATTGATCAACTAAGAGCCTCAAAAGGTTTATTATTGACCAACTAAGAGCCTCAAAGGTTTTACTTATAAGGCTGCACTTGATGTGCTTATATACATCTCAATATAGACATTGGCCAGCATCCATTGACTTGCCCAATGGCTAGAAAAAATAGCTGTTGGGCCTGGTTGGTCTTGGCAGCCCTGTCTGACTCTTAGCATCCCCTCTTAAATTGACAGTGTGATAACTGGCAGTTTGCTCGAGAGTTCTTTAAAACGAGGTGCTGGAAGTGGCTTAGTAAAAATGTCTGCAAGTTGGTACTTAGTTTGAACAAACTGCAGATCAAGGTGTTCTTGTAGGTACTCCTCACGAACGTAATAACAATCCATCTCTATGTGCTTCGTGCACTCATGGAAGGTATTATTATGTGCAATGTACATTGTACTCTTGTTGTTATAGTACATATGAGGTGCATGATCTAAGAGTTGTGTTAGTCATGTCAATTATGTAATGGTAGTAGCCATCACTCAGTATTCAGCTTCGGTAGATGAAAGTAACACCTTTTAGTGTTTCTTACACTTCTATGAAATGAGTTACTTAAAAATACACAAAAAACTTGTGGTGGAGTGTCTGTAATTAACATCACCTCCCTAATCATCATTATAAACATTTAGATTTAAAGAAGATGAAGCATAAAGAAAAACTCCCTTATCAGTTTCTCATTATCGCACCCATATATGCTTTTGTTGGTGTATGTTGGAACTGACTTACTATGTGAACAACATATGTAATATCAGGATGAGAGATTGTCAAATATGTCAAAGCTCCAATCATTTGTCTATAAAGGATAAGATCTTCTAGTGGTTCTCCATGTCAGCTTCAATTTCTGGTTTAGTACTTGAGGTGTTTCTATCATCTTGTCATATGTGATTCCTGACATGTAAACAATGTCTCTAACAAACTTAGTTTGAGATAAGAACATGCCTTGTCCTGCGCTACCTCTATTCCTAGGAAATAACAAAAAGAGACAAGATCTTTCATTTTGAACTCCTTTCCAAGGGTTGTCTTTATGTACTGAATACCCTTATCATCATCTCCAATGATTAGCATATCATAAACATATAATAGTAGTATCACAATACTTTTAGGTGTGAATAACATGGAGTTCTTCCAAACAATTTTTTTATAGGTGATATATTTTATAAAATAGAGGATGACATCCTATTTATCAAGTAGATTGAAGTCATAACTACTTCTCCCTAAAGATTTTTGGGAGCATTACTATAAATTAGTAGTGTTCAAGTGGTTTTTATGATGTGCTGATGTGTTCGTTCGGTGACACCATTTTGTTGAGGAGTTTTGGTGCATGATGTCTAATGGATGATCTCATTTTCTTCAAAATAAATCTCAAACTCTTTTGAAATAAATTCTCCCCTAGAATCTAATATGAAAACTTTGATACTTTAGTTGAATTGAGTTTTAACAATATTGTGAAAAACGATAATTTTTTTAAAAACTTCATACTTTGCTTTCAACAAATATAGTGTCTTTGTAAAGTCATCAATAAAAACTACATAATAAGCAACTCTTCCCTTTGAAATGCAAGGTGTTGGTCCCCAAACATTGGAATGTATTAAATCAAAGGGTTTATTTACACAAATTATTCTTTTTAGAAAAGTAAGATGTAACAATCTTTGCAAAAGAATTCATAAACTTTTCTAATTCTAATAGAAGAACAATTACACATTTTTTGAGCATTTAAATGACCTAGTCTTTTATGTCATAGAAGTACATTGTTTGAAAGGGTATTACATTAACCAAAATCTTGTCTATATAGATAATCCATTACATAAAGTCCTTCTCTAAGGTCATATCCACGCACCTTCTTTGAAGCCATAACCATATCAACCCATTTTCTGCAATAATGTGCCCCTCAAAGCATGATAAGTAGGGACTCTATTAACTCGATCCCACACTGGCAATAGCATTCGCCATACTTTGAAAAGAAAATGAGTGCAACATTGAAAGGGAGACAATTTCATAAAAAAATTCAACCACACTTCAAATTTACTTTCTCAATTACCTCATTTGAAGCCATAGCTGATGTAATGCCTGGTTGAGCTAAAGGAGTCGTACGTGGGGGAAAAATGAGGAGAAAAATAAAGACATCCCACTACCTCTGGTTCTGGCTCCTCCTTTAGTACCTCTCGTAGGCATCAGGCGAGTAGGAGCTCTTGCAGTGGAACAAGAGCGAACTCCACTGGTACTACTACCATACATATACTTTTTTACTTTTATTGCCTTCTCCTCCCCTCTTCAGCCATCTCTTCTTCCATCTCAACAGTACCATGAAATTCATCACCCTACATCCCTTCAGAAGCATCTTCAAATGATTGAGACATATCCCAACCACTTATTTCTATACTCTCTCACCCTTAATCTCTTCTTCTCCTTCGAAACTTTCAATACCTGCTCTATCTCGTACCTCACTGCTTTGAAAACTCGAGGACATGTACTAGAATTCTTCTTGATTCCCGCAAGGTGGTGTTTCATACGAGGAATATCACCATGTTTTACTGCATTACAAAACATGTACTTGTTCACAAGCCTATTGCTTTCATATACCAAGGTGCAATATTTTCATACCGGATCGACTCGCTCGGAAGCCATTAAGATAAGACTGGACAATCAAGAAAAAAGAAAAGACTTTTTAGAGGTTAATAATCACAAAATATATAAAATTCCCAAATTTTTTAATTGAAAAATCAGGTAGAATGTAAAAGGAAAGAAGTATGTCATGGATTTGACAAAAACTGTATAGATGGGGAGTTGGATTGGGTGAAACACTTGAGAATCTTGTCAATAAACCATGAAATATATAAGAATAAGGATAAAAAGAGGATTTGGGACCAAGAGAATGACGTGAAAAAGGGTTTGGGAAGAAGCATAAATGATTTTCGCAACTTTGGATTTTTTGGAATTTATACTCGAGAAATCAACATTGACTGATACAATACGGTATGAATCAACCCTGTATCGTATGATATGGTACGATATGATAAATCGCTTATTGCGATATGTGTTTCTGTATCGTACCGAATACTCATACGATACTAGATAAAATCGTATCGTACGATACTAGATAAAATCGTATCGTACGATACTCGATAAAATCGTATCGTACGATACAATACGATTTTTATAACATTGATCGGAAGTGTTGCTCAGAAGATGATAGGTAAAAGAAAACATATTCTGTTCTCATTGGTATATTTGTTCCTTAAGTTGGTGTTAACTTTGCCAGTTGCATCTACTAGTGTGAAATCATAAGAGTCCTCTTCCCAATCAAATTGGTGATGAGTGGGTGAATGATTACTTGGTGACTTTCATTGAGAAGGGTATATTCATAAGTATTGATAATGAGGTTATCTTGCAATGCTTTCAAAATATGAAAACTTGAAGGAGAATTTGCGACCCATTAAGCATATCATGTGAGCTATGCAAACTTCTATCAAGCATATTTTATTTAATTTTAGAATAATTTATTATTCCCCAACACACACTAAGAAAAAATACAGGATGGGGGTGGGAGAAGACAGATTTTTTTTTGAGAGTGAGCTACACATTATTCGGACATCACCTGAAGACCAAAAAGAGAGAGTGAAGGGGACACAAAAGAGAGAATGAGAGCCAGAGATGAGGGGGGATGAGAGTGCTATGGCTGATTTTCTTGGGCTTATATACAAAATTATTTCAAAGAGAGAGAGACACTATTTGAATGTTACGTGAAAGACTAAAAAAAAGAGGAGACAGACACAAAGGAGAGAATGAGAGCCCAAGATGAGGGGAAATGGGAGAAAATGAGAGCTAGAGATGAGCGGTGAGACAGTGAGAGGGCTATGGTTGACATTCTTAGGTTTATATACAAAGTTAATTTTCAGTGATTGATCTCAATCTAATTTGGACCAAATAGAGCTACTCCCTAGTTTGATGTGGTCTTTTTAAATCTACTATTGTAAACACTCCAATGAAATGTGGAGAAACCAAAAAATGCCCGAGGAATGGAGAACGAGTACACTTATACGGTTATACCCATATATAAGAACAAGAGAGACATTCAGAATTGTGCGAATTATCGAGGTATCAAGCTAATGAGCCATACTATGAAATTGTGGGAAAGAATTATCGAACGTAGGTTAAGACAAGTATCAAGTACAACAAAGAACCAATTTGGATTCATGCCAGGCAGATCTACTGTTGAAGCGATTCACCTTTTGAGACGTCTTATGGAACATTTTAGAGTAAAGAAGAAGGACCTTCACATGATATTTATTGATCTAGAAAAAGCTTATGATAGGGTACCGAGGGAGGTTCTTTGGAGAACTTTGGAAAAAAGAGGTATCCCATTGACATACATTAACCTTATAAGAGACATGTACGATGGTGCAAAAACATGTGTGAGGACTTATGTAGGAATGACTAACTTCTTTGAAGTTAATATTGGGTTACATCAAGGATCAACTTTAAGTCCATACTTATTTATAATGGTGATTGATGAGTTAACAAAACAGATTCAAAATGAAGTACCTTGGTGTATGTTATTTGCATATGACATTGTGTTAGTGGAGGAGTCTAAGGAAAAAGTTAATAGAAAATTGGAACTATAGAGAGAAACATTAGAAAGCAAAGGCCTCCGACTTAGTAGAACAAAGACGAAATATATGGAATGTAAGTTTGATCATTTGGTTACTTCAGAGGACATAGAAATTAAAATTGGCACACATTGCATCCCCCAAAAGGAAAGTTTTAAATACCTAGGGTCAATTTTTGAGAGTGATGGAAGAATTGATCGAGATGTTATGCATAGAATTAATCCTGGTTGGTTAAAATGGAGAGGAGTATCATGTATTCTTTGTGATAAGAAGATACCATTGAAGTTAAAAGGTAAATATTATAGAGCAACAATTAGGCCTGCCATGTTTTATGGTTCTGAGTGTTGGGCAGTTAATCATCAACATGTACAAAGATGTTTGTGACAGAAATGAAGATGTTGAGATGGATGAGTGGTTGTACAAGAAAAGACCATATACATAATGAGGTTATTAGAAACAAATTAGGAGTGGCACCAATAGAAGATAAAATGAGAGAATATCGTTTAAGATGGTTTGGACATATAGAAAGAAGATCAAAAGAAGAACATGTAAGAAGGTATGAAAAACTAAATTTGGAAAGTATTAAAAGAGGTAGAGGACGACCACAAAAGTGTTGGAAAGAAACAATAAAGAATGATCTAGCTTATTGTGAGTTAACTGCTAACATGGCACACGATAGTGATATGTGGAAACAAAGAATCCATGTAGCTGACCCTGTCTAGTATGGGAAAAGGCTTAGTTGTTGTTGTTGTTGTTGTAACGTAATAGCGGGCATCTTTGACAGAAGGATGCCCGCTATAGCGAGCCATTAACTGCCCTCAGTGGTCAGATCTGTACCCAGAGATCTAACCCATTTTTTTCAAAAATAAACACGTGCCTTAACTGCCCCCTCCCTCTCTCCAGCAGCCGGCAATTATTGTTGCTGGTGACCAGCCACAATTGAGTCCTCTCTCTCTCTCTCTCTCGTTTGCTCGCTAGCTCGGTCATTCTCTCTCTTGATTACTCGAGTAGGGGTGGTAACGACTCTCTAATCATCGATGGCGGTTTGAGGCTTCTTCTAAGCTGTGTTTTCTACCATTCTTTTTCTTCTTTTTGCCTTATTTCTTCTTCAATTTCCTCTTTTTCTCAGCTTCTGCCCACTGTAAACTTCTTCTCTCTTCTTCAAGTTGCTTGGAACTCTTATTTTCTTTTTCTCTGATTTTATTTTGGTTTATGTTTTATGCTATGTAGTTATCAATTACTCTTCACTTATGTTTGCTTGATACTTAGCTGTTGGTTACTGATTACTTTTCAGGCCATCACTGTTATTAAGTTTTCTGTTTTCCTTTTACTTGTTGAAGTTAACTTTTAAGGGCTCAGGTAAAAAACGTTTACATGATATTACTTGTTTTGGGGTTCTTAGGACTGCGGGAATTCATGTTCAAGTTCTTGTAATTTACTGCACTTTCTTGAAATTGGTTAAGTTACACATGTTTAGCTGCTTTACATACAGACAGCTGGTCTTCCATTAATTGCAGCACGAATCTTCACTGGTTGCATGTGTACCTCCATTGTTTTGATGCTGATTCTTTAGAATTATCCCTTTATTTGGTCTATGGTAAATTGTGATTGGCTTTATTCTGGTGTTTCCGCTTTCTTGCCACTAATTGTCCTGTAGTTGCAGCTGATCAGAGTTAATATATCATGCTTTAATTTTGTGGAATCTAAATAGTATGCACATAGGAAATGATCTATACATACCGGCTATGATATTGCTGCTATTCTCCCATTTGGATGCATTTATTCACATTATGTGTGTACACAAACATGCACATATGCATTAGAATGTACGCATGTTTTCTGTATTATAGATAATTTTGTTGTGAGTAGCTCAACACCTGTTGCGTGTTCATATTGTTTCATGCCTGGTGTTATGGCCTTTGAACAATTTTCTTACTTTTGTTTTAATTTGATATTTATGAGACGTACCCTGTTTTGATTTGAATAATTTTGATCTTATATTAGTTTATAGTTATCTTATGATTAATTTTATTGCAGCTATGAATGCGTTGGATATTATATATTTTCCATGTTTTTTAGAATTAGTGTTGTAATTTTTACTTTATTTTTAATATTAGTGTAACACTAAACTCCGCCCATGTAAGGGATCACCCTTGCATGGTCGGTCTCAAGCCCAGATAAAGGAGGGTTGTGTTAGGCTTCCGAAAGCCAACGTAAAACTTTGTCGGACCTATTTATCATGGATTCTATAAATTATGATAGGACTCTGTGGAAACAAATAATCCATGTAGCCAACCCCATCTACTATGGGAAAAGGCTTAGTTGTTCTCGCTGTTGTTGTAATGTAGTACTAAATGTGCTGTATCCCCGTTACGGCTGTATTAGGGTGGAGCACTAACTGCCTGCTGTCCACTATTAAAACCATAGCTCCAAACATCATCATTGTGCATAATAAAAAAACCAAACCTACTCTTGGCCACTAGTGTTTTGCAAATCATAAAATTCATTTTGAATTTCTTGAGTTTATTGCTAATGTCTTTGTTAGATTGTGGCCCATACATCTCATGCGTCCTATTTCCACAAATTTCCGAGCTTTTGGTTTAAATGTCCCACCTGCCTTCATACCTAGAACTAGTGATTGTCCAAGCGTACAATCTAATAAGGATTCATATTGTTCTAATGTCCAACCACTTAATCAACATCAATGTCAGAAGCATTTTGTTCTACTCTGAGAATGTCTCGTGGTTCACTTTCATACCAACAATTCAAAATTGACCACCTTATTATAAGAAATCACAACTTTATTGAATCAAAATCGAAGAAACTTACATATTATAGCAGATTGGAGGCATTCCTCCAATCTGCCCTATCCAGGATGGCAGTCGGCTGCTCCTATGCTTCCCTGCTTGTTTCACATTTAAGCCCTAATCACCTATTTATATTTTAATCTAACTTGAATGACAAGAATGCCCTTAATCAATCTTATCTACTACTAAATGGATCAAATCTACACTAGACCCATACTAGGCCCATAACGACCCATACAATACATAAGTTAATCGTTAAACAACTTATCTAACACTCCCCCTCAAGTTGGGTTCAATATGTTTGGTTCTTTGAATGAATTACGTTGGATTCTTAGTGAGATTTATAGTACTAGTATTATCACATTTGATTGGAACTTTCATCTAAGAGAACACCATAGTCAATAAGTTGTTGCTTTAGCGTATCCAAAAGAATTTGTGCACAACACATGCTTGGTGCTCATCGTAACATATTCTCGCTTAGCAGCTTGATAAAGCCATACACTTGTTTGTTTACTTAAACTAAGAAACTAATGAGTTTTCCTAAATAGGTGGCAAGTTCCACTAGTACTTTTCTCTATCTAATCCAGCATCCAATACTAAATCAAAATCGAATATCCTACTAAGTTATATTGCTTTAGATACCTATATCGTCATACCATAATCCCATTTCCTCCTAATAAGTATTTCATGATTCTTTTTAAAGTAGTTAAGTGTGATTCCATTAGGATTAGATTGGTATCTAGCTACACATACAAACACTCTAACATTATATGTCAGTCTACTTGTAAGCTAGATGAGTAAGGAACTAATTCATACCTCTACTTGGAAACATCTAATGATTTACCTTTCTCATCGGGAAGGAGCTTTGTCCAAGTATCCATGGACTCCTTTGGAGTAGCCATTTCCTTTGCATTCTCCATTCCAAACTACTTCAATAGTTCTTTTGTAGTACTTAGTTTGGCTTATGAAAATCCCATCATCACATTGTTTGATTTGTAGTCCTTGAGGAAGAATGTAAGCTTCTCCATCATAGACATTTCAAACTCAAGCTTTTGATTAGGTTGGGTAAATTCCTTACACAAAGATTCATTAGTAGCACCAAATATAATATCATCAACATAAATTTGAACAAGTAGTATGTTTTGTGCTTTTCTTTAGTGAATAGTATTGTGTCAACTTTTCCTCTTATATTCCTTTCCAAATTTTGAAGTAAGAAATTACTTAGTTTTCATACCAAGCTCTTGGAGATTGTTTAAAATCCATACTAGGAATTTAGTGAGTTTAGCACACATGATTAGAAACTCCCACTGATTTCAAACTTGACGGGTTGACTAACATACTTAGACTTCTTCATTTGTATATATCCATTTAGGAATGCACTCTTAACATCCAGTTTGATATAATTTAAAATGATGATACATGCCATGGATAGACAACATTCTAATAATCTCTAATCTAGCAACGAGTGTGCATATGTATCACCATAGGTCAATTCATTTCTTCTTTGAGGTATAGCCTTTGGCTACTAATCTAGCTTTAAAGCGAATCTAATGATACCATTTTCATGCAAGCTACGAAGTCCTAAACACCCATTGACGAGACGAATCCAAGACAAGGAAGAGGTGAAATGCATAGTGAATGGGAGAAGATGATGATAAACTAATGGTAGCTCAATTATAACCTCGTAGGAATTGAAGATTACGAGTGGAGCAAGAGCAACTACGAACCTTGATTGGGATAGTCAATAGGAATGGGTGAAGGCGGATCAGGAGGCTTGAGTTGGCTGGTTCGAACCTTTGAAACACCAGGCTCGGGATCTGGTGGATATGTGGAAGGTTCATGATGACGAACGATGATAAGTGACTAGTGAATGAGAATTATCTTCTTGAGTGGTGGTTGATAATTTGAGAAAAGGAACGAGGTAAAATTGGCAGAAGGAGTGGTGACTTTCTTCACTTTGGAAGTGAAGAATGGAAAATCTTCAAAGAAAGTCACATCTCTGCGAAACAAAGAAACGATGTAATGAAGGGAGTAACACTTGTAACCTTTTTGTACTACGGAATATCCAAAGGAAAATACACTTGATTGCACGGCGGTGAGTTTATCACGATTAGGTAAATGAATATGTACAAAACATGAACACCCAAAGATTCGAGGAACAAGGTGAAAAGGTTTAGAATTTTTATCAAGACATTTCATGAAACTTTCACCTTTAAGAACACTACTAGGCATCCTATTGATCAAGTGAACTGCAATAAGTACAGCTTCTCCCTAATAACATTTAGGAACATTATTTTGGAGTAATAAGGTTCTGGCTACTTCTAGAATATGACGATTCTTTCTCTCGGTAACACCATTTTGCTGAGGAGTATAAGGATCGGAAGTTTGGTGAATAATGTCATGCGAATTTAGATATGCTTGTAACTGTCTGTTAATGTATTCTCCCCCATTATCAGAACGTAAGATTTTCACAGAAATATTGAATTGAGTAAGAATAAATTTATGCACAACTGGGAATATAGTAGATACTTCAGACTTTGATTTTATTAAATAGACAATTGTGAGGTGAGTACAATCATCAATAAAAAAAAACAAAATATTTCTGACCAAATAATGAAGTAACAGAATTAGGACCCCATATATCAGAATGAAGAAGTTCAAAAGGTTTAGATCTTCTAGAGTCACTCAAAGGATAAGAGACTCTTTGATGTTTTCCAAGCTTACATACATCACAAGAAAATTGTAATTTATTAGACTCGACACTAAGACGAGGTAGAACATATTGAAGTTTTGATACAGGTAAATGACCCAGACGACAATGCCATAATCGAATCTCTGCATCTTCAGTTGCTGTAGCAGAAGTATTGTATGATGTGGTTTGTTGTGACTGATCTTTCAATATGTATAATCTCCTCTGTAGTTTATCATGATCAAAGATTTTTCTCATCTTCAGATCCTGAAATACACATCCAGTAGAATCAAATGTTATACTACAGTTCATAGTACGAGTTAATGCACTGATTGAAAGTAGATTTATAGGAAAACTGAGAACATGATAGACTAATTTTAAGTCTGAAAAACATATGGGTACACTTCCCAGTCCAATCATATAAGTATAAGATTCGTCTGCCAGCTTAATCGGTTCCTGTTTTTTAAGTGATCTGTATTCTGTAAAATATGATAAATCTCCCACCATGTGATCTGTCGCCGCTGAATCAATAATCCAAACTTTGGAATTAGAAGGAGATGAGTTATTACCCTTCACAGTATGAGTTGCTTGAACTACTGTAGCCTGTGAAGATGATGATTGAGAGTGTTCTGATAGCTTTGTTTCCAGTCCTTTTATCCTTTTAATGATCTCTTGAATACCCTCTGTATTAGGAGTAGAAGTTTTTGCAGAACGAGCTGAGTAGTTTCGATTTCTGTTAAAATCAGGTCTCCCATTTAATTCCCAACAGTTTTCTTTAGAATGTCTCGATTTTTCACAATGAGAGCATACAAGTTTGTCTTTATCTTCAGAGTTAAATCTTTCTCGTCCACGTCCTCTACTGTGTTGTCCACCTCTTCCACGATAATAAGTGTTGTCTCTTCGTGTTTGAAGTGCGTGTTGATCTGTAACTGAAATACTGTCTCTCTCAAGATTTATGTGATATTCTTCTCTGATCAATAAAGAATATACTGTGCCGAGTGAAGGAAGTTCTTCTCTGCCCAAGATATTTAGTTTTATGGATTCAAACTCTGAGTTGACACCCCACAATAAGTCAAATACCTTCTTCTCAATTTCAACATTTCAACATTTCTTTCAGTATAACAGGAAGAGCACTTTATATTAGTAAAGTAAAGCAGTTCATCCCAAAGTTCTCTTAAATCTGCATAGTATTCACTGACCGAACGTGTGCCTTGTTTACATTTTCTTATCCTTTCTAGTATTTCTTATTCTTTTGCAATATTTTTCTTCTTAGAATAAGCTTCGGAAACTGCATACCAAATTTCATGAGCAGATTGAAAAAACATAGAGGTTTTTGCAATGGATGAAATCATTGACTATAGCAACCATGATTATATCAAAGCATCTTCTCTTCTCTAGGTAGGATAGTGTGAATCACGAGTCTCTGGGATTGGTATTTGACCCATTAAATGTGCCCATCTCCCCCTTGCTATGATAGCCAGTTCTACAGACCTAGACCATTCCAAGTAATTTCTTCCATCGAGCTTAGTAGTCGTAATCTGAAAATTGTCTGTTTTTTCTAATGTAAAAGACTGTTCACCTGTGTGAAAGGAACTGTAAACATTTTTTCCTTTACCATCCATAGTTTAAGTAATAAAATGGTATCTAATCTGCTTCAATAGTCTGAAATAGATGAGAATAGGGCTTCATTTATCTCCCTAGAGAAACCTTACAATCAGGTCTCAAAAAAATCTCAATCAATGAAAGAAATTATTCCTTGATTAGAAAAGCCTTTGTGACAAGTTTAACTGCATTATTGTAGGTCGAGAATGATTCTGAGGTTGATCCTCAATTCAGGAAAGGGGCGACGTCTAAATTAAAAGGCAAAAGTGGGAGGAGAAACAAGAAAACTGACTTCACGAGCTCTAAAGATGAAATCGTTGAGAAGCTGAATGACAGATTGAAACGGAAGAAGAAATGGTATTCATCTGATTCTTCCTCTGCGTCATTCTGTGAAGATGAGGGCAACAGTTCCAAGGGTGAAGAAAGCAGTGATGAGGAAAGGAAGCAAAAGGAAAAAGAGTGAGCGGCAAAAGCAAACTAAATTTTCAAGCAAAAAAGCAAAAGAAAGGTCAACTAAATCAAAAAGAAGAAAGGATGACTCTTCTGAAGCTTCATTATCTAACTTTGAGAGCAAATACTCTTCCAGTGATGAAGGAACTTTTGGACAAGAAAAGCATTGGTCTAAGGAGAGAAAAGGTGGGTCTACTGAATTTTATGTCAGAATTGGACATAACTAGTTTAATAATCAATAAGCACCATTACAATTTAATTGGCCTTATTTATCTATTGCAGATAGGAAGCCAGGAAATATTCATCAGAGTAATGAAGAGCAGGTTAGAACGGAGATAGGTATGGAATGGATGCTTAGGCCTATGCATAGGCAAGAGGCTGGGGAGACTGCAAAGCAAAATGATGTTGAAGAAGAGCCTATGGTTCAGGAAGCAGAGGTACTCTCTTTTGGCAACTCAAAATACCATATACGTCTCATTGTGAACATTTTTTACCTCTTTCTTCCCCCTAGACTATTCTGTATTAGTCGTCTCTTATATCAACTTTTTAAATTTATATATGCATATATTTTCCCTGAGACCATTCATAAGTATGTGCTTTACTCTTTCCTTCAAATTTTATAGGATTTGACAAAGTACTAATTTGTAGTGGTTAAACAGAAAACTGGGAGTTGCCTGAACCATTTGATGCTTTCATGTTTGCTTAAATCTGACAGGTTAGAAAATCAAACCCAAAAGAATTGAATCCATATTTTAAAGAAAATGGAAGCGGTTATCCAGAAGAATCTAGCTGTGCAGAACCTGATCCGGATCAGCTTGTTTCACTTCCGACTGTTGGTGATGGTGGTGCAAGCTGGAGGCTGAAAACCTTGAAGCGTGCACAAGAACAAGCAGCACGGGAAGGACGAAAATTAGATGAGGTTTTTGTCGTTCTTAGAGTAACTTGAGTAGAATGCAGCAAAAAATAGCGACTGTTGACCAATTTTCATTTTTCAGGTTGTTGAAGAACGTTGGGGTTCTCTTGGACAGATAACACTTTCTGCAGCCCACAATAGAGCAGCTCCTAATCATGCTCATCTGCATGCAATAAAAGATTGAAAAAGAGGACATATGGAAAATATTGACCAATCTATATATTCTGATCAAGTGAAGAGTCATGATCAGAATTTGCTAACCACTAAACGTGATTATCTAAAGGGCATTTCTGTTTGCAACCCTGATATGAAAGAACCAAAAACACATGGTTCTCTCTCCTGGAGGAAAAGAAAGGACCTGGATAAATCTGAGTCAGAGGCTGAACTCATCTCATCTGCATTGCATACAACAACAACAACAACAACTAAGCCTTTTCCCATACTAGACGGGGTCGGCTACATGGATTCTTTGTTTCCACAGATCCCTATCGTGTGCCATGTTAGCAGTTAACTCCCAATAAGCTAGATCATTCTTTATTGTTTCTTTCCAACACTTTTGTGGTCGTCCTCTACCTCTTTTAATACTTTCCAAATTTAGTTTTTCTAACCTTCTTACAGGTTCTTCTTTTGATCTTCTTTCTATATGTCCAAACCATCTTAAACGATGTTCTCTCATTTTATCCTCTATTTGTGCCACTCCTAATTTGTTTCTAATAACCTCATTATGTATACGGTCTTCTCTTGTATGACCACTCATCCATCTCAACATCTTCATTTCTGTCACAGACATCTTTTGTACATGTTGATGATTAACTGCCCAACACTCAGAACCATAAAACATGGCAGGCCTAATTGCTGCTCTATAATATTTACCTTTTAATTTTAATGGTATCTTCTTATCACAAAGAATACCTGATGCTCCTCTCCATTTTAACCAACCAGCATTAATTCTATGTGTAACATCTCCATCAATTCTTCACTCTGAAAAATTGACCCTAGGTATTTAAAACTTTCCTTTTGGGGAATGCAATGTGTGCCAATTTTAATTTCTATGTCCTATGAAGTAGCCAAATGATCAAACTTACATTCCATATATTCTGTCTTTGTTCTACTAAGTCGGAGGCCTTTGTTTTCTAATGTTTCTCTCCATAGTTCCAATTTTCTATTAACTTTTTCCTTGGACTCCTCCACTAATACAATGTCATCTGCAAATAACATACACCAAGGTACTTCATCTTGAATATGTTTTGTTAACTCATCCATCACCATTATAAAGAAGTATGGACTTAAAGTTGATCCTTGATGTAACCCAATATTAACTTCAAAGAAGTCTGTCATTCCTTCTTGAGTCCTCATACATGTTTTTGCACCATCATACATGTCTCTTATAAGGTTAATATATGTCAATGGGATACCTCTTTTTTCCAAAGTTCTCCAAAGAACCTCCCTCGGTACCCTATCATAAGCTTTTTCTAGATCAATAAAGATCATGTGAAGGTCTTTCTTTTTTGCTCTAAAATGTTCCATAAGACGTCTCAAAAGGTGAATCGCTTCAATAGTAGATCTACCTGGCATAAATCCAAATTGGTTCTCTGTTGTACTTGATATTTGTCTTAACCTACGTTCGATAATTCTTTCCCATAATTTCATAGTATGACTCATTAACTTGATACCTCGATAATTCGCACAATTTTGAATGTCTCCCTTGTTCTTATATACGGGTATAAGTGTACTTGCTCTCCATTCCTCGGGCATCTTTTGGTTTTTCCATATTTCATTAAATAGTCTTGTGAGCCAAGTGATTCCTATTTCTCGTAGTATTTTCCAAACTTCTATAGGAATATTATCTAGTCCTACCGATTTACCACTCTTCATATGTTTAAGAGCCTCTACTTCATTCTTTTGAATACGTCGGTAGAAATTGTGGTTTATATACTTTTCTGACTTGGCTAAATCTCCTAAACTAATATTAACATCTTTATTTTCATTAAAAAGATTATAAAAATAGTTTTTCCATCTATTTCTTATATCATCATTTGCCACTAGAATTTTTTTATCCTCGTCTTTTATGCATCTAACATAATTAAGATCTTTAGTTTTCTTATCTCTAGCCCTAGCTATCCTAAAAATATCTCTTTCACCCTCTTTTGAGTTGAGTTTTTTATATAAGTCCTCCCAAATCTTAGCTTTTGCTTCACTAACGGCCTTTTTTGCTTCCTTCTTTGCTTTCTTATAAGTTTCTAAAGTTTCACTAGTTTTCTTAGCATAATGTAATTTGTAACATGCCCTCTTTGCCTTGATTTTATTTTGTACTACTTCACTCCATCACCAAGCTTCTTTTTGTGCCGGTACACCTCCCTTAGATACACCTAACACATCTTTCGCCACTTTCCTAATATGTATAGCCATATTGTTCCACATATCAGAGGGTGTGCCAACATAATTCGAAACATCTCCTTGAAGGACTTTCTGTTTAAATATATCTTCTTTCTCGCTTTTGAGGTTCCACCATTTAGTCCGAATAGCTCAATGCACTCTTTTCTTCTTTGTCCATTTTTTTATTTGTAAATCCATAACTAAAAGTCGATGTTGGGTGGTTAAGCTTTCTCCTGGAATTACCTTACAATCTTTACAACACGCTCTATCTTTTTTTCTACAAATAAAGTAATCAATTTGTGTTTGTGATAAGCCACTCTTATAAGTAATTAAATGTTCATATCATTTTTTGAAGATTGTATTGACTATAAAGAGATCAAATGACATAGCAAAATTTAAAATCTCCCTACCTTCCTCGTTTATATCCCCATAACCAAAGTTTCCATGAATCCCTTGATATCCTAATGCCTCTTTACCGACATGTCCATTTAAATCTCCTCCTAAACAAATCATCTCCCTTTGTGGAATCTTTTGAAACACTTTATCTAACTCTTCCCAAAAAACTGTCTTTATACTATCTTCTAGTCCTACTTGGGGTGCGTAAGCACAAACTATATTCAAAACCTCTGTTCCTAACACTAATTTCAATGTCATGATTCGGTCACAATATCGTTGTATGTCTACTACACTATCCTTTAAATCTTTATTTATGATAATACCAACTCCGTTTCGGGCCTTTTCTTTACCTGAGTACCATAATTTAAAACCTGTATCCTCTATCTCCTTTGCTTTTTCTCCAACCCATTTTGTCTCTTGGAAACATAGAATATGAATCTTTCTCCGAATCATAGTATCTACCACCTCCATTAGCTTACCCGATAATGTTCCGATATTCCAAGAACCAATACGAATCTTATTATCTAGGACTAGCTTCCTTACCCCCCGCATCCGTCCATAATCAAAATGCGGAGATCCTCTATGAAAATTTTTCACTACATTCGGGCGGCAATGTAGCGGGACTAACTTCTTTACCCACACCCGTCCATGATGTGGGAACCCTCTCTGCAATTGATTCACTACATTCGGGCGAAAATGTAGTGGCCCTTGCTTACTTCTTACTGCATTCGGGCTCTCTAGCACGTCGCTAGGCGGGGACGCCCCAAAGCAATGCTCATAATTTTTGTAATCCATGTTGTAAAAATCCGACGAAGTTTTATGCTGGCTATCGGAAGCCTAACACAACCCTCCTCCATTATCCGGGCTTGGGACCGGGGATGCAAGGGTGATCCCTTACATGGGCGGAGTTATCTCATCTGCATCGCATGGCTTAAACAAATTTGCAACTGATGGTAGTTTTCTCCAGTCATTTACTCATCAGAAGCAGAAAGATGTTGAGGACATTGCCATCTCTTTACCTGCCAATACCGTGGAAAGTGGCTGCTGTGGATCAGAGTTCCTTTCTATGAATTCTGGTGAAAATGACGTTTCATCTACAAACCAAGCAATGAGTGCAAACCAGCTGGCAGCTAAAGTACTGCAGCTGCGTATGAAAGGAAAACATGAAGAGGCAGAAAAGCTTTTGGTAAGATGACACTTTGTAGTCTCCATTTTCTAATGTTTCAAATAGATATTTTCATGATGTTGCAAAAACAAGCCACTTGAACAGTAAGGACTAAGGACAAAAGAGTGTGTCCCTGGAGTAAAGCATGCTATTCTTCACTCGTTAGGCAATCCAGTTTGAAATTGTTAGTCATGCACAAGTCCATTCAACTGAAAGAAAGATAAGCGGAATGGCCTTGCTTATATCAAATGAAAACGTACTACTTATGCACTCTTTCGGCATCTTAATATCACACCTTGCATATATCAAATGAAGACATACTTGTGCACTCTTTCGGCACCTTACTATCATGCTTATTTGTTTGATAAGAGTTGGGAGCAAAAAAGTTAAAGACTCTTGGCTGGGGTGGGGTGGGGTGGGGTGAGTGATCAAAGAACATTAAAATAGGCCATGAGTTCAATACCCAGGTGTCCATGTCTAGCAGGAGTTTGTCAGACCCCGGTTTGCCAATCAAAAAGGGAAAAAAGGGTAAGAGTTGGTATAAGAATACAAACACCATGCACGTATATGCATGTGTGAGATATGCTCGTTTGTGTGATTTGTTTCACATGCAGTTTCTTTATGACTTGTCACTGTTCTCATGTTTTCTTTTTTTTCCAGAAAGAATCTGAGGGACTGGGAGATATGGAGAAAAAGGATAGAAAGAGCTATAGCATGAGCACTTCAAGCCGGTAGTTTCTAAGTTTTATTTGCTAGCTGTTGGGAAGACATAGGGGGTGCTTTTTGTTTCATTGTAGAATGTGGCTTTAGGTGTTTCTTTTCTGAAAAAAATTTCATCTCTCTTTGGTACTCTTGTTCAGGCTATTTAGTTTTTTTAATCTTCTGAATACCATTTGTGCAACCGTATTCATTTTATTTTACCTGTGCGTTGTTATGTTTCTCTGTGTTATAGATCTGGATTGACTGGTGTCGTTGTCCAAAAAAAGAAGGCAGAAGAGGATGCTGACATGCATCTAGCCATGAAAATAATGCAGAATAGGCAGTACAAAGCGTCTGATCTGGCAGACAATGAGTATGATTATGATGATGTTTCGGCCATTAAATCAAAGAAGAAACAGAAGGCCATGAGAGATCATGTATCAATTAAACATCAAAATGTTCGGATTCAGATATTGACTCAGCAAGAGCGTTGCCAGTTCTGTCTTGAAAATCCTACTAGGCCGAAACATGTGGTTGTGTCCATGGGCAATCTGTCATATTTAAGGCTACCACCTTGGAAGCAGGTTGTGGATGGTCATTGTTGCATCTTACCCGTGCAGGTCAGATTTCTTTCATTGTTTTCACCTCTTTTAAATACAAAGCACGTGAATGCCTGATATCTCTGGATTTAACTGGGACTGATGAGAAGCATCCTTCCACTATATAGAAGAAGTCCTTAAAGATGCTTTTTCATGAGATAGGTGTAACCTCTTATCTAGTTATGTGTTTGAAACTACCTCATATGTTCATATGAATGGTTCATGTTCAAGGCATGAATTCCCTAGTCTGTTTGAATATAGGACTGTAAACACCCTAAAAATATTTCTAAAGATATATCCAAGCATACTTTCAAGCTTTCAAAACAATAGGCTTGTTTTAAAATCCCTGATTTAAATACAACATGCGAATTACACAAAATACCAAAACAATATTTTGAAATCAAAGGATTTTGAACTTGAAGTGACAAAACCAAGTTTTAAATCTAAAAAGATGTCGATGAAATAAAGCCTGGTTCCAGAGAGGATAAGGATGAATTCACGAAAATCATGCCAAAGATGCAGGATGAAGCCTAGCACAAGGTTCAAGCCCGATTTAAAGACAAAGCTGCAATCCAAGATGAAATCTAGATTCGAGGTAGCCTCAACCTAGCTCGAGTCAATTTAACCAAATCAAGAATCACACACATGACAAGCATGGACCAAGGCAAAGGGCTGAGTCTCAAGTGAGCTAGGGAAGAAGACGCCAACACGGGCTAGACCACACCCAAATCAAGACTTGAGGCAATCTACCAAGGTCGAGTGAAGGTGGGACTTCATGCACCGAAGTAGAGGCGACCACAAGCTTCAAGTGGGCTGCAAGACCACCATGGGTTATGTCTAAACCATACCCCAAATCAAGACTCAAGGCAAGCTGTCAAGATCAAGCAAGGGGTGGGCTAGGTTGAGTCAAACTCACCTAGCCAAGGTCAATGGAGGATTGCACCTAGCCGGACCACATGGGGCTGCACCAAGGCCAGCCAAACCACACCTAGCTGCACTAACCCAAGGGTTGGACTCACCTTGACCTAGGGGGCTGCAAGACCACCATAAACCCACGTGAAGCCTTGGGGCCAACAAGAGAACCGGATCGAGATTTGGGCTCCAAAAATCCATCCATATCCAAATCGTGGAAGACTCTAGGCCCCTTCCCTTGAGGCCTATAAATAAGGGTCTTGGGGCTGGTTTTACAGCATTGAAGGAAGGGTTGAAAGAGATTAGAGAGAGAGTAGAATAGCTGTAGCAAGAGAAGGAAGGAAAGAGAGAGGGAGAGAAAAAGAGAGGAAGAAGGAGAGGAAGAGGCTTGGAGGTGCTGCCCACCCCAAGTCATGTCCATTAAATCCGCCCAAGGAGCCTCCGTTTAAGGTCGATTCTCCTCTTTTCTTGTTGATTTCTATTCTTCTTTCTTTTATTCAATTAAAGGGGTTGCAATTAAGGAGCAACTGTTTCCCCCCAATTGATGTAATAGCTAGTTGATTTGCTGTCCAATTTGATTTTAAGTAGTTGCCTTCTATGTGTTTGATTTTTAGTTTCTTCTACCCCTCTATACATTGTAATCCCTTATATCTCCTAATCCCCTCTATGCTTAAGCTATGATTATACTTCACTTTATTTCCTTCAGTTATTTACTTTGAAATTGCTGTGATTTGTCTTTAAATTTCGGACAAAATGCATTCATAATACAAAAATCTGTTTTCTACATCCTGCATTTGTCTGATGTTTCATTTTTCATTTCCTGCTCTCTACGCCAAATGATCTGCAATTTTGTACACCGAATCCTTACACACAAGCCCACATATAATAAAATTTGCAAGAATTTTAGGCTGTGTAGTCACGTAAATAAAATTGAGGAAAATCGAATAAATCCAGAACCAAATCTATACTGTCTGTATTTTCTGCGATAGAGGTTGGGTTATCATCCCATAACTTTATCTGTAGTGATCCAATTTTATTGAAACCGGTCTCATTGGAAAGCTGACATCCATAGCTTTCCAACAAGACCAAGTTCATAAAGATCGGAGATCTGTGCACCGAGATACAATCTTTTTTCTAAACCTGTGTATTTCTGTCATAGATTAGTTCCGAACGCCTGAGTAGAGTCAAATGTTTGATTTAATTCTGCACAATCATAGCACCAAAAATAAGAATAAAAATAGTTTCTGAATCTCCATACTTACTCACGGTAAAATTTTCTTGATTTTTGGAGACTCAGAAACTGTAAAGAAAATTGTAGAAAAAGTTCTGAAAACAAAATCAGCTTCTGTTTTTCAGAACTTTGAAATACATCTTTTAAAGACCTAGTTTCACGAATTTGATTAAGCAATTTGGATTTGAAAGTGGATTTTGGAAACAAATGATTTAAACCAATCCTCAGCATCTAGGCTGACCCTTCAGCGTCGGTTCAAGAAGGCCTAAGTTGAAAAGATCCCACTTCCCAACAATCGCCATTAAAATAAGAAAATACAACTTTGCTAGTTTAAGTAAAACTAGCTGGCACGCTCGCGCACGACGTAGTGTGTGAAAGCTTATTTCAAGTCTCTACATAGACTTCGGAGTAAAATTTCCACATCTACAAGGACAAAATAGCCTGTAATCAAATTTCATATTCTCCACAACGAGTTTCCATATTTTGGTATATGAAAATTTGTTATTCACAAAAGAACGCAATCTATGTTACGGCATCATGTATCAGAATCATGTTCATGTGTTCATGTGTTCAAGTTGCATATGCTTGTATACCATAGCACTGATTTCCAAAATGGCTTGTCGGTACAACTGGTTTACCTCCATTTTAGTAAATGGAATAAGGGGTGCTTTATACCGTGCTGTCATCATGTTTGGTTAAGATCCTTCGTTACTATTTGGTAGTCTACAGATGCACATCGTCACCAATTTTTTTGTTCTATGACAGCATGAATCATCCACTAGGAATCTTGATGATGACATATGGGATGAACTATGCTATTTCAAAAAGTGCCTTCTTAGAATGTTTGCAGAACAAGAGAAAGATGTAATATTTCTCGAAACAGCAATTGCCTTATCGCAACAACGTCGCCACTGCCTGGTTGAGTGCATTCCTTTACCACATGCAGTAGCGAAGGGAGCGCCGTTGTACTTCAAAAAGGTGTGTTTCTTTTTTATGCTGTCTCATTTATGCAAGTACATTTTGGTAGTGAAAGTCCGTGTTGTATTTATGGAGTGTTCATGAGGGGGCACAAGGCATGATCATCCCTGATTGTCAATGTTATTCTTCTATGTACCTCATCCTTTAATACGACCTTTTTATAGGCCATTGATGAAGCAGAGGATGAGTGGTGCCAGCACAATGCAAAGAAGTTAATTGATACGAGCTTAAAAAGGGGATTAAGGAATTCCATCCCCAAAAATTTTCCCTACTTTCATGTGGAATTTGGTCTGCATAGAGGTTTTGTACATGTGATTGATGATGAGACAAATTTTAAAAGTACCATTGGCCTTGACGTGATCCGGGGTATGCTTCAACTCCCTGAAGAAGACATGCACCGGAGGCGGCAGTACAGCTCCATCGAGACGCAGAAGAATGATGTATCGAGATTCTCCCGAGCCTGGGCTCGTTTCGACTGGACAAGAGTACTTGACTAGTTTAGGAACTCGTTGTTTGGTGGTTCAATCTTGTGTGTAGTGTATATATATTTGCCCTGAGGTATTAGCATGCACTCCTATGTCAAACAGGTTATCCAGGACTCGATTTTCTATTTTCTTGGTTGTATCTCTTGCAGGGCTATGGGCTAGTGACTGACATTGAGTGGCTGTGGGGCGGATTTGAACAGTAGGTTCGGGCTCTGTATAACAGCACGAGTCTTGTTTCATTTACGTACTCCTTTAGCCAATTCATCATGAATTATCTACAATGAGGATTCTCAAAGTAATACAAGGAGGTTGCGCTTGTCCGGCCCAAGAGGTTGCCTGGTTAGATTGGAGGCTGAAAGATCTTGGTCTAGTTGCTCTTTGGTGTCAGTGTTCCAAGTGCTTCCATTTCTCTGTTCGACCTGTACTTTTGCAAGCTGAGTATTGGGCCGGTCTGGTAGCTCTCGTTACAATTGCAATAAAAAGAAAATGGTAGATCG
>JAYKKT010000082.1:22320000-22682500 GCA_036023115.1 Brasenia schreberi
TGGGCCTTGTAACCAGATAAAAAGTGCGTCGTACAACCCCAGTTTTCACTGCATGTTAACGCCTGTATTTGATTGCGACGGAACTGGAAATCCCAGTCCTCGGAATCAAACACCTTAGAGTCCTTGTTATGGCGTACATATATTGTGAGGATTCAAAATTGATCGATTAATACATTAAGAAATCCTCCATTACTCAACTTATTCGAAGTTGTGAATGGCCAATCCGTAGAGCTTCAAAAATGAAATTTAGTTTCCATAAACAGTTCGATACTTTTTGTTGGACAGTATGGATTGATGTATGCCTATATTGCAGAAAGAGGAATTAATTGCTCAATATGGAAGAGCACTACCATTGTAGGTGGCTGGTGTAGACCTGCCAGCGGGTTGAATCAAAACCCGAACTGCCTCTAGAATTGGCCGGAACCAAAACCGAGCAGGGTACTGCCTATTATCGAAACAAGGATGATCCGATTTTCCTCTATACATACATACATACATACATACGTACACATATATAATGTTTTATTAATTGATGTCTCAAATTCTAGTTCTCTTGTCAATGGATCATAAGTCACGACGGGCAGCATATATGTATCATGGACTTATCACATTGGACCGTGACATCACAGGTCCGTCTGGGTGTACTAAAGGGCGACCTATTGGTCCGCTCTTTAGCATTAATCCTCGCTAAGTTTCTAGCTTTTCTTTGATTGCTTAATTTTATACACTAAAAGAAAATGATGCAGCTCGATTTTTTAGCTTTCCCAACAAAAATAAGTTGAGAAAGATGTGATTTTGCTGAGTTAAGAGAGTAACACTGCACCTTCTCTCAGTGCCGGACCTATTCATGGGTGAAAGGAGCCGTCCACCTCACTCACAATTCAGGAAAGAAAAGATCAAGAACCATTATACGAGAAGTCTCAAAATAACAATTCCAGAAGTTCGAACAAAAATAATTCCGAGGATTTAGCATTCACCCCAAAACATTTCCGAGGTCTGCCACTGCCAGTTCACTAAAAAGAGGTTCGACCGGGTTGAACCACAGTTAAACAGATAACAATTATATATATATATACATACCAATATTTATATATTACAAATGTTATAATATAACACAAAAAATTAGCAATTTAAAGAAACATAAAAGTAAGTAAATAATAACCAAAAAAATTAAAACCGGCTCGTTTGCCGGTTCGACCGGTATTTTTGCAACCCAGTTTACATTACGGAGCGAACCAGACCAATGACCGGTCCCGGTTCAACCGGTCTGCTGATCTCCGGCAGGTCAGGTCAGGTCCGTTCACAAACACTGCTTCAGCTTTCCTAAAAGGAAAAATGCTTACATGTGTTTCCATTCACGCAGCGAAACAAACAGTGTTGCAATACACACCAGTTTTAACATTAACAGGAAGGAAATTAACACTAAAAATACGAAGTTTGGTCTTTTGATCAGATGCCATGCACTGTTCATACCTTTTAGCTCACTCAAAGGACCGTCTTCAGAAACTTTATTCTTTTATCAATGACGATGGATTGGTCCCATTTTCACTAGGATTTTTTCTTAGAGTAACTGGCCCCGAGATGGTGAGACTCTCTCAGGCTCATGGGCCCAAAGTTGCACCGTATATGAATAGCATGGTACATTGCATGCAAGACAATTAGCCTTACTGTTGCTCACCTGGCTAGTGGGTCAACTCTCAAGTGGAAGATCATGAGCTCGATACTCGAGGGCATGCATCCGGATTCAGACTCCCCATTACAAAAAAAAAGTTAGCCTTGTTTTGCTTTCAGCATGCATGCCATGAGCTCTAATTTCACATTCTACTGTCACCAAAGGTGGACCAACTCATGGACGAGGTGAGGGCTACCGTCGCCTATCCTGAAACCCGGCGAAATCCAAGAAAATCTATACATGCAGTATGATATTTATGGAAAATTATGTGAACCGCCTCAACTGAGTTTCACTGACTCTTGGGGGGGAGAGAGAGAGAGAGAGAGAGAGAGAGAGAGAGAGAGAGAGAGAGAGAGAGAGAGAGAGAGAGAGAGAGAGAGAGAGAGAGAGAGATGTCTACTACTTCAACTAGTTTTATTTTAATACGACATCCTATTTCACATATCAAAGTATAGAACAATCTGGAAGCAAATTGGAACTCATTGTCAGCCTATTCTCAAACATTGTGAAGAGTAGAAGACGCGAAAAAAAGGAGAGAGAGTGAGAGAGAGAGAGAGAGAGAGAGATCTATTGCAACAGGCTTCTAATAACTGCAGCTTGCGCACCGTCAGCAGACGCCAAAAGCTCGGAGAGCCGCTCGCTGAGGTCGTCAACTTCTCTGTGCAGGCTCCTAATGTAGTTGCACGTCTCCTGTAGTACCTTCGACGCTGACACCTACATTCATCACCACCAAAGAAATATATCATCAGCTCACCAATTTAACCTTCCCTATGTCTCTTCTCAAATCGTTAATCAAAAGAGTCAACAGCAGACCTTGTCTGAGCTCCTGTTGCGAATCTCCGGTAACAGAGTCTGCAACTTAGCTATGAGATCATTGATCTGCTCATCGGTTATCCTTGATGAGCTAGATTGTCTTGATCTTGATCTCCTGCTTGACATGCTTACTCTCTACAGTGAGGAGACTGATGGGTAGCTCTTCTCGAGTTCCTAAGATAAAGCCAAAGGCCAGAGAGAGAGAGGGAGAACGTGCCTGGGAACCAGCAGAGATCTGTGGTTGTCATTAAATAAGATTGGTCGAAAAGGAATCAATTTCTAGAGATACGCCACATTGTCCTCTCTTTTTGTGCCCCAAGTTGGTTCATTTGAGAGAGAGCGAGGTTTGTAAAGACTATGGAGATGTCAGAGTATACACGCAGGCCACGTTAAAATAAAGACAAAGGAACCAACAAAACCATTATTTTCTCTCTCACTCACACACACACAGTAAAGTCCTGTCCATGTCAAATAACATATGACACGATCTAAGCGTCTAGATTCGTTCAGAAGCATATCGAAGGTTCATACCATGTTGTATGTCATTAACATATGATTCAATCATATGTCTTCGCTGTCTGAACTAAAGTCAGTGAATTCATGCAAAGACTCCCAATAATCAGTGAATTCATGCAAAGACTCCCCCAATAAAACCGCCCAGTTCTAATTCTGGAGATGCTCTCTCTCTCTCTGATTTCCCAACCCACTAATGCAATGCATGCGTTGTGTTGTCGACTCCTCGTGACATGTTTCGTCTGCCGTCTATCATTTGTTTCCTTCCACTTGACTTGTTGGTTGCTCGTTTTGGAAATAAACGCCGTCATGTCTCACTTTTGTTGTCTCTGCGCAATGTCATGTTTCGGCATGCCTATAATAGGCTTTATCACATTTCATAGTTAACCCCAAGAGGTCGGTTAAGAAAAAGTCTTTTACTTGCTGATGTAAACTTGAATCTTGTTCTATTTACTTCTTACCTCACGGATTTTCAAACTTGTTTGTGCTTTCCACCGTTGGACTCGAGCTCTTATAGTGGTATGGCTTTTGTGTTAACCTTTAGATTTATTTGCTTCCTCAGCAAATACCTTTAGGATACAACTTCGTTTTTCATAAATACAACCGAGTCATAGACAAATGGGTAAACCAAAGATGATGATGTTGCAAACCCAATTAGCACTACAATTGGACTTGAAAGCTCTCTTAGAAACTAAGTTGAAAAGGACTCACACAATGAGAGAAAATTTAATGAATATTGTTTACAATACCACTATATATAGACATGGTGAAGATATAACTCATGATATATTACTAATAAGAATAATTGCTACTCAAGAAGGTGACTCATAATACCATAACATGGATGCTAAATGCTCAAGAGTTACATCAATTTCATGTGCTACTAATAAGTACATTATCACTCAAGTAAATGCCAAAATATGATTGAAAATTTCTCAAGAGTTACAACCACCATATGTGCTACTAATGAGCACAATTATCACTTAAGAATGTTACTCTTAATGCCACAACATGGCAGAAAAAGACTCAAATGTTATAACCACTATGTTTGCTACTAATAAACATAATTATCACTAAAAAAGTTGTTCTTGATGCCACAACATAGTTGAAAAAGACTCAAGAGTTACAACCACTACATGTGCTACTAATGAGCACAATTAACACTTAAGAAAGTGACTCTTAATACCACAACATGACTGCATCCACTACATGTGCTACTAATAAGCACAATTATCACTTAATAAAGTGGCTATCAATGCCACAAACATGACTGAAAATGCTAAAGAGTTTTAGCCACCACATGTACTACTAATAAACATAATTATTACTTAAGTAAGTAGCTATTAATGCCACAACATGGCAACATCCATAACCTTTACCAAATATATATTTTGGTATTTTAAAAATACATCCAACAATCCTTCACAATTTTTAAAATACATTTAAAAATAATCATCAATTTAAAAATCTTATAGTTTTGATAAAGGTATCTCAAGATTTGAACCATTACCTAGCTAAACATAGGTTTCACTCATCAAAATTAAATAGTAGACAAGTTTTGAACTATCCAATCCATTTGAACAAGTGTTCATGTTTTACCTAGCTAAACATGAGTTTCACTCAACACTTTTAAATCACGCTGTATTTCAGGTTATGAATTTTACATGCATGTGAGAAAAAGTTGTCTAGTTATCTATATAAGTGTAAATAATGTAAGCAATTGTGATATTTATAATTACACTTGGAGTTGTTGTCAATGATTATTTGAAAATAATACATATATAGAGACATATTTAGCAGGAGAATTTTATCAGGACTCACATAGCGTAGAATCTAAATAGAATTTTGTCCCATAATAAACCATACATCAATGAAGTATAGATACTATAAAAGTTTACTAAGAGCAAAGCTTCAACCTGTTCCTCTTTTTACTTAAAAAGACCATAGAGTGCTTTTAACCTTGGAATCTTAATAACATTGGTACTTGCAATCACTCTAAATGATGTACTTTACTCATTGAACTCAAGACTTAATGTTACTCAAGTGTGATAGGTTCTACCATTAGTGATCATTTATGATATGTGCTTGAGTCTCATCCCTATTGATGTTTTATGCACTAAATCCTTTGTCTATCCCTTTAGTCAAAGGATCTGCAAGATTTTTGTTTGGGTTCTTATATAAATAACAAAAATCACTCCATTTGTAATCAAGTCTTTATATAAAACTATGTCTTAGTCCAATGTGTCTAGACTTTCTGTTATACATTTAGGCTATAATCCTTTCGATAATGTTGATTAGTCCGTTACAATGTAGTACTCATTGGTGTCATTGGTTTTTGGGTATTATTAGGATCTCATGAAGCAAATTTCTAAGCCATTTAGCTTCCCTTGCATGTCATGTAAGTTTAATGCTACAAATTCTACAAACTACTATAGTGAGTCAAAGGCAATGTATGTTTATTTTCTTAGGATCCTCAACAAACAACACCCCCACCAAAAGTGAAGACCTTAACCACTTGTCAAGCATGATCATAATCAGATAACTTAAATTAACTTGCTGTATCCGAGTATCCTTCAAAATTGAAAGATTTCCATTGTAGGTTATAACTTGCCTACCTGCATCACCATTCAAGTATTTTAACACTCTTCGATGACATGACATGTTGGTCTCTTACTTGAGTTAATTGCATCAGGAGTAATGACTCGGGCCTTCCAACTCCAGACATGCAATATTTGGTCAGTGTACATGTCATAGCATACATCAAACATCCAATTAGTTTTATAATCAATTTGTACAAATGGACAACTACTATTTGGTACTAACTTAACATTTGAAATCAAAAGCGTGTAGTAAACAGGATGGCAATCAAAATGATCAAACTTCTTTAGTACTTTTCTATGTAACGGATCAAGGATAGTCCCAGACTATTGTTATCTCTAGTTATCCTAATTCCTAGGATCACATTTGCTATCCCCATACCCTTCATGTCAAAATTTCTAGATAAGAATCTCTTAGTGTTTTCTATTTCATTTAAATTTGTACCACATATTAGCATGTCATCTACATATAAACAAAATCATAAACAACTTTTCCATTATGAAATTTGCTATGCACACACTTGTCAAACTCATTTATTTTGTATCCATTAGCAAGAACAACCAAATCAAAATTTTGATGCCATTGCTGTGGAGCATGTTTAGAGCTCGTTAGTCCTCATACAAGTGACTTAACTAGCTTACAAACTTTTACTTTCTTGACGACGAACAACAACCCTTCGGGTTGCTTCATATATACCTCTATCATTTTAACCACACCATTTAGGAATGTTGTTTTTAACATCCATTTGATGAATAACAAATTTTATAGATGGAAGTAAGTGCCAAAAGCACTATAATTGTAGCAATTTTTTGTTACAAGTGTATACATGTATTAAAAATAGTCAACTCCTTCAGGTAAACCTCTTAGTAACTGTCACTTACCTTGGATTTATCAACGGTTCCACCTACCTTCATTTTTCTTTTTGAAAATCCATTTACAACCAATAAAGCCTAGAACTCCAAAGTGGAGGTCTACTAATTTCCAAGTATTATTCTCCATTATCGAGTCCATTTTAATTCAGATAGCTCTTCCTTCCAAAAACTCAGCATTTTCAGACTTTATAGCCTCTTCAATGTTTCTCAATCATTTTTATATATTATAGCATATAGTTGCATGACTTTCTATAACTTCATAGAATCCTTGTTCCTTCAATTAGAAACATGAAGATAGTTCCAGTTCAAAGGTTTTAATCTTTCTTATCCTTTTACTTACTTTTACTAGTTCAAAACTTTTCTAATGTATCCTTATTTGACATATTATTCTTTGATAATGTTCATTTTTGTCTTTGGGTCTAGGAATCAAGTTAAATATATATTCTTGAAAGATCAGATTCTTTAGACTCAATTATTGGACTTACAATATATGAATCATTGATTCATTAATAACAAACCTATATGCTTTACTATTTTCAAAGATATCTAAGAAGACATATCAAATTCCTTTTCTCAACTAATCTTTTTCCTTTTTAGGTTCAGGAATTTTTAATATAGCTCTATAACCCCAAACTTTGAAATAAGTTGAAGGTATGGCTCTTCTTTTCTTCTAGAGTTGAGTACGGGGTTATTTTGGTTATTTTTATTTGGAATGTTATTCAAAAGTATAAGAAGTCGCTTAACATAGCTTTCCCCAATAACCTTTTGCTAGACCACAATAAATATAACATGACATTTACCATTTCTTCTAACGCTCCTATTTTTCTTTTCAGTCACACTATTTTGTCATGTGGAAAATACGGGTTTAGTTTCTAGATGCAACTATTCTAATAGACTCAAAATAACTTGGATCATAATATTTCTCCTCCTCTTATATCGACATATTATATCTTTAATGCAGCCTCTCCGTCATAGTAGTTCTACTTCAATTTTAAAATCTTAAATTTATGTAATACTTCACTTTTTGAACGCATTAAATAAACAAAACAATACCTAAGTATTGGAATCATCTATGCTAAGGTTATAAAGTATTTCTTACTACCTATTGTCAGGCCATCCATGTAAATCACATACATCGTAATTTATTAAATGCAATCGCCTTAGAATTTCTTTTCTACTCTTGGAAATGGTAGTTTACTTTATCTTCGTTAGTACTTGCTGTACATGTTTTTGTAGTTTTTGTTGTTTTGGGAATTAAATCAAATTTCATCATTGTAGTTTTGTTGCATTGGGAACTAACTCAAATTTCATCATATCATTTAACTTAATAAAGGATATATCCGAAACGATTTTGCTATAAATCAAAGGACACAACAATATACAGGTAAACACTATTATTATTAATATTTAATTTAAACATATTGTCATATATGTATTGTCACGTATGTATCCCTTTCCCTACAAACATCCCACTTGGTAGAGGAGAATAAATTCCCATTACCCTCAAATACGTACTTAAAACCATACTTATGCTGAAAAGAGGGTGTATAGAAAATTAAATTTTTCTAGTTTCTCGGTACATAAAAGTATATTAATCCATAAGAGTAAGGGGCACATTCTGCATGTGAACAGGATCCTATCTCTACGCCTAAATCTTTGCCTTTAACACGTGGATAATTGATGCATTTCTGCGTACAAACAAGTTTCCAACCCATTTTTCTTCTTTGAGTTTCTTGAAGAGATCCTTGTTCTTGCAGACATTAATGGCGTGTTGCACCCAATCAATCCAATGATGAATTAACATCTTCAATCATGTTGATCTCTTGATATTTATTAATAATAACTAAATTGTCTTTGAACTAACTGAATTGTCTTTTGAATCCTTTACTTGTCTCTTTTCACTCTTTTCAACAATCGACACTCATTCTGAAATGTCCAAGCTTTTCCATAATGATAAGCAACTCCCTTCTCTTTTCTTTTTTTTTTTTTTTGCTTGTCACTATTTGTTGTATACCACCGTTGTTACCTCTTTCCACTTGCATGAGATTTTTCTTAATCTCGTAGGCTTTTCTCTTTTGAAGGTCTTATTAAGGATTTTTCTCTTCTTCCATCACATGAACTTTCTCATGAGTAAATTGTTCTTAGTATCATCTTTTTTTACTTATACTCTTCTTCTAGTTGAAGGAGATTAGCTAATTGCTCAAGAGAGATGTCATCCTTCCCATGTTTTAGACTTCTTTTTAAATTCTCTTTCATAAAGCGAGAAGCTTGTCTATAATCGGTGAAACAATGATGGTTTCATCTATATGCACGTTATAATATTTGAAATTATTCAAAATGGTTTCAATTTCATGCATTTGTTCCATGATAGATCTACTATTAATTATTTTAAAGTTATTCAAATGACTAACTAGGAATTTTTACTTGTCAGATCTTCTATCATATATCTCGCCTCCAATTTCTCCTAAAGTTCTCAGTTCTCACGACAGACTACTATTTGGTAACCATTTAACAGTGCATTCGACATGCTGACCAACTAGTGGACCATCTGCTTTACTTGTCGCATCTTCATCATCCTATCTTGACTCCAATTTATGCTGCCTCCTATAGTTCCCTTTTGCACCTTCTTCAATGTTTTGCAACTACTGAACAATGCATACACCATGTTGAGACATGTATCTAATGACAGCTGTACCATCTTAAAAAGTCCTTTCATTTTGACCCTTTCCACGCTGCCTCCTATAGTTTCTTTTTCATCTCTCTAGTCTAGCTTCATTAGAGTAAACAAAATACCAGGAATTATGAAAAGATCAAGGAAGATGCATATGCTTTATAAGTTCTGAACGACTTTAAAAAGTCCCTTTCATCAAACCTTTCCAACTTCAGCAAATTTTGATGTCATCTCCTTAGTGAAGCCATTTTATGCAAAAGTCAAATTATGTAAGGACATTGATAGAGAATATGTTGAGATGATGACTTGAGAAGGTCTTGAATTAACACAAAAATCCTCTTAAGCATAATGTCGCCTTTAACAGACTAAATCCGTAAAAAAAAAGTAAATTATGTAACATTGATAGAGAATATGCACAACTCTTCATGTTTGTTGTAACACTTTCCTTTAAGCTTAAATCGCCTAACAGACTAAATATCGATGCAAAGACAACAACAAATATCTTACAAGACAATGAAGAATATTATTCTTTCACTAATATAACTAAGTAAATGACAACATACGATGTTTTACAAAAATGACAGTTTCTCACTATGTTTTCAACGATAGAAGAAAAAAATTGCAGATGATTTAGAAGAAATAATAAATCTCAATCATGCATATAAGACTTCGATGAAGATATGGACATCTGGTAGATCCTCGATAAGCAGACACAACTCTTTCTTGCAGAAGCGGTCACAACTTTTCTCTTGAGAAGAGGTAATTTTCCTTATGTATAACAACTTTCCATGGCCTAATCTACCATGGAACAACAACATACATATGTAGGCACATATTTTCATGCATAACAAATTTCCACAACCTATTCACCATGAATAAACACATCATTTCATAATTTTACTTTGTCGTGGTCTTGAGGTTTATTAATGATGAAAATGGTCAATTAATCATGCTCACAAAATGCTAAAAAATTCTAGCATATACACTACTAATTAATTGTTAAAGGCTCACAAAATGTCTAAAAATTCTAGCATATACACATTCACTAATCGAATTGTTAATCGTCTAGAATGTCAATTTTTTTCACACACACACACCTAATGATTAATCAAGGTTAAGCTGATTAATCATGGATGTCCATTAAGTTTATTTGTTCTCCTGGACCTAAAGGAGTAGATTAATCAGCGGGTTTTTGGTCGAATCTATCTGAAAATGAAAAGAGCATAACTTGTGTTTTCCATTATTTTGGAAATCCTCTCGCATAAATAAGGTGCCTACATCCAACAAAAAGGGCAAACTACTAACTTAGGAAACCAAAAAACCAAGATTGAACAAGTTCTATAAGCTTTCACTATCATCCTTATCATGTGTGGACTTAGTGTGTAAGGAGAGGCAAGTCTCAGTCCCAACGAGATAGATAGTAGTAGAGATGAGCCGCGAGCTTGCACAATGAGTTCCAAACTCCCGGGCCAACATGTAGAACGGACCAAAGTTCTCTAGTGTGCCTAGGAACTCTTCTAGAGAGTCATTGCTCCCTAAATAGGACACCAACCAACAAAACACTAGACAGCTTTAGCATTCGAGTTTAATTAGTCAAAGAATTAGCTGTTTTGATTAAGAATTAAGAATACAGGTACCAACTGGCTTCAAACTCTAATGACGAGAGGGTGGGTTTGGCAATGTGTTATTCCATTGAATTAAGTTTAGAAAGAGAGAGATGCCTTTTACGAACTTGAAAAGTATTTTCTATCAGCATCATCGTGTAAGATATGCGGCTGTTAAGCTGACACTGCCACAGAGCTCCTGCAGCAAATTTATTTTACAGAGTTGGCTCGGCTGATAGAAACATTATTCTTTTTTAAAGCCCAGTGCAAGTTGTTCCTTTCTTTTATATTCTGTAAATGCCTCAACGGGTTGTTACAATTCGGTGAAACTGATCTGTGTAAAAAATTGGAGATATGAACATCACCCCTAGGGCACTGGGGGACACTTGCTGGCGCCGATGAGAGTAAACCCTAACTTCTCTCATCATGAGCTTGAACTGAACCTGTCCAAAAATACACTGAATGGGAACCTTTGATCTCAAGCAAGGAAGTGGGGCAGCTCTTAGAGGTGAAAGAGTCGTTGATGCATCCTAAGTGGTAGTTAGCTCTTCAGATCTATGAATGGCCAATAGATTTCCACCGCATATGATTGGTAATATGATGAAAGATTCGTTATGGCCAACGGTCATGGCATGAACTCATATTGGATACCATAATCAAGAGGCAATGCAGGACAAGCATCACGCCCCCCCCAAATAAAAAGTAATGCACACATGCAAGGGCATTTCATGCCTCAACATTAAGCTCTTTGAAGCCCAATTATGGATGAGTGAATCACCTTCTAGCTGTTATTTCTCGATGAAAGAGATCTTTTCATACTCACCTGCAATTAACAAATGGATTCCGCCATGTTTAGCCATACTTTAAGCTTCTGCCCGTGTCGGTGGAGGCCTTCGAAATGGGAGCTTAGTACTTGAAATTAGCAAACAAATGACACCGACCGCCATTTAGTGACAGGATTGCTTGGATTAGTCAGTTAATTAGGGCTTTCTGGTCAGACGACATGAGAATCAATTGGTGCATTAATGGGAGGATATTAATTGATAGCGGTAGAATCGAGAAGAGGATGCATAAAACTATGATTTGTGGACATTATAAAACTGGGGACGAAGCGGTTTGCTAGCTAGTTGGTGGTACGGAAGCATCCAGCCACTCATTCACTCACAACTTGTAACAGTATATATATTTTGAACTGTTTGTAGATGTACGTGTGCATGTGACTGTTCCCATGCATCGTGGGGTTGTTCCTTTTGGAGTCTCAATGCATCTGCAGCTTCTTAGGGAGATTTCCGTTTTCTTTTGTGCGTAAATGGCAGCCAACCCAATAGTGTTACGATCTTCGTGTGCTATAGAACTCTTCGAGCATGGGATTTCAACGCTAAGGTGTCAACGCCTACGATAGTAGTTGTCTTCACTAATAAACGAACAATTTGCTCATGCTTTTTGGTAAACAGTTACCTACAGCTATGATGATGGGTAGACAGATGATGAAACCATAAATGGGTTCAAAGATGCCAAAGTGGCCTGTATTCTATTCTGGTATGAGCTTCGATCATGGATTGCCTGTTATCCTTCAGTTGTTATGAATGATACCTGTTGTTCCAAAAATCTTCTCAAAAAACAGCACTTGTTTCAAAAAAGATTATAATACTGTTCAAGATCTTCTCTTACCTCTACATTTTGCTCGAATGCAGCAAATCAAACATTTATTTCGTCTATTGACTTCTTGACTACCTTTATAAGATACAACAGCTTTAGAGTTCGAGTAATTTCATCTTGTTATCGACTTCTTGATCCATGAGGTACACAAATTGGATTGTGCCTTCCAATCTAGGAGACTAACTGGCTTACAACTTTACAATGTCACTTCGTTTTCACTTTTAGGTTTCCTGTTTTCACCTATATATATAAAGGAAACCTCACATGTAAAGTTAATATAGAAGACAAAGGATTCGCCATGTTGAAGGGTAGATTGGTCTGTCTTTCTCCATTGTTAAAAGGAAAAAACAAGAAAGACATTATCTTAAGCATTTTATTCTAGATATTTTCATGCATACAGAACCTCTTCTCTATTCAAAATTGTGGGTATGGAAGCATTGTTGGTGTTTAATTAGATATCACCAGTATATTCTCATTACAAGAAAAAACAATCTTTGAAACTCTTGGAGAATAATTCTCAGCTTACTATAAGTTGGTTTCAGAGATATTCGCCGCAAGCTTGTAGCTTACCGCAGCCAGGGGAACTTCTTGGGTGAACAATTTCATGGTTTTTGGGCAGAGAAAGAGGAGGAAGAAAGCATTTTGCAAGTAACTGAGTGGCACAGAAGTAGTCCCAAGATATAAGCAATTGATTCGCAACCCTGCATGTGATATGACGGTTGCGTACAATTGATGTAGAGTAGATAGATGGCAATTCAGCCAACTAGAGACTGATTTGTAATTTCAAGCTAACAAATCATATGCAGTCAAGATGGAACTCATACTTGGGTTATATGCTACGATGGTGCCTCTCAAATGACATGAAAGCGGTTTAATATACCAATAAAAATCTAGTTTTATCTTATGAATTGTGAAGAAAAAGGGTTTTGTTCTTCGGAACCATCTGTGCTAAAGAAGTGACCAAGTTGTCGATGAAAGACTAAGGGTATCTACAAGGCCAACTAGTGAATGAATCATAGAATCCATGCAAGGATTGTTCGTGAACCTTTCACGAACTTAGACCAATTGTACATTTCAATTAAGCTCGTCTGAGCAATCCAAGCGCCAAACTTGAACTCAAGCTGTGTTTGATGAGCACAACATGAGTGTTAAAGTAAAAAAATGTGTCTAATAAGTTTGCAACTTCTCTGATCAGTCAAAACTTTACTTTATTAATAGAGTTTTATTGTAAAATTAGGCGTTTGATCTGCATGCATGTCGAACAAAGCTTTTCCTACCATATACACAGCTACCTAGCTAGAAAAGCTTAACTACTAGTTTTTCTTCCGTTATACAAGCACTCCCAGCACTGGTTTTTTCCATTTACAAGACTCGAACTTGAGACCTTGCTTAAGAAACAAGTGTCGAACCACTTGAACCAAGGACAACTTGTTTGATCAACTGGAATTCACCCCGTGCAATCTACATAGTTTGTTCATCTTTTTCTCTTTATATATAGAACATATTTTCTCTTTATCGCATTTTCAAACCTTTATATACAGTTTCTCTGAATCCTGTTTGTTCCTGCAATATATTGTTTTCTCTCTACCTCTTTTTCTTCTTGTTTTTCTCACACTATATCTTGCTTATCCTTTTCTCTAATGGAAAAAATGAGGTGTAGACTGGAAAAAGACTGACAGAATTCATATATATATATATATATATATATATATATAGATAGATAGAGAGAGAGAGAGGGGAAGGGGGTTAGTTCATGCACACACTCATCTGTGCTTAAATATACTTAAGTGTTTGATCGATTATCAGTTGAGATCCTTAAGTCAAAAAGTATTAAGTTCAATAAATATGCACCTAAAAAAATACTTATGTACTTTTCACTTTTGAATCGAAGATCTCGATCTTGTTGATCGAATGATTGAGATCTTGAATTCTTTTTAAGCATCTAACTATACGAGCATGTACTAATCTCTCTCTATATTTATAGGCAACCTTAAATACTCAAACTCCATTCACGCTCAAATTCACTCAAACATCAAATATCTCTACCATTTGATTGACATGACCAATGATTAAGATTTGAATTAAAAATATCATTATACTAAAATGTGTACTACACGTTTACCACATCGTACATTAAATGTTTTTCATTTTATAACCTCAATTATTCATCTCAAACATCCAACTCTTGAGTTGATAAAATATATTTAAGCATGGATGGGGTTTGATATATATATATATATATATATATATATATATATATATATATATATATATATATATATATATATATATATATATATATATATATATATATATCAAATTCACTTAAACATCTCGATCCACATTATTAACTATGGAACTTGAATTTAAAAAGTGAAAAGTATTGTTGTACTTTTTTATATTATATTTAATGTACCTAAATGCTTTTCAAATTTAAGTCCCTACTGTTGATCGTTACGATCCAATGATGAAAATGTAAGCGAACATAAAAATGGTCACACTATATATATCGTTCCAGTGCCTTCTTTTTCTGTGTAGCATCTTTCAGATTCTCTAATCTTCTCCAGTTTACGTTATCATTTTCTCTCTCTACATGTATATCTGTTCAAATAGTTAGACTTATGTGTGAGGGCATCAAGTGCACGTACAATCAATTAGGTCGACACGTAGAAAAAAATGTGAACTTGCATAAAAAAGCCTAAAACCAAAAATTCTCGTGAATGTGTTTGTGAGAGAGAGCATAGGAAATAATGCTGTGCTTTCGTTTGTTACATCTAAGAAATATGGTTTCTTTGAGATTTTTTCAAATCTTATGCATGTGCTTCTGAATTTGTCGATGTTATCCAAAAGAAAACCTTAGGTAATAAGGAGGATTGATCTCAAATACGACCTCCTCGTTCAAAATTCAGAAATTAGGATCTCTAGGAACCTGAAACTTTTCTTGGTTACCACGAATGAATTCTCAACAAAAGAATCCAAGTACAACGAGGAGGATGGATTGAGAATTATTGATTCTCCCTTCAACCTCGATCTTTCAGATGCACCACTATTACATGAAATTTATCAATTATTTCCAGTTTTGTATCGTCTCCCTTTTCTCAAATTTTGAACCCCCATCAAGGAATAATAAGACCGAAAACAAGAGCACCCATGGCTTGTCACTCTGGTAACTGCAACAGTCGTAGCAATATAAGGTAGCATAGGTTACTCGGCTTCATTCCATTTGCTCCAAATCATTGAGTCAAAGCTCAGGCCTAGAGCACCCGTGGATTGATTGGGGATTAGAGAAGTTTAACGTGAAAACTGCAGCCTTATTTAGTCGAGTGAAATGCATAAGCCCTATAGGAAAAGCGAATACAAAAGATGTTGCAGACGGGCTGACGTAATGAAAATCAAGTAGGAAACTTGGTTTGCCTTTTCAGAGAGACATGGTCCAATATATATCAGAACTTGCTAAATTACCCAAGTGAACAAGCACACTTCGGTGCCCAAAGAAGCATGCTTTTCATCTGGATTCTGGATATTCAGGGAGAAACCCAGCTTCTTAATTCAGGAGGGCAAATAGAAAGCACTTAAATGGTAGATCAGATAACAAATTGAGGCTTAATTTACCATAGTTTTTCCCCTTTCCACAAATCATGAAGACTTGCTTTGGACGCCCATCAATCGTCATGAAGGCAATGGTGAATAGAGTATACAATGCTAACATTTCATTCGCTCTATGAAGCACGATGATACCTCCCTTTCCGGGTCGATCTACTCTGGAATCTACCTAAATTAAGGTTTCGGACCAACGCTTTCCCCAGTAGTTCGACAGAGAAAGACACCGTGCTTGCACTTTACCGATTTATGACTGGCGCACCTTTGGGGCTTTGATTCTAACGTACGGTTGAATTGGACTTGTATCAATTTCTGTAAACGGTGATGGTGTAACATGGGCTCAGAGAGAGAGAGAGAGAGAGAGAGAGCTCAGCCATATGTCATGCTGCCAGTAGAAAATTGATTTTTAAGATGGCCAAAAATCAAAAGCTCACAATTCTGAAAGGAAAAGGATACTTGCAAAATAGCACAAAAGATTAACCTAATGTAACACATGAAACAATGTTGAAGATGATCAAATACCTACTTGCTTTTGGGCATTTAATTCATGTCAAACAAGAAGGCCGCCACCATAAGTTGCAAGGGGACCAGCCCTGTGTGTGTGTGCACGTGTTTGCGTGCATGTTTGTATAGGATCTCACATCCTTATGTATATTATGAACATATAAAAATTAGATTAAGAAGTCAGATATTGTGGCCTGGCAGTTATTGGCAGTAACAGGGCAATGTATACCCCAGAGTATAGTGCTCTTGCAATTTTGCCGCAGGTCCACAAAGTGACCCCCCTTTGCATTGAACTGTCAGACTACAAATTATGGTTATAACCCTAATTCTAAACAAGAGTATAAACAGGTGTAACCGATCATTAGTGCGCTGAGTAACAAAATGCTCGCGCGAATGAGTAACATAGATACATATACACATACATACAAGAGCAACATAAATGAATGAATATGGAAAAAAGTGCCTCGTACCACAAAGCGGTGGACGAGGTATGCAATTCAATGAACAAAATCTGACCGCCCTTAAGCTATTCAATAAACGAATCTCTTGATCAGCCAAAACCATGGAAGGCAGCAGACTTGTATGCATTAGTTGAAAGCGTAGGCAGTTTCCTGACTGCAATAACACCGGCAGCAAGCGCAGAGAGAGATGCCACCACAAACGCAGGAGCGTTTCCTCCTCCAAAGAGGGCATCCCAAGGCCCTGCTCCCAGAGCAACTATCATCTGTGTAAACATACAATACCAACTCAATACCACAAACAGACACCAAAAGAAGAAACAAAAACTTCAAATGGCCACAAAATCTCTCGCAACTGGACTTTGGGAAAATAAGCAGACCATCTAAATGTCTAGAAAGTAGGAAAGATGCAATAGCTAATTAAAGAAAATCATACTCATCATCTAACACAGCAGATGCTTGACTACGGAATAGCAGCTTGTGCAATAAAACAAGCAAGAAAAACACCCATAGTCACATTACTTATAATAAACCCAGACAATAGATCCAAGAACCATGAGAGCCCTGAAGTTACAACTCAAAATACTTTGTGCAGATATTGTCTGCAAATTTTGGACCATTATCAACATCATATATAGTGCCAGAGCATACAATCCCAGCCACTTTTTGATCAAGCAGATAACCCTCCCTCTCTCTTTCCCTACATTAGAACCATCAACAACTGCCCAGACATCTGATCATTTTCCGTCACTGGCTGGCCCATGAAGCAAAAGGAACTTGAAAGAAGGAATTCATCTTCAAGGGATTATAAGTGAGAGATCAAATAAAGGCAAAAATGAAGTGCAATAGAACCAAATTTTGAACTTGATTTGCCTATAGGCGACAACATCAAATATTTTCAACGGTAAAATTTGTACTTGGGGTCTTAAATGCATCAGAACGAGGAGCTTTTCACAAGAGTAGCAAGTGAAAAAGAAAATTAGACAACATGAGCTGAAAGTGAAAAGGGAAGCATGCCTTCCATTTTCTTTTCTTTCGACATTTGTTAAAGTTTCCTCATCCAAGCTGAATCCTATTATTTCCCGTCCAATTCTAACTGTGTTTCGACATCACTTCCATTTTGATTCACATATTTCTAACTACTTGGTGAGAGATTTTATTTCAATGCTTGTTGCTTCAATTACATTTCTCTCTTCTCACTTCCGCCTACTGGTTCTCACTCCTGCATCCCTAATTGGGCAACACTGACTAAGGTACACTAGGAGGTAATCGCAACTTACAATACTAATGCAGATCACGGGTGACATTGAGGAACAATCACCTTTATTTCTATAATTATTTTGCTTCGATGTTAAGGAGGCTGCTAGATGTCATGATGCACCACACAAGAAAGGAAAATGTCCGAGAAAGGTTTCACCACAGCAGACATATTCAAGAAGAGAAGTTACTGTGCACACGGAAATACAAAAGTTAGTCTTTACACGATGGGCCTTCTATAATGCACCATTAATGTTGGAGTAGGTTTCACCGTAACAGGCATATTCAAATAGAAAAGTTAATCTATACATGGTTGGCTGGAAGTAGTACAAACTGGGGGGCAGGGATGTGCGAGCTTCCACTAAAAGCCCCAGTATAAATTAGCATATAGAGACCAAATGTGTGTAGAATCCAACTCATCTGGGCATCAGCATTTTCTAAGAGACTATCAAGGGAGCTGCCAGTCATGTGAGCACCATTATCTAGGAGTACGAGCAAAATGTAACTTTCAATACTCTCAAGATGATGACTTAAAGCTCATGTAACAAACAGGTTGCAACACAAAGCATTATCAAGGGTCTTAGTTTGCTTTGACAAATGTACTTTAAACAAATTTTGATGCACAAGATAATAACAAAATTAAGAACCAAATACATCATAACCTGAATAGAAGAAACCAATATTGCCAATAATTTGAGACCATTGAGGTATCCTCATGAGTAAATCAGAACAGTACCAAGCAAAAAAGAAAGAACATTTTGAGCGGCAAACATTTCTGGACAATAGGTATGATACATTTATCATATACAAATCCTATAAGCTTACATGCATATTCATCAAGATAGATTCAAGGACGAAGGGTCACCTGAGGAAGGACAATAGCAAGGTTTAGGACACCTATAGCCAAACCTGAAAGTTTAAAATACATTTAGGCTTCTCATGCTGTAGATCACACAACAAATTTCCTGGAATTCCAGAAGGGACCTATACAAACCTTGACCACCACCACTGTCGGCAGTCAGCTCTGCAGTTATGGAGAAAGGGACACTGAATGTTATCTGCATAAGAAAAAAAAGAAATGTAAAAGAACAATATCTCAGTATGTAGACAACATACAAGTGAACAATATTACAAGATTTGTTACAATGAGAAGCAGACTTACTGCAAGAGGAAAACCAAGTAGCGCAAATACAACCAATGAAGTAACTTTGATTTTTGAACTACTGTGAATCACATGCTGAATTCCCATGGAATACTCCCTAATGGAAAACAAACTTATGATTGTAGTGCTTGCCATGCAGATAAATACTATAAAATTGCTGACAGCCCAGACTAGCTTTGCACCAAGCCGTTGACACATTGGTTCAATCAGGAGTGAGCTAACCCCCAAAACAACCTACAAAACAAACAAACTCAGCATTACTTTAATACTATCCACTATTCAATGCTCTTCACATGCTGTGCATTAATATAAAAAGCAAAAATAAGTAATTGCACAATTTTGTGTTCTTACTGAATTCAATAGCAAACCAAATGCACCTTCTCTGACACCTTGATCATAAGCTGCAACTCTAGAAGAACCTCCTTTTGGATCACCATGGTAAACTTCACGCCCCATCCAGTCTGTATCGAAAAGGAAGAAGGGGAACCATGATAACTGAACCAAAAGAGGTAAACCATTAGCACAACTCCACATGCAAAAATATTTCCTAATAACCAAAGATAGTTAAGAATAAGGGGTTTCTGATTATAAGAGGAGACCGACAAATAAATCACATACCCAACTAAGAGCCATAACAATAAGCACAGGATACATAGTAGGCGGTAGATGCCTCAAACTTGTAAGGAGATTAACCAAAACAGCTCCAGGTCCATCATTGAAGGCTTCCTTCTCATCACCTTTACCTTCCAAAGGCCCTGAATTCCTAGAAATAGAATCAGTACCCCACTTAAATGTTCCAGGTGAAGACTTCGCTTCCATCTTCTCAGAATTTGAGTTTGAGATTGTGTGCCCATCATATAACAGTGGAGCAGAATCTGATGAGCGGGAAACAGTTTCAGGCGATAGAGGGATCTCATGAGCGGAATAGAGGGTCACAATGGTACAGAAAACCAAAAATGCCTGAAAGAAACATGAAAAAAATAATTTCTAAAATTTTCATTAGGCATAAGAAATTGAACAAACGTCAAAATAAACTATAAAATGATGGAATCCTGAGGAAGTTTGGGTAAAGATATCGGAAGTTTAAGAGTTACGGACTAGATGGATTACATATCAGAATCGACATCTACACTGCATCTATATTTTTGAGCAAGATCAATAAATACATGTTGAAAAATAAAATTCTCACCACAGCCACAAGAAAGGCTGCTTTCAGGTTTCCACAGGCTTCACAACATGCATTTGTCATAAGAAAAGGAAACCATCTGCATGAGATAATTTCATGATGAGAGAACAGCAGACAAGGTGTAGGTAATAATGCACCTTGACTATCTAAACAATACCTGTGCCAATTCCCACTAGCTCCGGAAGAATAGCCAAGAATGTTTCCAGCTGCCATCCATGAGCAAAATATTGCATTTGCTACATGCCGTTGATCTGGACCTATTTGAGAGAGAGAGAGAGAGAGAGAGAGTTTGCTGAGAATACACCTGCAACCACTGAACGGAAATATATACCAAAGAAAGGAAAACGAGCCAATGCAGTCCTAAAGATCATTGGCACATTCTAACTATAACCACCTGAGAGATCAGCTAGCAGTGCACGTGCTGGGCCCTGTGGCAGCATGCAAGGAGGTTATGAGATTCAGCTCACCAAATTCAAATATAAGGAATATGTGTGCTAAATTTAATTATGATGAGTATCATCGGCAAAGGCACAATCAGGTACGTTTACGACAGATTCAAAATGCACAAAGAGAGCCATTTACCTGGACTGTATTATTAGCAAGGTCCAGCATCCAAAAGCCAATTATAAACACAACAGCAGCCCGTGTTCTAGTGCCTTTATAGGTGCTGTACGCATATAAAACAGATTTACAACTCAAGTAATTTATGAGAAAGGATGTGCTGTCAAAGGAAACTAATAGCCCATTACCTGCAATGTTCGTTTGTGTCCCCTAACATGTGCCCTATGTCTGCAGCAAATCCTATTATTATAACCTAAAACAAGATAACATAATGGTTCTCAAACATAGGGCTTAACAAAACAATCTTCTTCAAGTATTTTATGGCATAATCCTCCATTACTTACTGCTATACAGATCATGAGTGATCCCATTAAAATAAATGGTCGCCTTCTGCCATATTTTGAATGGCATTTGTCACTCCAAATACCAACACATGGTTGAACCTGAACAACACAGCAAGTAGTTCATCAACAGCCGTGAAGATTGAAATGAGCAAAACATGAAAAGCAAATAGAGATAATATAAAGGTCAACACATCAACATTATTATCAATGCGTACAAGATGACTAGTGGCATACAAGAGATTTGCTTAAATATGTTTTTATGTTAAGCAACATCAGAATTATCGATACAGGATACCAGATCAGGATAGCTTCTCCACCTGACACAATGAACCGCCAAAGAACCTCCAAAGAATTGCCAAAAGAATCGTGAAAGTGATTGCAAGAAAAATATGCAAAATTCATAAAGGACCTTGAGAAGGATTGGATTCAAGTGTGAATAGAAGTCCTATTTGTATATTCAATAGACAAATCCTGGCCGCTAGCAAGCTCTTATACTGACCAACATTCCTAAAGCAAAAGCCTGTATCACCTCCTGCTCAAAAGGGAAATATTGTGGCCTAACAGTAGTACCAGAAACGATTAGACTGATATCTATTCTATAAATGAGAACTACTTACAGAACAAATATTCTGTAAGAAATATGGAAAATAGCAACTGAAAAACTGTTTCAAAACCACTAACAGATCCAAACTCATAAAGAGAAGTAGAACATTATAACTTACCACAAGTCCTGTAATAGGGCCACAAAGCCAAATAAATGAAGAAAATGCATGTCCGATCCCAAGAGTCTGAAACCAGTCGTTGAAAATCATCAGCATCCATAATCGCAGAACTCAACAAGATTTCACAAAAACATAGAATAAGTTCAAACTAATAAATACTTCAATGAGAAACAGAACCTGTACAAAGTTAACTACAAATTCATAGCTATCACATAAGTGCAAGATCAAGACATTTTTAAAAACCACAAGATACACAGATACACACGCATATGTATATCCAGTACAACAACAACTAAGCCTTTTCCCATACGAGACGGGGTCGGCTACATGGATTCTTTGTTTTCACAGATCCCTATCTTGTGTCATGTTAGCAGTTAACTCCCAATAAGCTAGATCGTTCTTTATTGTTTCTTTCCAACACTTTTGTGGTCGTCCTCTACCTCTTTTAATACTTTCCAAATTTAGTTTTTCTAACCTTCTTACTGGTTCTTCTTTTGATCTTCTTTCTGTATGTCCAAACCATCTTAAACGATGTTCTCTCATTTTATCCTCTATTGGTGCCACTCCTACTTTGTTTCTAATAACCTCATTATGTATATGGTCTTTTCTTGTATGACCACTCATCCATCTCAACATCTTCATTTCTGTCACAGACATCTTTTGTACATGTTGATGATTAACTGCCCAATACTCAGAACCATAAAACATGGCAGGCCTAATTGCTGCTCTATAATATTTACCTTTTAATTTTAATGGTATCTTCTTATCACAAAGAATACCTGATACTCCTCTCTATTTTAACCAACCAACATTAATTCTATGCGTAACATCTCCATCAATTCTTCCATCACTCTAAAAAATTGACCGTAGGTATTTAAAACTTTCCTTCTGAGGAATGCAATATGTGCCTATTTTAATTTCTATGTCCTCTGAAGTAACCAAATGATCAAACTTACATTCCATATATTTTGTCTTTGTTCTACTAAGTCGGAGGCCTTGTCTTTGTTCTACTAAGTCGGAGGCCTTTGCTTTCTAATGTTTCTCTCCATAGTTCCAATTTTCTATTAACTTTTTCCTTAGACTCCTCCACTAATACAATGTAATCTGCAAATAACATATACCAAGGTACTTCATCTTGAATATGTTTTGTTAACTCATCCATCACCATTATAAATAAGTATGGGCTTAAAGTTGATCCTTGATGTAACCCAATATTAACTTCAAAGAAGTCTGTCGTTCCTTCATGAGTCCTCACACATGTTTTTGTACCATCATACATGTCTCTTATAAGGTTAATATATGTCAATGGGATACCTCTTTTTTCTAAAGTTCTCCAAAGAACCTCCCTCGGTACCCTATCATAAGCTTTTTCTAGATCAATAAATATCATGTGAAGGTCTTTCTTTTTTGCTCTAAAATGTTCCATAAGACGTCTTAAAAGGTGAATCGCTTCAATAGTAGATCTGCCTGGCATGAACCCAAATTGGTTCTCTGTTGTACTTGATACTTGTCTTAACCTACGTTCGATAATTCTTTCCCATAATTTCATAGTATGACTCATTAACTTGATACCTCGATAATTCGCACAATTTTGAATGTCTCCCTTGTTCTTATATATGAGTATAAGTGTACTTGCTCTCCATTCCTCGGGCATCTTTTGGTTTTTCCATATTTCATTAAATAGTCTTATGAGCCAAGTGATTCCTATTTCTCCTAGTATTTTCCAAACTTCTATAGGAATATTATCTGGTCCTACCGATTTACCACCGTTCATATGTTTAAGAGCCTCTTTGACTTCATTCTTTTGAATACGTCGGTAGAAATTGTGGTTTATATACTTTTCTGAGTTGGCTAAATCTCCTAAACTAATACTAACATCTTTATTTTCATTAAAAAGATTATAAAAATAGTTTTTCCATCTATTTCTCATATCATCATTTGCCACTAGAATTTTTTAATCCTCGTCTTTTATGCATCTAACATAATTAAGATCTTTAGTTTTCTTATCTCTAGCCCTAGCTATCTTAAAAATATCTCTTTCACCCTCTTTTGAGTTGAGTTTTTTATATAAGTCCTCCCAAATCTTAGCTTTTGGTTCACTAACGGCCTTTTTTGCTTTCTTATAAGCTTCTAAAGTTTCACTAGTTTTCTTAGCATAATGTAATTTGTAACATGCCCTCTTTGCCTTGATTTTATTTTGTACTACTTCACTCCACCACCAAGCTTCTTTTTGTGCCATTACACCTCCCTTAGATACCCCTAACACATCTTTCGCAACTTTCCTAATATGTATAGCCATATTGTTCTACATATCACAAGGTGTGCCAACATAATTCCAAACATCTCCTTGCAGGACTTTCTGTTTAAATATATCTTCTTTCTCACTTTTGAGGTTCCACCATTTAGTCCAAATAGCTCGATGCACTCTTTTCTTCTTTGTCCACCTTTTTATTTGTAAATCCATAACTAAAAGTCGATCTTGGGTGGTTAAGCTTTCTCCTAGAATTACCTTACAATCTTTACAACACGCTCTATCTTTTTTTCTACAAATAAAGTAATCAATTTGTGTTTGTGATAAGCCACTCTTATAAGTAATTAAATGTTCATCTCATTTTTTGAAGATTGTATTGACCATAAAGAGATCAAATGCCATAGCAAAATTTAAAATCTCCCTACCTTCCTCATTTATATCCCCACAACCAAAGTTTCCATGAATCCCTTGATATCCTAATGCCTCTTTACCGGCATGTCCATTTAAATATCCTCCTAAACAAATCATCTCCCTTATCCAAACAAAAAACAAGCCTTATCCAACACTAAAATACACACATATACACACATATGTATACACAAATAAACATAAAATCCCCTTTGGGAAGATTTATTGATCTGTAATAAAGTAATTGATAGTTGGATGCATTTCAATCTCCAAGACTTTGAACCACAATGGATCAAGACCTGCTCAATGTTTCATATACATATACATACATATACTGTCTTTACACGCATGTGCTTGTCTGTGCCTGTGCGAGTAGTGTGTGTGTGTGTGAGTACTAGAACATAGTCATGGCTGTGGCAGACCTCAAAACCAAGCAAACTCCACATAAAAGTTGTAACTCACACATCAGTACCTGAATCAATATGATTGAGATGTATATGATGTAGGTTAGTGGAATATTGCACATATCATATGATGTGGTGCAAGATTTTTTGTATGATACGAATTGTACCATGTGAGTCAGCCTATACTTTTTCCTTAACTTTTCCAGCAATAAGGAATTTTAAGTCCCTCAAATCTACATCAGGATGTCTCATTTTTTAGCCCTCTTTCTCTCATGAACCCTTCCCAAACTTGTCTCCTTGTGTTCAATCACAAAACCACCCTAAAAAGTGGGGATTAAGTGAAATCTGAATCCCTGTTTGAAGCTCAAACCATCCAATACTGCTCCTTGATTTATGAGAATCATCAAGGAACAGACATTTTTGTGTGGTGTACACAATAAGGGTGTGTCTAATACAACGTTCCAGATTAACTGGACCTTGATTTTTTTTGTGCTCAGAATTCCAAGTTATGTTGTACATCAATCACAAAACTTGTCATAGGCATGAAGTGTAGTTCCATAGCCCAATTTAAGTAAAAAACTTTGGCATTAGGGGGGAGGTGGGCCACATGAACTGAACCTAGGGGTTTCACAAAAAAATTCAAGCACCTTCTTCTCTCTCGTGTTGCTACCCCATACAACAACAACTAAGCCTTTTCCCATACTACAGGGGTCCGCTACATGGATTCTTTGTTTCCACATAGCCCTATCATATGTCATGCTAGAAGTTAACTCAATATAAACTAGATCATTCTTTATTGTTTCCTTCCAACACTTTTGTGGTCGTCCTCTCCTTCTTTTAGCATTTTTACAATCTAGTTTTTCGTATCGTCTTAAGGGAGAGTCCTTGGATCGTCTTTCTACGTGTCTAAACCATCTTAAATGATTTTCTCAAATTTTATCCTCTATTGGTATTATTCCCAATTTCTTTCTAATAACCACATTATGTATACGGTCTTCCTTGTGCGACTGCTCATCCATCTCAACATCTTCATTTCTGCTACAGACATCTTTTGCACATGTGATTAACTGCCCAACATTCAGAGCCATAAAACATAGCAGGCCTAATTGATGTTTTATAATATTTTACCTTTCAACTTTAATGGTATCTTCTTATCATATGAAATACCTAATGCCCCTCTCCATTTTAACCAACAGACATTAATTTTATGTGTAGCATCTCCATCAATTTTTTCGTGACTTTTAAAAATTGACCCAAGGTATTTTAAAAAAAATTATGAAGGATGCAATGTGTGCCAATCTTAATATCTATGTCGTTTGAAGTATCCAAATGATCAAACTTGCGTTCCATATATTCTATCTTTGCTATACTAAATTGAAAGCCTTTACTTTCTAACGTTTCTCTTCATAGTTTCAATTTTCCATTAACTTTTTCCTTAGACTCATCCACTAACACAATGTCATCTACAAATAGCATACACCAAGGTACTTCATCTTGAATATGTTTTGTTAACTCATTAATGACCAATATAAATAAATATAGACTTAAAGTTGATCCATGGTATAACCCAATCATAACTTCAAAGGAGACTGTCATTCCTTTATGAGTCCTCACGCATGTTTTTGCACCATCGTACATGTCTCTTATAAGATTTATTTATGTCAGTGGGATACCTCTCTTTTCTAAGGTTCTCCAAAGAAGAAAGAACATCTCTTGGCACCCTATCGTAAGCTTTTTCTAGATCAATAAATATCATGTAAAGTTTCTTTTTTCTGTTTGATACATCTAACAAAAGTAAGATTCTTAGTTTTCTTATCTCTAGCCTTAGTTATCCTAAAAATATCCCCGTATTTGATACATCTAGCCTTAGAATTCTCAAACAAAATGAAATCCAAATAAGTAGATTCTCATCCCCGTATTTGATACATCTAACAAAAGTAAGATTCTTAGTTTTCTTATCTCTAGCCTTAGTTATCCTAAAAATATCTCTTTCACCTTATTTTGAGTTAAGTTTTTTATATAAATCCTTCCAAATTTTGGCTTTTGCTTCACTAATGGCCTTTTTCACTTTTTTTTTTGCTTTCTTATAAGCGTCCCAAGTTTCACTAGTGTTCTTGGCATAATACAATTTGTAATATGCCTTTTTTGCTGTGATTTTATCTTGCACCACTTCACTCCACCACAAAGCTTTTTTTTGTAGGCAAGAATTATCGAAGGTAGGTTAAGACAAGTATTGAGTACAACAGAGAACCAATTTTGATTCATGTCAGGCAAATCTACTCTTGAAGTGATTCACCTTTTGAGACGTCTTATAGAACATTTTAAAGAAAAAAAAAACTTAGAAAAAGCTTATGATAGGGTATCAAGGGAGGTTCTTTGGAGAACCTTAGAAAAAAAAGGTATTTCATTCACATACAGAAACCTTATAAGAGACATGTACGATGGTGCAAAAACATGTGTGAGAACTCATGAAGGAATGACAGACTTCTTTGAAGTTAATATTGGGTTACATTAAGGATCAACTTTAAGTCCATACTTATTTATAATGGTGATTGATGAGTTAACAAAACATATTCAAAATGAAGTACCTTGGTGTATGTTATTTACAAATGACATTGTGTTAGTGGAGGAGTATAAGGAAAAAGTTAATAGAAAATTGGAATTATGGAGAGAAATATTAGAAAGTAAAGGCTTCCGACTTAGTAGAACAAAGACAGGATATATGGAGTGTAAGTTTAATCATTTTTTTTACTTCAGAGGATGTAGAAATTAAAATTGGGACACATTGCATCCCCCAAAAGGAAAGTTTCAAATACCTAAGGTCAACTTTTCAGAGTAATGAAAGAATTTATGGAGATGTTACGCATAGAATTAATGCTGGTTGGTTAAAATGGAGAGGAACATGAGGTATTCTTTGTGATAAGAAGATACCATTAAAGTTAAAAGGTAAATATTATAGAGAAACAATTAGACATGCAATGTTTTATGGTTATGAGTGTTGGACAGTTAATCGTCAACATGTACAAAAGATGTTTGTGATAGAAACGAATATATTGAGATGGGTGAGTGGTCATATAAGAAAAGACCGTATATATAATGAGGTTATTAGAAACAAATTAGGAGTAACACCAATAGAAGATAAAATGAGAGAATATCGTTTAAGATGGTTTGCACATATAGAAAGAAGATCAAAAGAAGAACCTATAAGAAGGTATGCAAAACTAGATTTTGAAAGTATTAAAAGAGGTAGAGGATGACCATAAAAAGTGGTGGAAAGAAACAATAAAGAATGATCTAGCTTATTATGAGTTAACTGATAACATGACACGTGATAGGGCTATGTGGAAACAAAGAATCCATCTAGCCAACCCCGTCTAGTATGGGAAAAGGCTTAGTTGTTGTTGTTGGTATGTCCCCTTAGATTTGCCTTACACATCTTTGACCACTTCTCTAATATGTATAACCCTATTGTTCCACGTATCAGAAAGTGTACCTATATAATTCCAAGATCTCCTTGAAGAACTTTCTATTTAAATATATCTTGTTTCTCATATTTGAGGTTCTACTTCCACTATCTAGTCTAAATATCTCAATGCACTCTTTATTCTTTGAGTACTTTTTTACTTCTTAATCCATCCCTAAAAGTCGATGTTGAGTAGTTAAGCTTTCTCCTAGAATTACCTCGTAATCTTTACAATAATGATTTATCTTTTTTCCTACAAACAAAATAATCAACACATGTAAGGGATCACCCTTGCATTATCAGTACCAAGCACGGATAAAGGAGGGTTGTGTTAGGCTTCCGACAGCCAGCATAAAACTTCGTCGGATTTTTATAACATTGATTACACAAATTATGAGCATTGCTTTGGGGCATCTCTGCCTAGCGATGCGATGTAGAGCCCAAATACAGTGATAAGTAAGCAAAGGCCACTACATTTTCACCCAAATGTAGTGAATCAATTGTAGAAAGGGTTCCCACATCATGGATGGGTGTGGGTAAAGAAGTTAGACCCGCTACATTGTTGCCTGAATGTAGTAAATAATTTATAGAGAGTGTGTCCGCATTTTTAATATGAACGAATGAGGGGGGTAAAGAAGCTAGTCTTAGATAATAAAATTCGTATTGGTTCTTGGAATATCGGAACATTACCCGGTAAGCTAATGGAGGTGGTAGATACTACGATTCGGAGAAATATTCATATTCTATGTTTACAAGAGACAAGGTGGGTTGGAGAAAAAGCAAAGGAGATAGAGGATATGGTACTCAGGTAAAGAAAAGGCTTGAAATGGAGTTGGTATTATCATAAATAAAGATTTAAAGGATAGTGTAGTAGACATACAACGATATGGTGACCGAATCATGATGTTGAAATTAGTGTTAGGAGCAGAGGTTTTGAATATAGTTTGTGCTTACGCACCCCAAGTAGTGCAAAATATATTCAAGAAAAGTATTATGTTGGTACACCTTGTGATATGTTTAAACATAAAGCCCTTCAAGGAGATGATTGGAATTATGTTGGTACACTCTGTGATATGTGGAATAATATGGCTATACATATTAGGAAAGTGGCGAAAGATGTGTTAGGAGTATCTAAGGGAGGTGTACCAGCACAAAAAGAAGCTTGGTGGTGGAGTGAAGTAGTGCAAAATAAAATCAACGCAAAAAGGGCATGTTACAAATTACATTATGCTAAGAAAACTAATGAAACTTTAGAAGCTTATAAGAAAGCAAAGAAGGAAGCGAAAAAGGCCGTGAGTGAAGCAAAAGCTAAAATTTGGGAGGATTTATATAAAAAACTCAACTCAAAAGAGGGTGAAAGAGATATTTTTAGGATAGCTAGGGCTAGAGATAAGAAAACTAAAGATCTTAATTATGTTAGATGCATCAAAGACGAAGATGAAAAAATTCTAGTGGCAAATGATGATATAAGAAATAGATGAAAAAACTATTTTTATAAGCTTTTTAATGAAAATAAAGATGTTATTATTAGCTTATGAGAGTTAGCCAAATCAGAAAAGTATATAAACCACAATTTCTACCGACGTATTCAAAAGAATGAAGTCAAAGAGGCTCTTAAACATATGAAGGGTGGTAAATCGGTAGGACCAGATAATATTCCTATAGAAGTTTGGAAAATACTAGGAGAAATAGGAATCACTTGGCTCACAAGACTATTTAATGAAATATGGAAAAACCAAAAGATGCCCGAGGAATGGAGTGCAAGTACACTTATACCCATATATAAGAACAAGGGAGACATTCAAAATTGTGCGAATTATCGAGGTATCAAGTTAATGAGCCATACTATGAAATTATGGGAAAGAATTATCGAACGTAGGTTAAGACAAGTATCAAGTACAAGAGAGAACCAATTTGGATTCATGTCAGGCAAATCTACTATTGAAGCGATTCACCTTTTGAGATGTCTTATGAAACATTTTAGAGCAAAAAAGAAAGATCTTCACATGATATTTATTGACCTAGAAAAAGCTTATGATAGGGTACCGAGGGAGGTTCTTTGGAGAACTTTGAAAAAAAGAGGTATCCCATTGATATACATTAACCTTATAAGAGACATGTATGATGGTGCAAAAACATGCGTGAGGACTCATAAAGGAATGACACACTTCTTTGAAGTTAATATTGGGTTACATCAAGGATCAACTTTAAGTCCATACTTATTTATAATGGTGATGAATGAGTTAACAAAACATATTCAAGATGAAGTATCTTGGTGTATGTTATTTGCAGATGACATTGTATTAGTGGAGGAGTCTAAGGAAAAAGTTAATAGAAAATTGGAACTATTTAGAGAAACATTAGAAAGCAAAGGCCTTCGACTTAGTAGAACAAAGACAAAATATATGGAATGTAAGTTTGATCATTTGGTTACCTCATAGGACATAGAAATTAAAATTGGCACACATTGCATGCCCCAAAAGGAAAGTTTTAAATACCTAAGGTCAATTTTTTAGAGTGATGGAAGAATTGATGGAGATGTTACGCATAAAATTAATGCTGGTTGGTTAAAATGGAGAGGAGCATCAGGTATTCCTTGTGATAAGAAGATACCATTAAAGTTAAAAGGTAAATATTATAGAGTAGCAATTAGGCCTGTCATGTTTTATGGTTCTGAGTGTTGGGCAGTTAATCATCAACATGTACAAAAGATGTCTGACAGAAATGAAGATGTTGAGATGGATGAGTGGTCATACAAGAAAAGACCGAATACATAATGAGGTTATTATTGTGAGTTAGCTGCTAACATGGCACACGATAGGGATTTGTGGAAACAAAAAATCCATGTAGCCGACCCCGTCTAGTATGGGAAAAGGCTTAGTTGTTGTTGTTGTTTGTTACGCACCCCAAGTAGGACTAGAGGAGAGTATAAAGATAGTTTTTTGGGAAGAGTTACATAAGGTGATTCAAAGGATTCCACAAAGGGAGATGATTTGTTTAGGAGGAGACTTAAACGGACATGTCGGTAAAGAGGCATTAGGATATCAAGGTATTCATGGAAACTTTGGATTTGAGGATATAAATGAGGAAGGTAGGGATATTTTAAAATTTGCTATGGCATTTGATCTCTTTATAGTTAATACAATCTTCAAAAAACGAGATGAACATTTAATTACTTATAAGAGTTGTTTATCACAAACACAAATTGATTACTTTATTTATAGAAAAAAGATAGAGTGTGTTGTAAAGATTGCAAGATAATTTCAGGAGAAATCTTAATCACTCAACATCGACTTTTAGTTATGGATTTACAAATAAAAAAATGGACAAAGAAGAAAAGAGTACATCGAGCTATTCAAACTAAATAGTGGAACCTCAAAAGCGAGAAAGAAGATATATTTAAACAGAAAGTCCTTCAAGGAGATGTTTGGAATTATGTTGGTACACCCTATGATATGTGAAACAATATGACTATCCATATTAGGAAAGTGGCGAAAAATGTGTTAGGTGTATCTAAGGGAGGTGTACCGACACAAAAAGAAGCTTGGTGGTGGAGTGAAGTAGTGCAAAATAAAATCAAGGCAAAGAGAGCATGTTACAAATTACATTATGCTAAGAAAACTAGTGAAACTTTAGAGGCTTATAAGAAAGCAAAAAAAGAAGCGAAAAAGAACGTCAGTAAAGCAAAAGCTAAAATTTGGGAGGATTTATATAAAAAATTCAACTCAAAAGAGGGTGAAAGAGATATTTTTAGGATAGCTAGGTTTAGAGATAAGAAAACTAAAGATCTTAATTATGTTAGATGCATAAGGATGAGGATGAAAAATTTCTAGTGGCAAATGATGATATAAGAAATAGATGAAAAACTATTTTTATAAACTTTTTAATGAAAATAAAGATTAGTATTAGCTTAGGAGAGTTAGACAAATCAGAAAAGTATATAAACCACAATTTCTACCGATGTATTCAAAAGAATGAAGTCAAAGAGGCTCTTAAAGATATGAAGGGTGGTAAATTGGTAGGACCAGACAATATTCCTATAGAAGTTTGGAAAATACTACGAGAAATAGGAATCACTTGGCTCACAAGACTATTAAATATGAATAAACCAAAAGATGTCCAAGGAATGGAGAGTGAGTACATATATACCCATATATACGAACAAGGGAGACATTCAGAATTGTGTGAATTATCGAGGTATCAAGTTAATGAGCCATACTATGAAATTGTAGGAAAGAATTATCGAACGTAGGCTAAGACAAGTATCAAGTACAACAGAGAACCAATTTGGATTCATGTCAGACAGATCTACTGTTGAAGTGATTCACCTTTTGAGACGTCTTATGGAACATTTTAGAGCAAAAAATTCACATGATATTTATTGATCTAAAAAAAGCTTATGATAGGGTACCGAGGGAGGTTCTTTGGAGAACCTTGGAAAAAAGAGGCATCCCATTGACATACATTAACCTTATAAGAGACATGTACGATGGTGCAAAAACATGTGAGAACTCGTAAAGGAATGACAGACTTCTTTGAAGTTAATATTGGGTTACATCAAGGATCAACTTTAAGTCCATACTTATTTATAATGGTGATTGATGAGTTAACAAAATATATTCAAGATGAAGTACCTTGGTGTATGTTATTTACAGATGACATTCTGCTAGTGGAGGAGTCTAAGGAAAAAGTTAATAGAAAATTGGAAATATGGAGAGAAACATTAGAAAGCAAAGGCCTCCGACTTAGTAGAACAAAGACAGAGTATATGGAATATAAGTTTGATCATTTGGTTACTTCACAGGACATAGAAATTAAAATTGACACTCATTGCATCCCCCAAAAGAAAAGTTTTAAATACCTAGAGTTAATTTTTCAGAGTGATGGAAGAATTGATGGAGATGTTACGCATAGAATTAATGTTGGTTGGTTAAAATGGAGAGGAGCATAAGGTATTCTTTGTGATAAGAAGATACCATTAAAGTTAAAAGGTAAATATTATAGAGCAACAATTAGGCTTGTCGTGTTTTATGGTTATGAGTGTTGGGCAGTTAATCATCAACATGTACAAAAGATGTCTGTGACAGAAATGAAGATGTTGAGATGAATGAGTGCTTATACAAGAAAAGACCGTATACATAATGAGGTATTTAGAAACAAATTAGGAGTGATACCAATAGAGGATAAAATGAGAGAATATCGTTTAAGATGGTTTGGACATATAGAAAGAAGATCAAAAGAAGAACCTTTAAGAAGGTATGAAAAACTAAATTTGGAAAGTATTAAAAGAGGTAGAGGACGATCACAAAAGTGTTGGAAATAAACAATAAAGAATGATCTAGCTTATTGTGAGTTAACTGCTAACATGGCACATGATAGGGTTCTGTGGAAACAAAGAATCTATGTAACTGACCCCATCTAGTATGGGAAAAGGTTTAGTTGTTGTGTTTGTGACAAACCACTCTTATAAGTAATTAAATGTTCATCGCATTTTTTGAAAATTGTATTAGCTATAAAGAGATCAAAAGTCATATCAAAATTTAAAATCTCTCTACCATCCTCATTTATATCCCTAAAACCATATGAATACCTTGATATCCTAATGCATCTTTACCGACATGCACATGTAAGTCTCCTCCTAAACAAATCATCTCCATTTGTGGAATTCTTTGAATTACTTTATCCAACTCCTCCCAAAAAGCCTTCTTTATACTATTTTCTAATCCTATTTGGTGTCCATAAGCACAAACTATATTCAAAGACTCTAATCCTAACACTAATTTCACCATCATAATTCAATCACCATATCGTTTTATGTCTACTCCACTATCCTTTAAATCTTTATTTACAATAATATCAACTCCATTTCGAGCCTTTTCCTTTCCTTAGTATCATAATTTAAAATATGTATTCTCCATCTCCTTTGTTTTTTCTCCCACCTACTTTGTCGCTTATAAACATAGAATGTGAATCTTTCTCCAAATCATAGTATCTACCACCTCCATTAACTTGTTGGTCAATGTTCTGATATTCCAAGTACCAATACGAATCTTCTTATTATCTAGGATTAGCTTCCTTACCCCTGTATCTGTCAATGATGAAAATGTGGAAGCCCTTGATGTAACTTGTTCACTATATTTGGGGGACAATGTAGTGGGACTAACTTCTTTACCCACACCCATCCATGATGTAGGAACCCTATCTACAATTGATTCACTACATCCGAGCGAAGATGTACATGTCCTTGCTTACCTTTTACTGTATTCGGGCTCCGAAGTGCAGAGCTAAGAGGGAATGCCCCAATGCAATCCTCATAATTTATAGAATCCATGGTAGATAAGTTTGATAAAGTTTTACGATGGTTGTTAAAAGCCTAACGCAACCCTCCTCCTTTATCCGAGCTTGGGACCGACCATGCAAGAGTGATCCCTTACATAGGCAGAGTTTCATGTTGCTACCCCATCTCACATGAAAATCCAAGCATTACTATTACTTGCAAATCAAACACAAAACCATGGTTCCTCAAAATCAGGGTTACATGCACGTATGGATCTAGGCTTATAGGTCTAGTATGAAGAGTCTGGCACCATGAATAAAACACACACTAAAGGAATCAAGTTTTGGGGATAAAAGGATGTCAAGTCATGTCTCTGTGTACCATAACCAATAAAATCATGGGTGGAGACAAGGGGGCCCTGTGACATCCTAGATCTAAACAATCTTCCTTAGAGACTTTTGCACGATGAAAATTAACTTTGGATAATAGTGGCAGAGAATTTCCAAATATCCAATAGATATTATATAAGATTGAATTGCTATTACAAAAGAATTATGTTGGGGAGAGGAAATTTTATTTGACCCAAGATATATGATCCCAAAAGAACTCTGTGTGTGTTCATCTCAGGTGTTAAAAAATTATAGGAACTTTTTATTAGGTCCTCAAGCTTCTTTTTATCCACCAGAGCCTCACTTCTTAGTTTGTGCTTCAAAGACAAATTACACCAATGACCGATGAGGTTCTCTCAGGCTCCGGATAAAAATCCTGGCTCTCCCCTGAATAAATTCTTCAAGCTTTGAAGTGAAAAACAAGAAGGCAAAAGGGAAGGATGAACGATGACAATGAAGAAGGATCAAATGATGATGATAAGTTCAAAAGAATAAGAATGATATTAATGTACGATCAAGAATCATGACAATTCACCGAAGAAGGCTAATGTGAATCCATGATTTTCTTGGTTATGCCTGTTGTTTACTCACATTATATACCATGCTTTGTTCTTTATTTTGCAACAAAATATTTGAGTTCTCTTTTTTCCTTTTTGAAACTTACGTGTTTTTCGATTTTCAATGTTTAAGTTATATATCATAGCCCATGAACTATGGGGTCCTACACGTTATTTCCATAATATTGCTCCAAACCACTTTCCATGTTCTTTCTACCAAAAAGGGGGGAAAACATTCTAATGTTAGGCGGCCAGCAGCACATAATAGCCTCAATTGTATGTTAGGAAAGAAGCAAAACCATCTAGAAGCCATACACCATCACATGACAATCCAAACTCCTTCCTACATCTGCGTAATTTGTCATGTATTCTTGTCCTAAATCTGATGATGCTCCAGCCTCCAGATCTCTCAATAGCTCTATTTTTATGTTTTGTCACTTGGGAGATATTCCAATATGCATACGTGGTTGTCTCCAGTGCCTACGCAGGACAGACTAATTATGCCACCAGTCAACTATGATGGGCCGGAAATTTTCTAGGAAGAGCAAGCATCATAGTCAAGTCAAACACGGTCTATCTAGGCCTAGCTGTCAAACTAGGAACTATTTTGACTGCAATGTGTCGATTAAAATTCCATCTTTTAAATAGAACAAAAGAACACTAAACCCTTAGTGTTGAAGATAATTCTTATGAAATAAAGGTTGCGAATTTATAGAAATAAATCAAATAATAAGTTCCAAACTCATAGAATTCTGGATTTGACGTGTAACATATAAGACTTATGATTTTCTTCATTTGATGAGATTAAATCACCTTTTTTGATGTTTAACAGTCCTTTGACAGGAAAAAAATCAGACTATCATGTTCATGTGCATCATAAATGCATATTTATTTATCAGGTCTTCAATTCAGTACGTTCATGTGGAATCCGTATCTTGTACTAAGTTTATGTCCATCAATTACCAAAATATTATAGATCACGCTTTCAGGAACCAGACTATTTCCTTTCTTGAAGAGAAAAAAATATCAAGGATGTGATTGGGTTGAAACCATCATCTATGCAAGGATTAAATCCCGAACGAGAAATAAAGAACATGTCTTTATCAAATAAGACGGGACACACAGAAGCACTATTGTACCTTCCGCTCCAAATTTTAGCTTAGGTTCCAGAACCTGTTATTCTACTCTTGTGACCTTGAAAGGAGAAGACGCAAAATAAAATAGCCATCCTTCTTCTTTTATTCCAAAAAAATTGGGAAGACTTTAACTTGACGTGCTTCAATTGGAACCACAATAATCATCAACCAAAACTATCAAATTCATCGACGAGACAAGATAACGATACTCGACCCCAATAACAAATTCAACAAGTACATCCTGCTCGAAATTCAACAATGTTAACACTAGTACGAAATCCCACAGACGAAATCCACTGTGGGTTCTACACTTCTCTGATTTCTGCTCGAAATTCAGCAATGTTAACAACAGTACGAATCACAAATACAAAAACAACAGAAACCAATTGAAAGACAGAAATTTAGATCGCGTCACAATAACCCCGGAGAATAGCAGAAATAAGCAGGAAATCGGATCTGGCACCTGTACATAGGGAGTCAAGAGAGAGAGTTGCAAAGCCCAGCCGAACTGAACGCCGGCGGCGATCATGCAACTGAAGATTAACGTCCTGAGGCTACTGGAAAGCGGCGGGGACGAAAGCTCCGGCGGAGAGGAGGGATTCGAACGTGAGACCGGATCGATCGGATCTGAAGATCCGTCGATGGTGACGAGCTCGAGCTCCTCTTCCTTGAGGTGCCGGTACGGGATCCGGATCGATCCGGGCTCCATAGTCAAGAAAAAAAAACCTAGCGAGATCTTAATGTAGCGACGAACTGTCCTCCATGAAGTAATCCTCCTCCGTCTGTCACCGTATTCTAGGGCCCGAGAGCGATCTCAGAGAGGAAGGAGAGGAGGAAGGTGTCGGCATAAATGTGGACGCGGACTAGAAGGCAGTGATGGGTGCAGTCGGTTGAATCGGTGAACCACGCTTGTCAACGGGTCGGACCTAATTACGGACCCAGATAAGTTCAAGTCCAGGTCCACTTTTGGGTACTAATGCCAAATCCGGGTCTTGAAGGCGATTCAATTACCCGAATCCAAACCTTGCCAAACTTCATTTAGGGAACGTTTTCCGTTTTATATCAGAAACCGAAAACTCCAATGAAATGCCATGAAAGCATTTCGGTAGAGTTTCTCATTTTTGGAAAACGTTTTCTTAGAGTTTCTCCTTTATAGAAAAAGTTTTTTCTTTAGAACTCAAAACTAAAATAAAAATCCAATTATCAAATTCTCTCTCTTCCAATTGAAAACCCCTACCACCATTGCCACCACTTTTGCTATAGTCTTTCTTTAGTGGCAGAATCAAACCTTTAGATTATCTGGCTCACTCAAAATCCAAAACCTTAATACCACCGTTATTATTTTTGATATAGGCTTTGTTGAATTGGAGAATTGACATTTTTATTTTTGGGTGAAGAGAGAGACCTCGATAAGTGTGCATTATCGAGGTATCAAGTTAATGAGCCATACTATGAAATTGTGGGAAAGAATTATCAAACGTAGTCTAAGACAAGTATCAAGTATAACAGAGAACCAATTTGGATTCATGTCAGGCAGATCTACTGTTGAAGTGATTCACCTTTTGAGACGTCTTATAGAACATTTTAGAACAAAAAAAAAGCTTACGATAGAGTACCGAGGGAGGTTCTTTTGAAGAACCTTAGAAAAAAGAGGTATCCCATTCACATACATTAACCTTATAAAAGACATGTATGATGGTGCAAAAACATGTGTGAGGACTCATGAAGGAATGAGAGACTTCTTTGAAGTTAATATTGGGTTACATTAAGGATCAACTTTAAGTCCATACTTATTTATAATGGTGATTGATGATTAACAAAACATATTCAAGATGAAATACTTTGGGATATGTTATTTTCAAACGACATTGTGTTAGTGGAGGAGTCTAAGGAAAAAGTTAATAGAAAATTGGAACTATGGAGAGAAGCATTAGAAAGCAAAGGCCTCCGACTTAGTAGAACAAAAACAGAATATATAGAATATAAGTTTGATCATTTGGTAACCTCAGAGGATGTAGAAATTAAAATTGACATTCATTGTATCCCCCAAAAGAAAAGTTTTAAATACCTAGGGTTAATTTTTGTGAGTGATGGAAGAATTGATGGAGATGTTACACATAGAATTAATGCTCGTTGGTTAAAATGGAGAGGAGCATCAGGTATTCTTTGTGATAAGAATATACCTTTAAAGTTAAAAGATAAATATTATAGAGTAGCAATTAGACCTGCCATGTTTTATGGTTCTAAGTGTTGGGCAGTTAATCATCAACATGTACAAAAGATGTATGTGATAGAAATGAAGATGTTGAGATGAAGGAGTGGTCTTATAAGAAAAGACTGTATACATAATAAGGTTATTAGAAACAAATTAAGAGTGACACCAATAGAGGATAAAATGAGAAAATATCGTTTAAGATGGTTTGGACATATAAAAAGAAGATCAAAAGAAGAACCTGTAAGAAGGTATGAAAAATTAAATTTGGAAAGTATTAAAAGAAGTAGTGGCCGACCACAAAAGTGTTGGAAAGCAACAATAAAGAATGATCTAGCTTATTGTGAGTTAATTGCTAACATGACACATGATAGGGCTTTGTGGAAACAAAGAATCCATGTAGCCAACCCCGTCTAGTATGAGAAAAGGCTTAGTTGTTGTTGTTGTTGTTGTGAAGAGAGGGCCCAAGCCTTGTTTAAGCCGGAGAGCCTAAACCAAATAACCAAACCGAACCCAAATCCCATTCTTTGTATTCAATTTGGTTTGGTATGAGTTCTTAAATTATGAGATAATTTGGTTTTAGTTATTTTGCCTTACTTAGGCTATTGAAGTGTACCAACTGATGCACACCCCTACTGGGGAAGTGGTTTCATAAAATATATTAGTAATTTAGTTATTATGAATAGTAGGATTCTTTGTATGCATATATTCCATCTAACATCTTTGATGAATAATCGTGAATTATAATAATAATGTATTGGCCTTTCAAATAATGAACTTATATCTCAAGGTCTACCATGTGACTTGACATCATTCGTGACCGTCCATCAAGAGTGGTTGACAGCTAAGATTCAGAAATATGTACTCCCAAACAACCCTATCACTCCTATTTAGTTATTGAGGCAGACATACGAGTCTAACAAGTGTATGTAGAGCTAGGTATGATAATATTTATACCAAATGCAGATCTGACCCAAACTTTGATTTAGATCTGAAATTGTTTTACAAAATCATTAAAATTTTTATTTTATGATATATATATATATATATATATATATATATATATATATATGTGTGTGTGTGTGTGTGTGTGTGTGTGTGTGTGCATGAGCCGTAATAGAGTATGATTTTCTTATAGGACTTGGGTATAGTTTTCCTCATAAAAGAACCAATAAGAACCCAGATCCAGATACGGTTTTGGCATCCTAAAATGGAACCTGGACTTGGACTTACCTGGATCTGGAATGACTTCGACCATTTACAACCCGATGATACTATTACCAAATCCTAGTCTGCAAAGCAGTTCAGGTGACTTCAGGTTTGGGTACCATTTGAGGATATAGTACTAGACCCGATTTTGGGTTCTATGTGCAAGCAAAACCTTTTCCAGACTCCCATTAACAAATCCAAAACTTGCATAAAAAGAATACTTTTGCAACATTTTATAGTGAAAGTTTCTGGATCTTAATTGGATCTTGGTGAGCATTTGGATTTGTTGTAAATTTTTGTTAACATGCGTGAGTTGGATTTTGCAGTTTGGCCCATATAACTCAATACATGAATTCAATTTTTACGAAACCCTGACACAGATGGGTTCAGTATGGTCAGATTCAGGTCAACCCAAGCCATTGACAGGCTATGCAATTGACTGAATTGGTTCCATCCTTCCATCAATTAATGGCCATCAACATGCGGGACCTTGTTTGGTTCCAGGTAAGTCAAGGTTCAGGTCTCACTTTGAGATTCTAGTACCAGATCTGGATCCCATCACTCTCCCATAATAGAAAAACATATCCAGCTCCAATAAGAAAAAATCTGAACCATATCAGATCTCATAAGTCAACCTGGAAAAGTAATGGATCCGTCCTTTTGTCCAAACCCTTATGCTAAGAAACAGGTTTTGCACAGGTTGGGCCAGGATCGAACCCAACCCATCGAAACCCAAAGAGAGGATTACACATAAACGGGCTGTGGAATCAGACCTCCTAAACGAACCCTACACTAAGGTCGACAGATGTAATCAAATGTGAGGCCAAGACAAGATACGGTTGCCTCTGATTCATTCATTGTCATAGAGCATAAATAATCCAAACTTCGACAAACTCAAAGCAAACAAGTCAAACTTTCGAAGGATCTAAGCTTAATTTAAATCATATGATACTGTCCCAATAAGACTGAAATGTAATGCAAACACCCCATTAGGGCCCGTGCATGACAAACAACGAAGTGGATCCGTATAGTAATAGTATTTTGGGTCAGCACCAGATCTAACTAATACAGGAGCTAAAAGCTGAACCGATATTTTATGTGACACAACTCGGAATAAAATCAGTAAAAGTATCAAACGACGATTATTTTGCATATATGATCAGGTATGGCTTAGCCATTGTTATAGAATCTGGGCGTTGGTTTTCAATGTAAAACAATGAGTAGAATCAGCATGCAACAGTGAACAAGATCAGCATATTTCTACAATCAGACTTAGGTGACCAAATTCAGCATATACTAGTGATGGATCTTAGGATATACGAGTTGCCGAATTCAGGATGTAGCAGGAACCAAACTATGAGTCCATTGGAGACTAAGCATGGAAGAGATCAATGACTGAGTGCAGCCTTTAACAGTGACTAAACTCAACATGTCAATAAACAGAATGAACACATTGAGGGGGTCTTGGAATGACGTTATGAGGTGAGCAGGTAGCAGACGACTAAGTGCAGCAAAAGGGCGACTGGACAAGAAACTCAGCATATCGGTTTGATGGTGTAGGGAAATGGTCCGGAATGGTGTGATTGGACTTTTGGTGTTTCAGCAGAACACAGTAAGTCCACAAAAGTACAGAACTCTGAATAGCTAACGACAAGAAATTAAATGCCAACAGAATTAAGCAACAAATATACATAGATTGAACAATAAAAAACACATTGATGGGACCTATATAAAACCAGCCATCAACTTATAACAAGATGTTTTACACCTATGAGACTCAACACAAAATGAAAGCAGACACTTCCCTAGACACTGAAGATGATGAGACATTAACAGACATTGATGGGAACATTAACAGACACTTCCCTAGACACTGAAGATGATGAGACATTTAACTTGATGCCTAAAACTACATGAATCTAAGTGCAAACAACGAGCAGTACCTATCAAAACGAGAGCAAGACAAGCGATGTTAAACATAAAAGAGAAACCAGAAGATTCACAAGAGAAACGATTATGTGATAGTAAATGCAGGCAGAGATTATAATCTATATAAAGCTGAACTAAGAAGGGAACCTAACAAGGACTAGATATTTGACTAAATATAGAAGATGGGATCAGAACATGAGCTAAAATGCAAGGCTTATAACAGCAGAACTAAAACTTAAGTGCGAGTTAATCCTAGATGAAAACATGGACAGAACTAAATCAGACCCGATGCTCAAAGGACAACAAATACCAACAGCAAGACAGCCTCAGTAGCAACTTGAAATTAATAATTGAACACTAACGAGTAGATCCTAAAACAGAAGTAAATTGAAGGTTGAATTTATAGAGAAATAAACGTAAAATTTAACCTAACAAGACTTGTGGTGTATGACTTGTGGTGTATTTGCAGCATAAATAAGAAATTAAATCGGGAACAAATCCAACAATTAGACAAAATCAAGCTTACACATAAAAATTGGTAAATCTAGATGAGACTAAACCAATTTCATGACCTGGAAATGATACAAAACAAGATCCAACTAGATGCCAACACAAACTTCAAATGGAAGCAGAAACTATACCCAATGTGCAACGAAGAACAATGTAAAAAGGATCCTTAGAAGAAGAGACTGGCTTGGGACAGAAAGAAATTCAACATAAATAGGAAATGAATGAATCTAAGAAGGAGAAGCCGATCATAGTTCACAGAGAAGCAGGACCTTCATCGTCATACGCTGGTTGTCCTTTGCTTTTCACACACACTAACTTCTCCTACTCACGCTGATTATTGTCAAACATTCGAATGGAACATCTGTTACAGAATTTGGATGTTTTCCCATTCTTCTTTTGATTGTTGTATCTCTCAAAGAAAACTTTGCACTCAACATTGAGATGAAGGTGCTTCTCTCCCAATGGATTTCACAGGGATTGAGAGATGCCTGACGATGTCCCAATGCCTCCTTGATATAGATGTTGGCAATCATTTGTTTCAATGTGTTCAGACTTGAGCCATCACTTCAGTTATAACTCACAGCTAAACTTTCTTGACTATGATATTCAAGAGCAGCAACTGGCTATGCTGTTGAGTTTTCAGTTCTAGAGCGGCTCTTTGCCTCCCAGTTGGTGGAACAGCAAGTAGTGAAATTTGGCTTGCTTGTTGAAGTTTACCCTTGGCTGCTGATAAATTGAAATTGCAGGAGGTTCGTGTGCAATATTGGCCGAGAAGCTGCTATATGGATGTTATAGAAAGGCTAGTGTTGGCCGATGGCCACCATAAGAACAGTGCTCGGTGCTTGAACGTTGCTGTTGCCGGATTCCTTTATCCAAAACATCCAGATGGACAGTTACTCTCAAGTCACCGCAGACAAAGGCAGAGGAGAGGTGCTTATCATGAGATGTTCCTGGGAAATTTCCAAGTTACTGTATGAAACTTGATGCTCGTTGTAGCTATTTGGCCAGGGTCAGCCATGTTGAGAAGCTGGGCGTAAATGTTGGAGAGGAACTCAGTTAATATGGCACCTCTTCAATTTTGTGTGTGTGTGTGTGTGTGTGTGAGAGAGAGAGAGAGAGAGAGAGAGAGAGAGAGAGAGAGAGAGAGAGAGAGAGAGAGAGAGAGAGAGAGAGAGAGAGAGAGAGAGAGACGTTGTAGACATAGAAATCGTGTGACAATAACAGGAGAGTCTAGACATTTTACTCGTAGACATTTTGTTTGACTCACAACTTCCCTAGGTTACTAGTCAGATCTTGTTATGGAGAAATACAATATACTCCCATTTCAGCTAACATCTGTAAGTGAATTAACATGACTCCAACAATGCTACCACTATCTTGATGCCATGCATTGTTGAAAAATTACCAGAAATCAAATGTGCAAATTAGCAATTTCAATTCTTGAATTCATCATTTTTTTCTTTTGAACTCTCAGGGTCAGTTGCGAATCTAATCAACGGAAGACCTAGTCAACTTTTCCAATATTGGATAGTGCCACTAAAGATGATACTCCAAAAGAAATGTCCCCTCAAAATCAATGTGAAGCCAAACTTGCATTCATTCTTAATCGCTATGTCAATTTGTATAGGAAATGCAGAAAGTGATGGATCTCATGTAGTTTTGCTATGTCGCTGTCATATCGACGTGAAGTCCTTAGGAGGATGCAGGAAATGACAACTCTGGCATGCTAAGACGAAACAAATAGCACGAACTTTTTGCATTGTTTTGGAGCCAAATTTAGTTGATCTATCTATATATCCTGAATACGAACCTCCTTACAGAAGGAGATAATTGTATTGTTCTAGCCCATTTCCAGGTTTCAAAAGCATGACTATTGGTTTTAGATTAACCATCCAAATAGCTTCTTGTTCATCATCTCACCTAAAAACTCTTCTTTTCAAGCCAACAAACATCAAATGGGAAGAGACATAAAAAATCATGCAGCAAATGCTGGAAGGAGCACAGGCAAAACCATAGAATAACTATGAGATGAATAGGAATAAGTTTGATTCTATCAAGAAAAGGACGTAGGTTAAAACTGAGCAGAATGAACGTGATGCTTTACAACTAGTTTAGGCTGAATCAATCATAATTGCTTATGTAGATGGCACAACAACCATTAGACGTGGGAAAGATAATAGGAAAAGCCGATATGCAACTAAATTTCAGAGGACATAGAAATTAAAATTGGCATACATTACATCCTCCAAAAGGAAAGTTTTAAATACCTAGGGTCAATTTTTCAGAGTGATGAAAGAATTGATGGAGATGTTACACATAGAATTAATGCTCGTTGGTTAAAATGGAGAGGAACATCAGGTACTCTTTGTGATAAGAAGATACCATTAAAGTTAAAAGGTAAATATTATAGAGCAACAATTAGACCTGCCATGTTTTATGGTTATGAGTGTTGGGCAGTTAATCATTAACATGTACAAAAGATGTCTGTGACAGAAATGAAGATGTTGAGATGAATGAGTGCTTATACAAGAAAAGACCGTATACATAATGAGGTATTTAGAAACAAATTAGGAGTGATACCAATAGAGGATAAAATGAGAGAATATCGTTTAAGATGGTTTGGACATATAGAAAGAAGATCAAAAGAAGAACCTTTAAGAAGGTATGAAAAACTAAATTTGGAAAGTATTAAAAGAGGTAGAGGACGATCACAAAAGTGTTGGAAAGAAACAATAAAGAATGATCTAGCTTATTGTGAGTTAAATGTTAACATGGCACATGATAGGGCTATGCGGAAACAAAGAATCCATGTAGCCGACCCCATCTAGTATGGGAAAAGGCTTAGTTGTTGTTGTTGTAATAGTTGTTGGCTCCTCTTGCATGTCGTAGCGCTAAACGAGTCCAATTTCTGCTCAAACTTGTACCTGATTTGCATCATCTTAAGACACAAATTCTTGAAGGTTCTCAGTCCTTTCATTCACTAGAGCAATCAAATCTATGCATATATCTCATATATGTGTTACCAACTATGTTCCTATACGATCCAACCACCATTCTAGTATGATCTTTTCCCTATCCATGTCATCAGACACCACATTGATTCGCATCAACATCTTCTGGACTCTATCACCAATTTTCGATTGTCATTGAGATGATTCATTACTTGGTGAACAAATTTTCCTCTTCGCGCTTTCACCTGCCTCTGTGTCTGATCTGCTTGAAAGTTGTATCTCAGAAACACCAATTGAACCTAAACTTTTCTCCAAAACTACGACATTCTTTCAGGAGGCAATGGCAGCTGCTCGAGATCTAGCGTCACCCCTGACCCCCATTTTCTAGGAATTGCTGCTCCTCCCCCTTCCCAAACTTGTCTGGCTCCTAAACTGGAGAACCAATCTCACGCCCATCTATCACAACGCCATCCTTGAGAGAACACAGCACCTGTGGAGGAATCCTGTCGTCATTCGGTACCCCCGTTCGTAATGTCCAAATACGAGACCATCAATCTCTCTTGCTGAATTCACAACCTAATGGTTCTAGTGAAAAAGGTTCCTCTATCCGCACACTTTCCTATCCTAATTTCTGAACCTCGTTCACATCTACAATCATCTCCTTCCTTTTCCATCGTGGGCTTCGATCTGTTGTTTTCATCTTCTTTTAGAGTATATTTCTCGTAAGGAGATAGCTCAAATAGACGAAATCACAAAGTGTTGGAGCACTAGAAATCTTGCCAAACCAAACAAGGGAGGCAGAGAGAGAGAACGGAGTTTGTAGAGAATATTGACGAGATCGACGATGAGACTTCGCCTCCGGAAATGCCCCTGCAACTCTGCCATTAATTCGTCCATCACCTCTTCGATCGATCTCAGCAATCGATCGAGATCTCTGTCGATCAATCGCCTGTACCCAATTCATTTGGGCCTTTCCTTTCTCTTTGACGCGCGAAAACTCCCGCTCTAATTAAACTTCAAAACGTTAGTTCACATTGATACGTAAGGTAAGATACGGGACACGTTTTGTTGAACCGATCCGTCAAGCCGAAGGTCACGGATCTAAAAGATTAAGCGGTGACAAAGAAGTTAGAATTGCATCTCTGGACATTGACTCTGAGAAACGATACGGGACACGTAATGTTGAACCGAAGCATCAAGCCCGCTGTCAAGAAATGAAAATTTTGGGCTGTGATACATGTGAGAATCACAAGTTAAACCAAGGAGAGAGAGAGAGAAAGAGAGAACGAGTCGTCCGAGATCGTTGTCAATGGCGTCAATAACAGCAGGCTTCTGCACCTCGATGCTGACTCCCTCTCCAAAGATTTTCTCCTTCTTCTATGGCCGATGATCCGTCATCTGCAACTAAAAGGTGATTACTCCAAACTAAAACCCTAGTCGCCCCTTATCAAGCTGTTGAGGTTTTCTTTTGTGTTCGGTTGCTTCCTAGACTCTATGATTCCCTTCTCTTCTGCAGTCACTGGATCACGATCAACATGCAAACAACGGTATTTCGTTTCGTTTTCTCTTTCGAACACATCTGTTTTCGTTGTTTTGCCATTTGGAGAAGACAATTGAGAAAAACATGAAGGTTTCAGCACGAAGAAACTCCAGCTTGCTGATGAGGTTTCTTATTTGACGTCGGGGCTTCATTATAAATTTTTTGTTGTAGGTCGTTCACTTGATGAAGTAATCAGGCCCAGGGTTCTGATTAGAATCTTGGCATGCTCAATCATTGATACATGAAAGATCTATATGTTCTGATAATGATGCTAAGTCAATAACCTTTACATACTCAAAAGTCTACAATAGGCTGGTTACCCAGAAGCATTCAGAGCATTAGCTCACTTGGCAGGATGCTCCACTCACAGGTCATGACTTCGACATTAGGGGCGTGCATACCTGGTTTCGTTCTCCCAATTGCAACCTAAAATAGGTTGGGGAGAATACAAGCCACTAGAGGAATGATAGTGGGACATGATTGTTGCTTTTTCTGTTGCTGCTCTGTTCTTTAAGCTTAGTGAAAAGCTCAGTTAGGTTGGTTTCCAATCTGATTTTGATCTATCTAGGGTAGAGCTTAGTGGTGGATCTACATTGAAGGCGAGGTCCACCTGAAATTTGAAAAACAAATGGAAAATTTATAGGGGGCGATTGAATTCCTGGATATTATAGAGGCCGAAGTAGGCTGTTCGCCCACCCCTACAAAAAATTCTGGATCTACCATTGGTAGAGCTAGTCCAATTGTGCATGCTGCTATACATAATGAGTTGTCAATCCATAGATTAGAGAAGTAGATAACCTACTGTAATCTTTTCGAGCAGTTTGTGCGGTTAAGTAAATGTCACTGCTATGCAACAATGTCATCTCCTCTATACCAGGAGTTGCCTTTCTTGATTGATGAAGACAACTGCTCAATACTACATATAAGTATCAACTAATCACAGGACATGTCTATGTTGAACCTTTTAATTAGCTGTGTGTGTGCGTGCGTGTGTGTTTAACGTGAACTGGAGTTAGAAAACTAACTTTTATTATCTATATTTCATTTTGATTGGAGGATTGCTCAAGTGAAGGATAACGAAATGTTGCCGATAGAGACAAACGAGGTTGATTCATGGGGTCCTCTGATCATTATATACAGTTTCTTACTATTGACAGTCCCTTGTCCAGCCATTCTGCTCTTTCTTTTTCTTTCATATATTTTCAAATTTAAGGGAGCAATGGATGCGCGGTATGAGCATGACATATGATGAGTCACCCTCTTTAGTAGAAGTAATTCTTTCTTAAAAGAACAAGGAAGTTATTTTATTATATATGATGTGCATCAGGTTTGTTGAACCAATCCACCACAAATCCACGATAAAGATCATGCCAACAACTCACCACTAAGCCTCACACAAGACTTAGATAAGAGGAACAAGGGATAAGAAGACCTTGGGAAGGAACCTACTTGAAACTTAGGACTTTTATTATCTCAAGAATGGCTGAACAAGGTCCCTCCAATACCAGCATAAAGGAGGTATTTATAGGGTTGGAGAGGCCTTATTGGACATACTTTGTACAAGAAAACCTGGCTTTGGAGATTTGAAAAGTTTTGAATGCCCACCGATTACGGTTTCCTTTCTATAAAAATTACTAAACACATCCCAGATACTGAAAATAACAAAAGAAATATCTGACCAACAATATAACCTTATTATAGGCAAGAAATAAAGAAAACATGTGGGTTTGACTTGACAAATTGAGACTACTTAGATTTAAGCATGCAATTTAAATAGATTTGACTCGTGACAATTTCAGAATGTGTGGGAGCATCTTCAATTGCATCAAGTTTTTCACTAGAATAGCAATGGACGACTTCAACTTCAATTGGATGAATGCACGATAAATTACAGGTGGAGTTCCATCCTGGTGTGAGATGGGTCTTGGATCGGGTAATGGGCCCTTCAACTCATCTTATTGTATTATTGGAACACGAGCCACTGATTGTGTTCGAGCTAAAGTCATATGAACTTGGTTTGGTGCCCGAGTTCAAAGTCAACGAGTTAGAGTCGATGCCCTCATCATTCTCTCCTAGTTCGAAAGGACCCAGGGTAGAAACACCTGGTCCATAGTGTCCTCCAAGTATGGAGATAAGTCATGTACATTGAAGGTTGATGAGATATTTCTATAGTGAGATGGTAGCTCTAACATGTATGCATTATCATTGATCTTGGCCAACGGAATGGCCCGTCTCTCTTGGTTGAAGCTTGGATTTCCTTTGTGGGGAAACTGCTCCTTCCTCATGTGTACCCACAACCCTAATTTCCTCGGTTCAAATACAACTCTTTTTTACCTCTTCCCTTGACTTGTTTCGCATATTGTTCCATTTTCTTCTCAATTGGGCCTTCACTTATTAGTGTACTTCACTCGTAAATTCATCCTTTGCCATCCTTGCCGTCCCTATGACCTGTGTAGAGAGGTGAAGGTTAGGCAAAGGAATCAAATCAAGAGAAGTTATAGGATTAAATCCATAAATAATTTCAAATGGAGAAAATTGAGTAGTAGAATGGACGCCCTATTGTAAAGCAAATCTCAATAGCGAGGCAAACATTCCTCCCAAGATTTAATATTCCTCTTAATGATGGATCTAAAAAGAGTAGAGAGAGTTTTATTTACCACCTCGGTTGTCCATCCGTTTGCGGGTGACAAAGTGGTAAAGAATAGGAGCTTTGTCCTTTAACTTGTTCCACAAAGTTCTCCAAAAATGGCTAAGGAACTTAGTGTCACTGCCTAAAACAATACTCCTTGGCATTCCATCGAGTCTTACTATTTTAAAGAACAAATCGCCCACATGACTTGCATCATCAACCTTGTGGCAAGGAATGAAATGAGCTATCTTTGAAAATCTATCAATGACCACAAAGATAGAATCTTTCCCTTCTGGTAAAGGTGCGTGGCAACCCTATTTAAAACAAAATCCATAGACAAGTCAATCCAAGTGGAAATTGAAATTAGGAATGGACAAGGAGTATAAAGTTTATGAGGCATCACTTTTGATTTGGCTTTCTTACAAACAATGCATCTTTCACAAAATTTCTCGTATATCATGCTTCATACAAGGCCAATAAAAGTGTTCATGCAACATATCTAAAGTCTTTTGAACCCCAAAATATTCCATCAACCTCTTCATGAAGCTTCTTTAATAAGCTAGTCACGTAGAACTCCTAGGCACACAAAGTCTTTTATCTTTGAACAAATAATTATCATGCCTAAAGAACCTATTTTGTGTTATTTTCTCACATGCAGCATATATATTAGAGAAATCCTCATCATGCACATACAACTCCTTAATATGTTCAAAGCTAAGCAATTTAGTTTCAAGGGTAGCAGTAGCTAGTTATACTTTCGAGTGCATCCGCCACCACATTTACCTTTCCTTGCTTGTGCTTTATAACATAGGGAATTGTTCAAGAAATTCAACCCATTTAGCATGCCTCTTGTCAAGCTTTTCTTGACTTTGAATATATCGAAGTGCTTCATTATCTATGTGGATAACAAACTCTTTTGGTAATAGGTAATGAGGCACAAGGACAATATTCTTTTCCTGGTGGCAAAAAGAATGAGTATTTTGAAAACCATGTCTAACTTTTTGATCCAATTGTCATGGATGACCCAAGAGTAAATGACAAGCTTCCATCGAAATTATATCACAAACGATTTCGTTCTTATAGTTTTTAGAGAGAAAGAAATTCTAACTTAGTTGTTCACTTGGACTTCATACTCAACCATTGAAGCTTATATGAATGAGAATGAGGAATAAGAGTAACGTTGAGTTTTTTTACCATTTCTCTAGAGGCAACATTTACACAACTTTCGGTGTCTATGATGAGAGAACAAACTTTACCAAGGACTATACATCGGGAGTGAAAGATGCACTCCTTTTGTTCTTTGTTTGGCATCGTGTGGGTGCTAAGGATCCATCATACTACCAAGAGTTCTCTTTCATCTGCATATTCTTCGTTCGCCTCTTCATCATCATTGGGGCTAGAGGATTCTTTTTTGTCCTCACTTTCTACGTCTTCATGAGAATTCCTGAAAACCATCACCTTCTTTTTTGGGCATTGGGAGACGATGTGACCACGTCCAAGGCATTTGAAGCACTTGATATCACGCGTTTTATTTGTTGCAACTGCCTCAAGTACCTTTTTTTTTCCTTTACCATGTACCAAGGATGATAGTTCCTTGGAAGGGGTTGGTTTGGTGGAGTCCGAAGAAACTTGCTTAAGGGCATATTGAGTGCGAGAAGTATGTGCATTACGCTGCCTTTGATGCCATTTCACATTGATGGCCAGCTTGAAGACGTCATCAATGAATACATAAGGTTGGAATTCCAAGGCATTGGGTATGTCATGCCGCAACCCATTCAAGAACCGAGCGATGATTTGCTCTTTCAACTTATATACGTTGCATCTCATCATCAAGGTCTCGAAGTCCTTGATGTAATCTTCAACACTCATGGATCCTTATCAAAGACCTTAGAAACACAGATAGAGTTCTTGTTGGTAGTATTTCAACACGAATCTTCGCATTATCTCCCTCTTCATGACCCGTCAAGTACGGATCTCAGGTTCACCATCATGCCTTCTTCGTTCTTTAAGATTTATCCACCATATACTGGCATAATCGATGAACTCGAATGCTGCTACTTGCACTTTCATTAATTTTGAATAATTATAATATTTGAAAACCTTCTCAATCTTATGAATCCAATGAAGAAAATCTTTCAGAGAGCTTCCACCTTTGAAAGATGAAATTGGTATCTTTAGTCGAAATTTATTTCAATCACATCTAAGAGGTGGACGATCTTGTGGAAGGAATGGGGCACTTCTCCCTAAGTTCTTGGAGGAAAATGCCCTTGACGGATAAGAGTGGGTGAAGGTGTCCTCGAGATGCTAAGTCTACGCACTTTGCGTTGAAGTGCTTCAACTCGACATTCAAGAGCTAGGATTTGGGCTTCATTAAAGGTAAGGTCACGTGGGACTTCAATTTAAGGTTCATCATGGTTATGGGGTGAGTGTGATTAGTGAAATTGGCCAAAAATGAGAGCTTTAGACGTGTTAGTAGAAACTTACCAAATAAGGTAAATCCATACTACAATAACAACTTTTACGAAATCGCTTGCATATTTCGATGTAAAACTCCGATTGAGTTGAAAATTGGTCATAAGGTTATGTAATATGTCTTCAAATGACAAAAAATATTTCGGCCCCAATGGATGAGCGAATGAGAACAAATGACTTCTGCACTCAATGAGATGCAAAAAATTGATGGACTTGAGTTTAGATCTCAATGAAAGCACCAAAATTGATATGCTTCAGGTTTGTTGAAGCAATTCGCCACGAATTCAGGATAAAGATCATGCCAACAACTCACCATTAAGCCTCGCACAAGAGTTAAATAAGAGGAACAAGGGACAAAAAGGTCTTGGGAAGGAACCGACTTTTATTATCTCAAGAATGACTGAACAAGATCCCTCCAACAACACAAAGGGGTATTTATAAAGCTGGAGAGGCCTTATTGGACATGCCTTGTACAAAGAAGCTTGGTCTTGGAGATTTGGAAAGTTTTCAATGCCCACCAGTTGTGGTTTTCTTTCTACAAAACTTACTAAATGCATCCTTGATACTGAAAATAACAAAAGAAATATCTAACCAACAATATGGGCCTTATTATAGGAAAGAAATAAAGAAAAAAATGCAAGTTTAACTTGACATATTGAGACTACTTAGATTTAAGCCAAATAATGCAATTTATATAGACTTGACTCGTGACAATTTCAGAATATGTGAGAGCGTCTTCAATTGCATAAAGTTCTTCACCATAATAGCAATGGATAGCTTCAACTTCAATTGGATGAAGGCACGTTAAATTACAAAAGGTGGAGTTCCATCTTGGTGTGAGATGGGTCTTGGATCGGGTCATGGGCCCTTCAACTTATTACATTGTATTATTGAAACATGAGCCAATAGTTGCTTGTGAGCTAAAGTCATTTGAACTTGGTTTGGTATGTGAGTTCAAAGTCAACGAGTTAGAGTCGATGTCCTCATCAATATACATAATCACGTATGAGCTTTATAACATTGATTCAGACCCAATTGTGTAAAATCAAGTGAGCGTTGGTTAGGTGCTCAATCCTTTATTTACCTTCAAATTCAGCTTTGCTCGCAGAATCACCACTAGGGAGGGGTGTTCATGATCCCAGTTCGGTTCGGATTCTAGCTTCAAGCTCAAACCTTGAAGAACAGAACCAAACCTTTATAGTACCTAAAACTGCGATTTTGGTTTGGTTCGGTTCTGAATTACAGTTCTATATATTATATATTATGCTATCACATATGACGGTTATATTGTATAAACAATAGTAAGCAATATTATATACAAATTATGTCATGATAGATAAACTAAACAAAGTTATAGCATATGCTAATATAAATAATAATTCAGTTTGTAGTATTCATGCTTCAGTAATGCCACAAAATAAATATCAAACTTTTGTATGTAGGGAAATCTATAACATATGACGGTTATATTGTATAAACAATAATCAATATGAAGCAACATTATATACAAATTATGTCATGATAAATAAACTAAACAAAGTTATAGCATATGCTAATAACAACAACAGCTAAGTCTTTTCCCATACTAGATGGGGTTGGCTACATGGATTCTTTGTTTCCACATAACCCTATCATGTGCCATGTCAGCAGTTAACTCACAATAAGCTAGATCATTCTTTATTGTTTCTTTCCAATACTTTTGTGGTCGTCCTCTACCTCTTTTAATACTTTCAAAATTTAGTTTTTCATACCTTTTTATTGGTTCTTCTTTTGATCTTCTTTTTATATGTCCAAACCATCTTAAACAATATTCTCTCATTTTATCCTCTATTGCTATCACTCCTAATTTGTTTCTAATAACCTTATTATATATACTGTCTTTTCTTGTATGACCACTCATCCATCTCAACATCTTCATTTTTGTCACAGACATCTTTTGTACATGTTGATGATTAACTGTCCAACACTCAGAACCATAAAATATGGTAGGTCTAATTGCTGCTCTATAATATTTACCTTTTAACTTTAATGGTATCTTCTTATCACAAAGAATACTTGATACTTCTCTCCATTTTAACCAACCAGCATCAATTCTATGCATAACATCTCCATTAATTCTTCCATCACTCTTCAAAATTGACCTTAAGTATTTAAAACTTTCTTTTGGGGGATGCAATGTGTGTCAATTTTAATTTCTATGTCCTCTGAAGTAACCATATGATCAAACTTACATTTCATATATTCTGTCTTTGTTATATTAAGTCGGAGGCCTTTACCTTCTAATGTTTCTCTCCATAGTTCCAATTTTCTATTAACTTTTTCCTTAGACTCCTCCACTAACACAATGTCATCTGCAAATAACATACACCAAGGTACTTCATCTTGAATATGTTTTGTTAACTCATCAATCATCATTATAAATAAGTATGGACTTAAAGTTGATCCTTGATGATACTCAATATTAACTTCAATGAAGTATATCATTCCTTCATGAGTTCGTACACATGTTTTTGTACCATCATACATGTCTCTTATAAGGTTAATGTTTGTCAATGTGATACCTCTTTTTTCCAAAGTTCTCTAAAGAACCTCCCTCGATACCATATCGTAAGTTTTTTATAGATCAATAAATATCATGTGAAGGTCTTTCTTTTTTGCTCTAAAATATTTCAGATCTGGGACGTGATATGGTTTTGAAAGATGAACTGGATATGGATAATTCTAATAAGATCTCATTCTTGAACAAAATCCCATTTTGTGATTTATTCCATCTATTCTATGACTGAAACAAAGGGAGATACATGTTGCACCACAATTTGGAATCAGCAGAGAGATTTCAAGAAATGGCAGATCTATTCACTCTATCAATAGTCGAGCTTGATATGGTGTATCATAAGGGATTTGCCTTTTCTATTGACCATCTCAAAAGGTAATTCGCTTCAATAGTAGATCTACCTAGCATGAATCCAAATTGGTTCTCTGTTGTACTTGATACTTGTCTTAGCCTACGTTCGATAATTCTTTCCTACAATTTCATAGTATGGCTCATTAACTTGATATCTCGATAATTCACACAATTCTGAATGTCTCCCTTGTTCGTATATATGGGTATATGTGTACTCACTCTCCATTCCTTGGACATCTTTTGGTTTATTCATATTTCATTGAATAGTCTTGTGAGTCAAGTGATTCCTATTTCTCCTAGTATTTTCCAAACTTTTATAGGAATATTGTCTGTTCCTACCGATTTACCACCCTTCATATGTTTAAGAGCATCTTTGACTTCATTCTTTTGAATATGTCGATAGAAATTATGGTTTATATACTTTTCTGATTTGGCTAACTCTCCTAAGCTAATACTAACATCTTTATTTTCTTTAAAAAACTTATAAAAATAAAATTTTCATCTATTTTTTATACCATCATTTGCCACTAGAATTTTTTCATCCTTGTCTTTGATGCATCTAACATAATTAGGATCTTTAGTTTTCTTATCTTTAGTCCTACCTATCCTAAAAATATCACTTTCACCCTCTTTTGAATTGAGTTTTTTTATATAAATCCTCTCAAATTTTAGCTTTTGCTTCACTGACGGACTTTTTTGCTTTTTTATAAGCTTCTAAAGTTTCACTACTTTTCTTAGTATAATATAATTTGTAACATGCCCTCTTTGCCTTGATTTTATTTTGTACTACTTCACTCCACCACCAAGCTTCTTTTTGTGCTGGTACACCTCTCTTAGATACACCTAACACATCTTTTGCCACTTTCCTAATATGTATAACCATATTGTTTCACATATCACAAGATGTGCCAACATAATTCCAAACATCTCCTTGAATCCAAATTGGTTCTTTGTTATACTTGATATTTGTCTTAACTTACGTTCGATAATTCTTTCCCACAATTTCAGTGTGACTCATTAACTTGATACATTGATAATTCGCACAATTCTAAATGTCTCCCTTGTTTTTATATATGGGTATAAGTGTACTCGTTCTCCATTCCTCGGGCATCTTTTGGTTTCTTCATATTTCATTAAATAGTCTTGTGAGCTAAGTGATTTCTGTTTCTCATAGTATTTTCCAAACTTTTATAGGAATATTGTTTGGTCCTACTGATTTACCACCCTTCATATGTTTAAGAGCCTATTTGACTTCATTCTTTTGAATACGTCGATAGAAATTGTGGTTTATATACTTTTTTGATTTGGCTAACTCTCTTAAGCTAATACTAACATCTTTATTTTCATTAAAAAGCTTATAAAAATAGTTTTTCCATCTATTTCTTATATTATCATTTGCCACTAGAATTTTTTCATCCTCGTCTTTAATGCATGTAACATAATTAAGATCTTTAGTTTTCTTATCTCTAGCCCTAGCTATCCTAAAAATATTTCTTTCACCCTCTTTTAAGTTGTGTTTTTTATATAAATCCTCTCAAATTTTAGCTTTTGCTTTACTAATGGCCTTTTTCGATTCTTTCTTTGCTTTCTTATAAGCTTCTAAAGTTTCACTACTTTTCTTAGCATAATATAATTTATAACATACCTTCTTTGCATTGATTTTATTTTTCACTACTTCACTCCACCACCAAGCTTCTTTTTGTGCCGGTACACCTCTCTTAGATATAACACATCTTTTGCCACTTTTCTAATATGTATAGCCATATTGTTCCACATATCACAAGGTGTACCAACATAATTCCAAACATCTCCTTAAAGGACTTTCCGTTTAAATATATATTCTTTCTCACTTTGTTCCACCGTTTAGTATGAATAGCTCGATGCACTCTTTTTTTCTTTGTCCATTTTTTATTTGTAACTTCATAACTAAAAGACGATGTTGGGTGGTTAAGCTTTCTCCTAGAATTACCTTGCGATCTTTACAAAACACTCTATCTTTTTTCTATAAATAAAGTAATCAATTTGTGTTTGTGATAAGCGTAATTAAATGTTCATCTCGTTTTTTGAAGATTGTATTGACTATAAAGAGATCAAATGCCATAGCAAAATTTAAAATTTCCCTATCTTCCTCATTTATATCCCCAAAACCAAAGTTTCCATGAATACCTTGATATCCTAATGTCTCTTTACTGACATGTTCATTTAAGTCTCCTCCTAAATAATAATAATTCAGTTTGTAGTATTCATGCTTTCAGTAATACCACAAAATAAATGGCAAACTTTTGTATGTAGGGAAATCTACTTTTGGTGGGATTACATTAGATACATTTTCCACTGTCCAACTGATATATTAATACCTCATTATTTTAAAACTGCCCAATTTCACATTATCTTATCGATATGTTGCTTTTCATATCCGGGAGCTCTATAATATCAAGCTACAATTTTTATGAAATACATGCATATCATATCATGCTCATTTGTTCATATTTCTAACATATTCATATAGCACATAGCTTATAATAACATTTTCAAGAGCATCAATAAAACAACTTATTGCACATTGAAATAGTTCAAATCACATAAATCACTTTTGGCATGATTTTATTAAAAAAATTATATAAATCCTTACCTTAAATTTTAGCAAGATCTAAACTTAAGCCACAAGTCCACTCTTCTAACCATCATATCCTCTAATTTTAATCTTTAAACAACTCTAAAATTACGATAATATTAAAATCTGTTCAATTTCAAACCCATAAATCGGGTCCAAATAAGATACAAAACGACACTGAAACAACTTGAAACCTAACCTTGATCCAAATAGATAGTTTTAGTCCCAATAACCTGGCACTATTTTGGACCCAACTTGTGCACTGTAATAGGTATTCTGTGTCACTGTGTTGATAGAAAACGTGTTCAGTACTGAAGCAGATCTAGAAACCTAATATGAAATTGAACTATGTCCAAAACCAGCCACGCAGCGACAAATCTCACTGATGCAACACAAATCTGTCAACCATGAGACGATACGCAGAAGCATGTCAGACACAACACGACTTAGCTGAATAGAACACGATTTACAGAACCAGCAAACACCAGTGACTAAACGACAATTTCACTGTTTTTCAGCAACCGCGAAGGCAAGTGATGGTTGGTCCTTATATGCAAGACCTCAACCACCTAGCCAGGAGTAAAAATAGCCATTGGTGGTGACATTCCATGGGAAGACCAGGACAAAACTGAGAAAATGGAGCAGTTTGACAAAAAAAGTTCGATCGATGCTGAACGACGTCGAATTTTTGTTGCAAAACCAAAGTGAACCCAAGATAGATTTCGTTTCTGAAAGATTCAGCGACCCTCAATGATATTCTGCCAAATGGAGCTCGACCGATATCAATATCATTCAGCATCACAAAGTTTATCCAAACCAATCTAAAAGCAACCGTTTGGGAGACTTACGGCATCAATTTTCTTGCCGGAAAACCAAATCAAATAGAAAAAAACTAAATGAAAGCATACCTTTTCCAGCCGATTACTAAGGTATTGATGCTCGCTCAAAGCTAAGAGACCATGAAGACGTGTTGGTGACTCTAAACAACCAACAAACCACCATTAGAAATGGCGATAAACATGGTGGGTGATGGTCACGATATACCCCCTCCATAATCTGTAATACCCATTATCAACCGTAAGTCACTATGTCATAAATTTAGTTTCTTAATACCCTCTTAGCATAGCTCCATCTGACCTAAAAACTCTTTTCTTTCAAGCCAACAAACATCGATGGAAAGAGCCATAAAAAAATCATGCAACAAATGCTGGAAGGAGCACAGATAAAAACATAGAATAACTATGAGACAAATAGGAATAAGTTGATTCTATCAAGAACAAGAATAGCCTTACAGTGATCATGGTTATCAAAGAAGACAAACTGAGTAGATTGAACGTGATGCGTAATGAGAAGTTTAGTCTCAACCAATCAGAATTGCTTATGTAGATGGCACAACAACCACTGGACGTGAGAAAGGAAATAGGAAAAACAGTTATGCAACTAAATTTCTTACCCCTTATGGTTGTTGGGCACTCTGGCATGTTGTAGTGCTACCTGATTCACAGCTTCTTAAGACACATTCTTTAAGACTCTCAGCCGTATCACTCATTAGAATAATCAAATTTCAGCGAATATCTCATATATGTGTTAGCAAGAATGTTCTCATACGATCCAACTACCAATAAATTTCTCTCTTCACGCTCTCGTCTGCTTCTGTTTCCGATCTGCTTGAAACTTGCATCTTAGAAACAACAATTCAACCTGATTTTTTCTCCACAACTACGACATTCTTTTAGGATGCAATGGCAGTGGATCGAGATTTAGTGTTATCCCTGACCCCATTTTCTAATAATGGCTCCTCCCTCTTCCCAAACTCGTGCCCCCTCCTGAAGTGGAACGAGGAGCACTAGTCTCACGCCCATCTTGATCTCGTCTTCATCCTTGAGAGATGATTATACAATTAGATAAACTAAAAGAAACAAAATCTTATTTATATACAATTAGATTTGTTTATACACATAAATAATTTATGATTATACAATATGACAACGAGCACAAAGGTCTAAACAAGTTTATGATTATACAATTAGATAAACTGTTTACAAATGACTTTGATCTTTTCCGGTGAGGGCCTCATGCGCCCAACGAGCCAAACACATGCTTCCATTGAGCTTAGTAAAGGCCACAAACCAAACATCAATGAGCGGGGAACGAGCTGAATCGTGCCGATCCATGAGCAACTCTGTTCTTCCATCAAGGCTAGCTAATCCCCCTTTACCTTGCTAATTTATTTATTGTAGCCGTATCTGGACATGTCCGGTTCTGGTGCAGCTTCAAACCGTGTTTCGGGTTTCTTGGGACCAGAATAGAATTGCTTCAGTAGCGGTTCTAGTTCCGGTTTCTAAATCGTTGCTTTGGGACGGTTCTAGCTTCAGAACTGCTACAGAACTTTTTCTTTTTTTAAAGAGGTCAAATACATTGTTTGAGTGTCAAACTCCCCACCAACCTCAACAGTGGAGTTAGGGATGGCAATGAGGTGGAATGGCATGGGTTTTCACTCAACCCGCATCCGTCCCCCACCACAACCTATTCTCTATGCTCCGTCTCGCGCCACCCCACTTCATCTAATAAAAATAATGTTTAATAAAAATTTATTATATATATTACATAAAATATAAAATTATTTTATGATATTTTATATTATTAAACTAAATGAAACAAAATCTTATTTATATTTATACACATAAACATATAAAATACTTATAATAAACATATATTTTATATAAATAAATACTAATATCTATATATTAAACATATTCCGGAATCAGGCACGGTGGGTTTACCACAAATCCTTCACACCCTGCCCTGCTGTGGGGCGGGTTTTGAGGCCTGGAAACCCACCCTATATGGGGCGGGTTGGAGCAGGTACCAATGGGATGGGGCGTGATTGTCATCCCTAAGTGGGGTGCTTCTTATCGTTGAACTATTGGTGAATTTATGTTAATAGGTATATATATATATATATATATATATATATATATATATATATAAAACCTATTTTGCGGTGGTTTGGAACCGCCAGTTTCAAGCTGGTTTCTTGATACCATGAACCGTAATTGAACTGGGGTCTCCAATTCTGGTTCAAGTTACCACCGGGCCGGTTTGGAACCGACCATGTCTTGCCATATCAGGGTCTACCAAATAAGAATACTTTCAGTGTGTGATCGATTGCCTCGAGATTCTGTCCAGTGGACATTTTTAAGTGGGATAATTACTATTTTATATTTTCTCTCCCAGTACAAGCATTACATATACAGTTTTTGGTTTTGGGGCTTCAAGGACGTGAATATCCATAATAAAGGGAAGTTCTTTTGTCTCACTCTTCACGTAGGATTTCTCACCTCCCAAAAGATGGAAAGAAATAACTTTACCCTTTGTTATTATTTATTTGGATTTTAATTAACACAAATAAAAATTAAATTGTTCTTCTCAAGAGGAACACAGGCTCCCCCAATTTTCCCCTGACTACACAGACCAAAAGCTTAGCCGATACTTTTCTTTGGTGTACACCATTGGTGTCCAGAAGCTCAAAGGACCCTGACCCAGAGCGAGCGGAGCCGAGCCGCGTGCAGAGCGAGCAGGGCCTAGCCAATATGGGGGTAAAGCTTACTTAAGGGGAACAAGCTTTAAACCACTTGAACCAACCAAGCTTTAGTCGACTCAAACTCGAGACCTCACTTAAGGGAAACAAGTGCTGAGCCACTGGAACTAAACCGAACATTGGTTGGGCTCAAATGCAAGACCTTACTTGAGAGGAACAAGTACTGGTCGGAAGCAACCAAGCGTTGAGCACTCGTTCAATCCTTTATTATACTTCCAAATTCAGCTTTGCTCATTAGTCACCACCAGAGGTGTTTGTGGTCTGATTCGGTTCGATTTGATTCTAGCTTCAACCTTGAACCAAATCAATCTATTATGTATTTAACTTTTGAAGAACATAACTAAACCTTTATAGTACGTAAAATCAAATCAAACCAAACTATCAATTCTCACTTGGTTCATTTCCGAATCATGGTTCCATACTTTTGTATGATGCTGATATATGACAGTTATAATGTGTAACAAATAATCAATATGAAACAACACCATATCCAAATTATGTCATGATAGATGAACTTAAAAAAGTTACCATTTGCTAATACAAATAATAATAAATAGCAATATTAAACTTCCATGTAGGAAAACCTACTTTTTGTGGGTTTACATCAATCATTCATCACATAAATAGCAAGATAAAACTTCCATTAGGCAATTCGGTTCGGTTCCAACCTTGGAACCATGAGATTTTCCCCCCATTGGAATCGAACTTTGATTCGGTTCTAGCGTTTTGTTTCAGGTTCATCAATCCCTTGAACACACCTAGACACTACCTCCATCACTAGATTAGATTGTTGCTGACAAAGTAAACTTCCATATCTTTCGGTTAGCGTAGTCACTCTCTCTTAAATGATAAAGAGAACTCTTTTAGATTTTTTTGGGTTATAATAGGAGGCCAAAGCCTAACATACACACCCACACATGCACCTTCTGGAAGTCAAACTCAACATGAGCAACAATGGCATAAGAGCTCTATGCCATTGAGCGAACGCTCTGGGTGCGCTCTTTTGGATTATTTTTTGTTACAAGAAGCCAAAGCCTAACACACCCACACATGCACCTTCTGGGAATCGAACTCCCCACCAACAACAACGGTGCTAGAGCACCGTGCCGTTGAGCCAACGCTCTGGGTGCACTCTTTTGGATTTTGATACTTCCACACTAGATCATCATCCTTTCTTTAAACGCTTTGTTTTTAAGCAAAATGGTTCTTTCTAAATCTATGCAATCCGTGACAATGGTGGTAAAATTTACACCACTGTCAACTTGGTAGTGTCATAAAAGCACATGGCGTCGCTAATGTCAGCACTGCACATTGGTAACAAAGCATGTGAGGGATAAGATTTAAGCCTAATTCTTTATTATCAGTGAGCAACATGGAAGAACATGGTTGCGTCCACAATATTCCAATCACAACTCGTCTCCCTCCCATACAATACGATAGCATGTGAGACTTCCCATTCCAACATCTCAACGAATAGAAATGGGGAGATGAAGGAGGCGGGTCCCATTGTCCCCACCAAAATCCAATCAAACGGGCCCACGGGCCCCCCTTTTCAAAGTATACAACTGAGCCTGAATGAATGGATAGCCTGGATCCTCATGGGCTCATATTGGAGGCCATGCATATGAGGCTAGTTTTTTAATCGAAGAGCCATGAAGTTGTCATCTTTCTAAATCAATTCATTTCTTCCGTGATGAACTTGCTAGAAGAAATTCCAAAGATTGCGACCGAATGATCTCGATTCTTTGCTAAATAGAATAATAAGAGTAGAAATTTGGTCGCTATTTAGCAACACAATTAATCCATTGCTATTCTCCCACTAAATTTCATGAATTTTATGGCCGAGTTCATTTTTCTTACCACTATTTTGTTAATTTTCTTATTACTTTTGACCTACGTACCCAGAGATGATAAGATGGATGAGTGGTCACATAAGATCATATACATAACAAAGTTACGAGAAACAAATGAGGAGTGACACCAGTAGATTAGAAAATGAAAGAAAATTGTTTAAAATGCTTTGAATACTTAGAAAGACCATCAAAGCAAGTTCCACTAAAAAAGTAAAAGAAACTAAGTTGTGAAAACGTTAAAAAAGAAGAAGAAACAACACAAGTGTTGAAAGAAAACAATAAAAAATGACCACGTATATTGAGTTAACTGTCAACACAACACATAACCAACCTCTATGAAAAGCAAGAATCCATGTACATGACTCCATCTACTATGAAAATTGCTTAGTTGTTGTTTTGCCCTACACCAGAAGAGACCTATGATATTACGTGAGCCTCAACAGATTTGAACAAGAGCAAACTGCCAAGGGGTTCACCATAAAAAAGATGCCAGTGTACAAGAGAATAAAGTTGCAGGGTAAACATTTGATGTTTATTCCCTGTGAGTCTTGGTCAAATGAGGAGGGAGATAGTGGACGATAGGCCAATCCCAACGGAGAATCCCGCTCTTCGTTACAGTGAAAAACTTCGCCTTGTTTTACCCGTAAAGTAAGCAAGAACAACTTAAATCTTGCAACTTTTTTTATCTTTTCTTATCTTTTTCTTTTGTGTTTTTTATTGTATGCCACCCAAAAGAATTCCGGCAACCATCTCAATATTCATGCTCCTAAAAACATGTTCGATTCAAAACCGAAACCAAATCAGACTCGAAACCATTGAGACTACTAAACTAGGAGCATAAACAAACCAAGGACAGTCCAGTTCGGCTTTAGTACTCTTATCCGTGGCCCAGTTCTGTCAAACTTTTATTATTTTTTATTATTCTTTTAAAAGCAAATTTTCACAGTTTTAAACGGTTTGAGACTCAAGCCACTGGCATGATTTCGTTTGGTTGCGGTTCTTGGTTCCAGAAGAACTGTCTAGAACAGGACATGTCTACTTTTTTCTTGTCAAATTTTCTAATTAAAGTACTTGATGTCTTGATCATGCATTTTTAAGATATGAAAACGAGATCGAAACAGTAAACTGTTGGACAATTTTTTGATTTATCAAACTCCCCTTCACCAAGACCTTGATTAGGCTGGGAGCTTTAATGAAGAGAGATTTTAGAGTGGTGACTTTGAGTATCGTTAGTATTGAGATGAATGAGAGGATGAGAGTAAGGTTTTTGCAGAGAGGTGAAGGGCAGCTTTCACACACAGAAAGGGAGGGCCATAAGATGGAGATGAGATAGGACACGTTGACGCCCATTTTGATGTGGGCAACAGATGGGCCAGACGGCGAGGAAGCACGGATAAAAAAAACCATGTAACTTGATGCTTTTAGTTTTAAATTTACAATTCATGAATCTGCTTCATTCTGGTGGTCTCTTCAATGTAAGAAGATAAAATGGATGAGGAGGAAGAACTAGGTGCATGATCGGTGTGGGTGGTTAGGTAGCAGACCCTGCACCTATAGGACCCACCTCCAGACTCTCTCTCTGTGTATGTGTGTGAATAAAATACTCTCTCCACTGTGTACATTTTGAAGGATAAAATCCACCTGAAGTGAAACGCATTTGCTATCACTGTCTGTGACATCACTAGATAAACATATGATCAGTCTCTCGATCTCGAAAGTAATTGTTCTCTCTCCCTCTCTTATATATATATCGAAGGATGAAATCTACGTGTAGTGATTCTAGTGAAACACATTTGCTCGAACTGCAGTGACATCATTAAACAAAAATATGATCTCTCAAAATCCACCTGCAGTGAAACGCATTTGCGTGTCACTGTCTGTGACATCACTAGATAAACATATGATCAGTCTCTCGATCTCGAAAGTAATTGTTCTCTCTCCCTCTCTTATATATATATCGAAGGATGAAATCTACGTGTAGTGATTCTAGTGAAACACATTTGCTCGAACTGCAGTGACATCATTAAACAAAAATATGATCTCTCAAAATCCACCTGCAGTGAAACACATTTGCTATCACTGTCTGTGACATCACTAGATAAACATATGATCAGTCTCTCGATCTCGAAAGTAATTGTTTTCTCTCCCTCTCTATATATATATATATATATATATATATATATATATATATATATATATATATATATATATATATATATATATATATATATATATATATAGAAGGATGGAATTTACCTGTAGTGATTCTAGTGAAACACATTTGCTCGAACTGCAGTGACATCATTAAACAAAAATATGATCTCTCTCTCGAGCAGCTACTATTTCACATTGTTTATCTGATTTAACCCGAAGTGGATGCTGGATCCCACTGTCAGAAAGAGAAAGACACTCCCTTTCCTTCTCATTCCTATCAACACGTCTCTCTCTCTCTCTCTCTCTCTCTCTCTCTCTCTCTCTCTCTCTCTCTCTCTCTCTCTCAGCACAGCTCTCTTCTCTTTCTCTCTCTTATATACTGCAATCAACTTTAATCGGCTCCGGAGTTCGCTTTTCCGCTCCACTGTATTTCAGTTCCATCTAATTATTGGTTTCTGGACGCCTCTCCTTCCATTTGATGATCTCCAATTCCTGTCAATTTCCCCTGATCACGGGAATTGCACAATTGATCTAAAGCTCTCATGGAATTGCAGGCTAGGCAATGAGCTGCACCGGAATGGCGTTCTTCCCCACCAATTTTATGCTGCAAACGGCTCCTCCTCCATCTTCGTCGTCACGTGACGACGACCATCGTCCGGCGAATGTGGCTTCGATGATACCCACATGCACATCTCATGATTTTCATGGTGACCACTTGATCATGTTTTCCCTTCTAATTTGTCTCAAATGTTTGGTAATTCTAAGAAAGTGGCTTTCTAAATTGGTTAAAATTGGCTTTCGTCTTGTCTTATCCTTTTGAACCTAAGTCTTAACTCACAATGATCAGTCAAGACACCGGCCAGACTATCCAATCCCCTTAGCCACTACCGACTGTTGGGAACTGATCTGTTTCAATATATAAACCTTTTGTGTTGTGGGCGTGAGTTGCAGGCGTAGCATCATTCTTGGGGAAGAGATCCATGTCCTTCTCGGGGCTGGAGATATGCGAAGAGATTAATGGCGAAGAGGAGCTCTCAGACGACTGTTCTCAAGCTGGAGAGAAGAAGAAGAGACTGAATGTGGAGCAGGTGAAGACGTTGGAGAAGAACTTCGAGATGGGAAACAAGCTCGAGCCCGAGAGGAAGATGCAGTTGGCGAGAGCTCTTGGGTTGCGGCCAAGGCAGATCGCAATATGGTTCCAGAACAGGAGGGCAAGATGGAAGACCAAGCAGTTAGAGAAGGACTATGATCTTCTCAAGAGGCAGTATGAGGCTGCCAAGGCAGACAATGATGCGCTTCAAACCCAGAACAAGAGGCTCCAATCTGAGGTAACTAAAATTACTCAATCTTTCCATGATTAGAAACTCCAATCTTAGATCTGTGCATACATAAATGCGTTCCATCGCTAAGTATTCTCACACTGTATCAACTCTAATTGACTATCATATGTAAGATCCAGATTCTACACCCATGAACATTTACTTTCTGATGGATCTGACATTAGGAGTTGACCCTTCATTATACATCAGTATTCAGTAGCCTAAGATGATACCTTTTGACGCTTTAAAGTATTAACGATTTTACAGCACTTTTAAATGTCAGATTTATAGAGATGTGTTCAGAGAAATGTCTTGTAAATGCGTGAAAGAACGTTGAAAATAAAACCTTTCTTGACGCTTTAAAGTATTAACGATTTTACAGCACTTTTATGTGTCAGATTTGCAGAGTTGTGTTTAGAAAAATGTCTTATACATGCGTAAAAGAACGTTATCAACCTTTGTTGTAGTTATTGTTTTGATCTAATCGATGGGTATGACGGAATACTATATGATGGATTTATTCGGCGATATATCTTTCTACTATTTCTCAGTTCCTGAGCATTGAAGAAGAGTGATAAGTATGGTAATGTTAATTAATTCTGCTGGTAATAATTAACTCCATCAGTGGTGACGGTTCACTCTTAGGGGGAAAGCCTTAAGGAGGGAGAGTTGCATTGGTAGCAGTCAACCAATACACAGAACTTTTTCGGATTTTCCATCAGGATTGCCATATTTTCAGCTTAATCCATCAAATAAGCTGACGAATTTCATGTCAAATCAGACAACAAACAACTGGAGTTAAATTTCGACAGATTCTTGCGGTTTAAACTGCCGGAAAAATTTGGCCATTAATCGGAAAATTACGATTTCCAGGCAATCCCACCTGGTATGGGCAAAGTCTAGATTGGAGTTTACTGGTACTTGATCATGAAATCATTTATTTTTTCCTTTAATTTCCAACTTATATTTTGCAAGTTTCTCAAGAAAAGAGTATGAATAAATGCATTGGCGTTAAGAATCAACTACCTTCGCGTCACTCTGCGAATGCACCATAGTGTATTACGGGAGCTGCATGAATCATCTAAAACAGATTGGCATCATTGGTATTCAGTTCTTTTCCTTTGAAAATAAAGAAAAAGATTAATTTTCTTATCCGTCAAAATTGATTCGAAGGGAAATTTAATCATGAATAGTTCATCATATATTACCAATTTTCTTATAGATGTCAATCTTTTTTCTACTGAATTGGACGATCACAGTCAATGATGGACTTCGAAAATTTTTAGAGTGAGGCCAATATCAGTTTGCGAAATTCGAGTGAGGGGGTTCATATAAATTTCCAGAAAAAAAACATCAGACCGTAAGATCTGCTTTTTGGATTTTTTTCGTATATATTTCGGGTCCGCCACTCACTCTCATCTATCTTCGATAGTTTTTCTTAATAAAAAATTGATTTTCCTCATATAAATTGCATTTATTAGACTACCACTGCTCTCCCAGCACTGGTTTTCTCCATCCGCCAGACTCAAACTTGATATCTTGCTTAAGGGAAACAAGTGTCGAACCACTTGAACGAACCAAGGGTTGGTATCACTATTCCTCTATTATTGCAACTGTTTATAAATGCATTAACCAAATAATACAATTTCACTGTTTTAAATTATAGTTCAAGCATTAATTCGACGGATGAATTGACAGATCATGGTAATGAAGAAAGGCAGAGAGACAGAAGCCATCAATCTGAACAAGGAGACAGAAGGATCATGTAGTATCAAAAGTGAGAACAGTTCGGACCTCAACTTGGACATATCTAAAGCAGCAGTGGATAGCCCACTTTCCCCACAAGCCATGAGACCCGCCATTTTCCCCCCACAAATCAGGCCGGCTAATGTTCTCCAGTTCTTCCAACCATCATCAAGATCAGACCTTCCAACCCAGAAATTCATGGCGGTGGCAGCAAACGCTGCCTCCGGCATCGATGAAAACCCGGTTCATGAGGAGCAATTCTGCAACATGTTCGGGCAAATGGAAGATCACTCTGGCTTCTGGCCATGGGCAGATAATCCCCCTCACAATTTTCACTGAGATATTCAGTATTTCTCCTGTCAGCTCTCTCTCTCTCTCTCGGGTTTTCTTGAATTAAGTCCATTTGGTGTATAGAGAAAACATTTCAATCAAGTACAACCAATGGTTTATATATTTCATAAGTGAAGCAAATGCTTTGAAGATCATAAGCTTCTCTTACGACCAAGTTGCTCAAGTTCATACTTTGATATCTCTCTCTCTTATCTTCAATCCATCTCGCGTCAAGTGGGGTCGGCTACACAGATCTTTAGTCGCTATTGAATTTTCTTTTATCTATCATTCAAATTTCCTGGAATGCCATGAATAATGTACTGTTATAATTTGTCGTGGAGGGATCGAGAGGATGTATCTTCTCATTGCTGTTTTGCAAAGTAAAAAAGTTTACTGTTCGCATATGAAACATGTACCACTCTTTGCAGCTGCCGTATTTTTGGCTGCTAATGAAATGCACAGAATTCAGAAAGCGAGTGCAGTGACAAGTGGGTGGGAACCCCAAAGAGCAAAAGGGACAACTAGGTGATGATCCACATCATGACGTCTCAATAGTCTCCTGAACACTTATGCCAGAGATCATGTCGAGCATATTGATGATCTTTCTCTCTCTCTACATATAAATAAATCTCTCTTTCTGTCTATCTATATATATAAATAAAGAGAGAGAGATTGGATCTGTTCACCTCTATACCTGTTCACTCATATTCATCGTGCTTTTGAAAAAATATATTTCATGTTTTTTCATAATTCTTTAAAAGTTTTGAAATTATACTTACACCATAAAAAAAACATTGAATAAAATCCCGTTTTCATAATAACTCTGAAATTCAAAGATCCTTAGACACCAAGAACTTATTAAATGTCCCAAAACACCTAAATTTGGGCAGAGGAAAGCAAAAAAATTATGAAATGACATGAGATGACCTGAATCCTTAAAATACGTGAGGTAGTATGACCCTGCGTTCCAATGAACCGTTTTAAGACACTCGTATGTCATTCCACATCATTGGATCCAGTCATCATGTAGGTGATTTTGAAAATGAAGTCTTACACCGACTTAGGGTAGACATGATTGGTTCTCTTTCAAACAGCTAGTTTCGATATTCTTGGAATCAGGAATTAACCAATTTAAGTTTTAAATCATTTGAAATTAAAAATATTAAAATTTTAAATTTTAAAAAGAGTTTGAAACTGGAGATTCTGATTTTAAAAGGGTTTTGGTTTCATGAAAGGTAACACTTGAGCCAAACTGTAAGATCCTTGGTTTGATGTCCCATTTCTTTGGTTCTGATGGAACCGCTTGTAGATTCCAAACCGGCCATGTCTACTTGAAGGGGTGTAGCCTTTCTTGCATGCCGTCTATGATAACCAATTGTCAAATCTTCTAAGTTTAATCTAACACCATCCTTTAAATTTAAACCCTCATAGCACTCGTTTTATATGTGAAGAGAGAGACTGTAGAGCTGGTAAATGAGCCTAAAAATCTAACACTTGTTTCTTTCACAAGCTGAACGAGTCGATCGTCCGCTTCTCAGTAACCTGGAACCGTCGGCTTCGAGGCGGTTTTGGTTTGAATTTGGAACTGCTTGAAACCAGTAATTTTATTAAAAAAAATTGAAAAATAAACCAACGGTTTGAAACTGCTGGTTCCGGTTTGGTTTTGATTCTGATTTTATAAAAAGGTGAAACAAGAACCAAACTGGGTAGTGCCCGTTTCCGGGCCTGGTTCCGGTTTCACAGGTTCTGGGATCAGTCGGTTCCTGGTCCGGTTCTGTTATGGTTAGAACCGTCAGGCCAATTAGAAACTGTTCATATCTTGTAATTTTGGGTCCTGCCTAAGTTGAGTGTCCAGGAGTAGTTTCCCTATTCTCGGATCTTTCAGCTAATATAACCCACCTGGTTAGCCATTGTATTATGACCACAATTAAACAGAAACCCAACGGCTTACATATTGGGTTTTATTTCATACATATAAGCCAACCAAACCGGGTTTCGATTCATTAAAACCACATCTGGATCCAATTCTTAATTGGATCTTGTTTTATCAGATTCCAACTAATTAATCTGATCCAGACCTGCGTTTGAATCAATATGACTACCATGTTAGCCCTTCCCTCTCTCTCTCTCTCTCTCTCTCTCTCTCTATATATATATATATATATATATATATATATTCATATATACACACATATACAAATACATAGATAGACAGATAATTGCAACATGAATTGAACCTTTATCCGTCATAATTTGAGAAAACTAGCTGCTCTTTGTTTACTTTTAATATCCTTATGCAAATTATCTTGGAGGTATGGTTTAGCAATTTTTCTTTTTAAAATCATTTAATGAGCTTTTACGAGCCAAACCGGACTCATGTTCATGTTTCAGGATGGTTTAACAACCTGAACACAATGATGCCCTGGACAAGCCGAACTAAAGAGCAACTTACCAACCATACCCATTTGGCCCAACTTAGATGAGCCCTTCTGAGCCTATTGGCACCAGCCGAAAATGGTCGAGATGGAGGCTAGGCCGGAATGGGGCGAAAGATGGCTCACAAACATTTCTTTAGGTTCAAGATCCAGCTATTTCCAGCTCTATCGACACCGCGAAAAGTAGCTTTTGTGCCTAGACTGGCCTGTGAGCCCATGAAAACACATAGCTTGGATTCCCTAATTCACTTTCATGTTCTGACCTTTTTGCTGGCTATCTTTAATAGAAACCAAGATAACAGCTGTGGATTCACATTGTGGCGGGATGAGACGATCACCCCACCTGAAATTCTGAAAATTTATATTTTTGTATTGAAATTTGAAAAAAAATTGAAAACTTTTAGAGCTCGTCTCACTTGAATCTGAAGTTCGCCCACCCTAAACAAGTTTCTGGATCCACCACTTCATGATAACTGTGTCTAAGTTCTTTTAGAAGCGAAGTTCATGTGATTATAATTTTAAAACGACCATAGTGAGTGCATCAATTGATTTAGATCCAGTGAATAAACTTAACGAAACAAGTCATACAAATGAACCTATTTGAGACATGAATGCATTAAAAGTTAGGCTAAGACCACATGTATGGTCGAAGATCGAACTCTAAATTGGGGCCACCATGATGGTTCCCCCTGTCACAGTCTCCGTGTGAGCACAGGTGATGGCCCAGATTGGAGACCCACAAGTGCATGGGTGTGTCTTGGTTTTATAGGAGCATGGCACTTAAACCGTGGTGTATCTCGCCTGCAACTTATCTCGAAGAAGGTTTCTTATCGTCAGAAGAAAAGAATGGAAAACCTGTATCTCCAACAAGGCAGCAAAGCCAGGAGTGTGCCCATGCGGGCATGCACACATTTACCTCTCTCTCTCTCTCTCTCTCTCTCTCTCTCTCTCTCTCTATATATATATATATATATATATATATATATATATATATATATATATATATATATATATATGCTACTCCCTCTCTCTTTCTTTATTTCTCTATAGAGAGAGAAAGAGAGATGGTGGTTCATTGCTCAAACTCATCTGTGCTTAATTTCACTCAAAGATTAGAGAGAAAGAGAAGGGGTAGTTGATTGCTCAAACTCATTCATACTAAAATTCATTTAAAGATTTTAACCGTTCAATCGCCAAAATCAATAATTGAGATTTACATTTCAAAATTGAAACATATTATTGTGCATTAAAAGCAAAGTATAGAAAGTATAACATTATATTTTATTTTTTAAACTCAAATCTTTATGATTGATTATTTCAATCCAATGGTAGAAATGTTTGAGTATATTTGAGCATGAAAGGATTTGAGCATATACCTCTCTCACTATATATATATATATATATATATATATATATATATATATATATATATATCCATTCTACAACTTATTATATAAAATAAGCATTCTCACGAACATAGATATAATTACATTAACACCATTATGCAAGTTTCAGGTCGGTTTCAAGTGGGGTATGGTTCAAGCCTCACCTTACCCGATCTTTTTAGGGACACGTATGAACAAACAAGATCCTATGCTTGATGCCTAGGCCCGCCATGGATATGGATCTCCAATAAGGCAGTAAAACCATGAGTGTGCTCATGTGGGCACACAGACATTTACCACTTTCTCTCTCTCTCTCGATATATATATATATATATATATATATATATATATATATATATATATATATATATATATATATATATATATATATATATATATATATATATATATATATCGAGAGAGAGAGAGAGAGACAACTAAGTCTTTTCCTATATTAGATAGAGTCGGCTACATGGATTCTTTGTTTTCATAGGACCTTGTCATGTGTCATGTTAACAGTTAACTCAATATAAATTATATCATTTTTTATTATTTCTTTTCAACACTTTTGTAGTCATTCTATTCTTCTTTTAACATTTTTACAATTTAGTTTTTCATATCTTTTTATGGGAATGTCCTTGTGTCGTCTTTCTATATGTTCAAGCTATGTTCAATGATTTTTCTCATTTTATCCTTTATTAGTGAGTTCCAATTTATTTCTAATAACCTCATTATGTATATTGTCTTTCTTTGTTTGATCGCTCATCCATCTCAATATCTTCATTTCTGCTACCCTTCAAACTGCTGCCAAGCCCAACCATCCAGCCTTGCCTTATTCAAAACTTAGCCCCACTCATTAAAGACCCAGCTTTCTTCTTCATTCATGTCGAAAATCAGCAAATCTGTGAGGGGTCCGGTTACCTGCCGTCCGGAGGCTTGTCTTCCCAAGCCATTAAGTAAACCAGCAATAGAAAAAACCTGAACATGTATTTTACAACTGTCATACAGTGTCATTTTTAATAGGGTGCGAACTCCAGTGGGGAACGCCGACACTGAGGCTGGTGTTTCTCCTGATTTAGACACCGTAAAGTATATCAAATATTTCCTTAGTAAATATTGTAAGTTTATCATGAATATATTGGTGTTCGTGCTTTAAAAATGACAGTTTTAAAAAAAAATTATTTTCACCTAAAGCCAGTCGCCGTTCTAGGATTTGTTGTGAGGCGGGGCAAACTGCATATTCGATCGTTTGAAGTTGGACAAATTATGTATAGTGGTAAGTGGTCATAGATTCAATCGTCAACCGTAATTTTTTTATTTGATTTTTTTGAATTTCAGGTGAGAGGGCTGCCCTACTCGCTTCAATGTAGATCCGTCACTGCCTAGAGCATTAGCTAGCTTGCTGATAGATAGGGCATTCTGACCCCCACTCACAGGTCGCGGCTCCTAGAGGGGTGCATGTGTGTGTGAGCGCATGTTAGGCTTGGGCCTCCCATGGAAAAGAAAAGTTATTTTACTTTATTGAAATTTAAAAAGTTAATATATGTTCTCCCACTGTGTGGAATTCTTGCCACTACAATTGTTATGATAATAACTCCAAAAAATCGTCAATATGTGTGTCTTTATGTATATGTATATATGTATATGTATATATATATTTATATTATATACATCTTGCATTCATGACTTTTTTCTACTCCATCATCACACTCACAATACTAGGTCTGGTTAAAGAGCTCAAAGAACCAAACACAGGATATTTGTGTTCGACTATATATATACATATGTATGTATTCATTCATTCATGATTTTTTCCTACTCTATCATCACACTCATACCCATAACTAGGACTGGTAAAAGAGCTCAAAGAACCGGTTGTAGGATGTTGAGTTGGGCACATTTTCTATACGAGCTTGCTCGTGTCATAGTTACAAATGAATGAGACCATCAACCACGAGCAGCTCGGTTCGTTTATCATCCCGACCCGGAATAATATCACCTAGTTTTATAGTTTATCCTCATTGAAATCAATGTTAACCATTTATATATGTCTCATTTACATCATGTGTTTCTACAATTATCAAATTTATCATCATTTAATACAAAAAAAAGAAAGAAAAAAATATTACCATCAACCTGCTTCACCTACAGGTATCAGCAACACAGCGAGCACCTGACGATGCCATTCTCGTTGCAGTCTGGGCACCTATGATAGACGCCATCATCGTCCTCGTAAAGTTTGCAGCAGCCATGGCATGCCCGGCACGGCACAAACCTGATGTCGCCACAAGCCATGCAGACACTGGCCTTGATGTGGTCGACCAGTGGGAGCCCCTTGAGCAGCTCGTTGAGCTCGCCGGCATCATGCAATCTTCTGACTTCCTCGGTGCCTCCGACGTATCGGCCTTTCGCGAACACCTTCGGCAGCAACCTCACCGGCTCCTCGCCGCCGATAAGCTTCCTCAGCTCATCCTTAACCCTGAATGCATGGACACGTTCCTCTCGTCCACGGCCACCAGCCCCCTCAGTATGACCCTCACTTCACAGCACGCCTCGTACGTCTTTTGTATCCCCCGGAGACTCGTCACATACAGCACCACCCCCGCCCTCTCCTTCGAAACCGATTCGGTACCGTCATGGTCGTCCGGTTTGGTAGTTGGAGATTCGGTTTCAATCGAGTCGGGAGTGTTTCTTCTTTCGTAGAGAGCCTTGAGAAAGGTGTTGATGACATCCGGGTCGAATTCTGTGACGACAGACTCGGTCTCCTGCATCCATTCCGGTATAGGGTTATCCGATTCCGATTCCGGTTCGGAGAGGTTGGTGGGGAAGGAGTAGGAATGGCGATAACTGGGGAGGTAGAGCGGAGAGTGCTCCTCCAGCCCGTGCATGAGCTCCCACACGTCCATCTTCTCGGGCTCACCGGACGGGGTGGCGGTCGGTGTGCCGATCCTCCTGCAGGAGAGCTTCCAATTTGGCATCATCTCTGACGAAGACCCATCGTCGATTACCGGATTGCCCCCGTCGGGCTCCCAATCATATCCGTCACTACCACCATCAGCAGCATTTTCACCGTCGTCGTCGTCGTCGTCGTCGTCATTGTCCCCGGACGACGATTGTCGTCGTCGTCGTCGGAGAAGGCGTGGTCCAGTGCGAGGGAGCCGAGAGTGGAGGAGGTGAGGGAGAAGGTGTGATAGCTGTCGCCCTTCGTCTCTTCAGACTGGTAACGGCTCCGAGAGAGATGGACGTTGGGGATATGTTGTATTTTGCGTGTCTCGAGCTATTATATCCCATCAACGAAGTCTTATGGAGGGCTGTGAAGGAATCTACCTCTCGTGGCCCAAGGCGGATTCCGGTGGTGCATCGGTGGCAGCGGATTTGGAGAGAGGATGCGAGGTTCTCACACAGGATATTCGACCTGTAATGGCTAAAAGCTGCTTGCTCTCCCTCATCTTAGATTTTTTCACCTACGGCTTCCCTCGTCCGAAACAAATCTCGGAAACATTACTGGAAATCCCGGTAACGGTCATCCGTTACGGCTTGGCCCTCATCTGTTCAAGTAACAGACTGCATGATCAGTCCAACCGTTACCTGAGTCGAGAATGACCACTGTTCTTATCTTATAACATCTCCCACTTGACCATTTGAGCAAAGTGTATCAACATACTGGTTTTCCTCCCACTTTTCAGGGTTTTTCCTAGTTATGTCTATTCCTGATTACTATTACAATCAGAACCTGTTGTGTGGTTATTTTCCTACACAATAATTTATCCGTTGTATGGTTATTTACCTATACAACAATAAAACATATCTCAAACCCATCTTAGTAACATGTTTTGATAAGAGATTCTTTGTTATGCCTTTTGTTAAGGGCTCTGCCAACATATCTTTCATTGGCATGTATGAGATGGATATTTTCTTTCTCATAACCATATCATAAACATTATGGTATTTTACCATTATATGCTTGCTTTTCGAGCAATCCGCTCTACTCTTAATAAGAGTAATTGCTGCATTGTTATCACAATAGATAACTAGTGGCTCGTCTGTTATTTCTAACTTCAAATCTCGTATAAAACGACTTATTCAAACACCACTTGTTGCAGCCATACAACAAGCTACATACTCAACTTCTTTTATATGCAATGCTACACAAACCTGTTTCTTACATGCCCAAGAAACAACATCACCTTGAAATAAGAATATTTGTCCCAAGGTTGATTTGCTATCATCTTTGCTCCCAGCAAAGTCAGCATCTGAGTATCCTACCGCTTTTAGTTCATCTACTTGAAAACACAGTTTCAAGTCTTTTGTTCCTTTCAGATATCTTAGAATCCTTTTCACAGCTACCCAGTGTTGTCAACTAGGATTACTTTGATATCTACTTACAATACCAACAATAAAGCTGATATCAGATCTTATACACAACATAACATACATCAAGCTGCCAACAACTTGTGCATAAGGAACATTAGGCTTATCGTCTCCTTCACCGGGACAATCAACCTTACTCAATTTAACCCATTTTACAACAGGTGTATCTGTAGACTTGCATTCACCCATTTTCAACTTCTTTAGGATATAGTCAATATATCTTTACTGACTCAGGCATAAGAGTCTAGATCCTCTATCTCGAGAAATCTTTATTCTTAGGATATATGATATTTTCTCCATATCCTTCATTTCGAACTTGGAATTCAATAATGACTTGGTTTTGACAATCATCTCATTATCGTTTCCAGTCAACAATATGTCATCTACATACAATGACAAGATGACAAAGTGGCTCCCACTGTTTCAAACATATACACAGTGATCAAGTTTGTTAGCCACAAACCTAAGTTCTATAATGGCATTTTGAAAAGTCAAATACGATTGGCGAGGTGACTGTTTAAGGCCATATAGAGATTTTTTCAACCTATATACTTTATCTTCTTGGCCTTTAACTACAAATCCTTCGAACTGCTATATGTATATGATTTCTTCTAAATCTTCATTTAGAAAAGTTGTCTTTACATCTAACTGATGTAAATCCAAATTATAGTATGCAGATATTGCCAAGATTATCTGTATGGATGCAAATTTTGTAACTAGAGAATATGTCTCAACATAATCTATCCCCTCTTTTTGCGAAAAACCCTTTGCAACCAACCTCTCTTTAAACTTGTCGATTGTACCATCGACCTTGTATTTCTTTTTCAGAACCCATTTACATCCTATAGTTTTTCTTCCTTTTGGTAATCAGTCAATTCTCAAACTTGGTTTTTTTTAATTGATTCAATTTCCTCATCAATGGTTTTCTCCCAATCTGTCGCTTCTGATGAGTTCATTGCTTGCTGATATGTCAAGTTATCAGTCAACTCATCCAAATATACCGAATTATACACTTCTTCTGCAAGATAAGTGTGATAATCCTTTAAGTAGGACGGAGTAGCTCTTGGCCTCTTATGTCCACTCAAGGTATCAGTAGTTTCAAGAAGATCTTCTATGGGCTCAAAAGATAATTGGTCTAAATCTACCAAATCATCAACACATTCCTCATCGTTCTCCAGGATGTCATTCTTAGTATCTTCTAAGAATTCAACATCTCTGCTTTCAATGAGTCCATGGTCCTTATGATAAAATCGATATCCTTTTGAACCTTTTGGATATCCAATGAATATATATCTCAAGGACCTCCTGTCTACCTTATCTCTATATTGATCAAGGATCTTGACATGTGCAATAGATCCCTACCTCCTGAGATGACCTACGTTGAGTTTTCTTCCAAACCACATCTCATATGGTGTAATGAATATAACTTTACAAGGTACTCTATTGAGTATGTAAACAGTTGTACTTATTGTTTCTCTCCAAAATACCCTTTGAAGAGAGACATCAATTAACATTGACCTTGTCATATTCAATAATGCTATATTATATCTTTCAGCTGCACCATTTTGCTAAGGTGTCCTAGGCATTGTATTCTATTTAGTAATACCAAAGTCTTTGCAAAATTTCAAGAATTCTGCGAAGGTATATCCTCTGTCTAATCTTAAGACTTTGATCGAATGCCCTAACTGATTTTTCATTTCTTGCTTATATTCTTTAAAAGAATCAAGTGCCTTTGATTTATGTGCCAAAAGATATATATACATATATCTAGAGTAATAATCAATAAAGGTTATAAAAAACTCCTTTTTCGATGTGTCTTTACTCTAAAAAGTCTACATAAATCTGTGTGAATAACTTACAACAAGGTTGTTGCTCTTGTTGTTTACTTGAGAAAAACTTTCCTTGTCATTTTTCCTTGTATACAAGCTTCACACTTGTTGAAAGTATTTTCCTTAAATCTAGGCAATAAGTCAAAGTTAGTTAATTTCCTCAACTTTTCCACACTTATATTCCCTAGGCATTTATGCCACATATTCACATCAATAGTAAAGGCACTTTCAATATAAGCAGAAGATTCATGATTTTCATTATCACACAATTTGAACAGTCCTTGTTCTACATCAAATTCTCCTAAGAACAAAATTCTCTCATGCTTACCCACAGTCACCTTGTTAGGAATAAACCTAACTTCAAAACTTTTCTTTACTAAGGCAGGAACTGAGACTAGATTGTGCCTTATTGATGGCACAATTAACACGTCGGTCAATATAATTGGTTTGCCTTGTACATATATCCTAAATTACCCAATACACAAAGCATCTGAGAAAGTATTATTTCCCATATAAACTTGAAGTTCTCTAGGTTGATATTCCTTCAGACCCATTACCCTACCTTGGTCTTGGAGATGTATCTTGTAGCTCCTGAGTCTATCTATCAACCTATCACTAGGCGGTCCAAATACAAGCATTTTGAAATCATGCAAATTATATCAGGCTTTTCCTACTGTGGGTTGTTTCCTCCACCTTTATTGTTGCGGCAGTCCCTTTTGTAGTGTCCCATCTTTTTACAGTTGAAACACTTAATACGAGAAGTTGCTTCTTGGGATTTCTTAAAATTTTGACTGCGTTTCCTTTTATTCTTGCCAAACCTTTTATTTGGTTTCTTCTTCTGGTTGAATTTGGAGGTAAATGCTAACTCACCTTGAACCACTAACAATTTTTCTTTCTTGTTTTTGAGCATATGCACTTGCTCTATTGCTAGTTTAAGGGGCAACTCAGAAAGGTTAATCTCAAATCCTAATCTTAGGGCAGTGGTGACCATGTTCCATTACGGAGGTAGATTGTTCAATATTATTGATATCTGCATCGATTCGGGGATGACTGATTTTGATACGGCTAAGTCTATAGCCTTTACCAACATGTGATTTACATGTTCAACTACATTATCTTCTTCCTTCATTTTGAAGGAGTTATACTTTTGTAGTAACTACTGCACATGCAGTTTTGCAGTTGTATCATATTTAGTTGTTAATGAGTCAAACAGCTCTTTGCGGTCTCATATTCTTTAAAGACCCTGATCAAGTCATCCTCCATATAAGTCAACATGATCATCCTTGCTATGGTATCATCTTTTAGAAATGTTTTGTACATTTCTAATTGTTGCTCATTTGCGTCTAGGAGTGGCAGACGTATGGTTTCTTTTAGTACATATTCAACACCTTCCAGTGTTAGAGTCAAAGGAAATTTTCTCTTCCATGTTTGGAAGTTGAGACCGTTCAACTTTTCAATCTTTACCAATTTAGACACACATATCTTACAACTCATTTTTATGTGTTTGGCAAAAGTAACAATTAAGCGGTCTAAAAAGAAAACCAACATAAAAATACAAGCATACATAGCAAGAATCATGTTAGTTTGATGCATGATATCAAGCAAATAAGCTAATAATTTCATGATATTTTTGGGAGAAATTTAAAAAAATTTTCCAAGGGGTTTCTACCTTTGTACCCCTAAAAGAATACCAAGGTCAAAACTGTAATTTTATCTATTTGTCGCCTTTTTATAATTTTGTAAAAATCTAAGGACAAACTCATAAAATTACTCTTTGGTATTTATGTAAAATTCGCAACTGATCGGGGTTAAAATCATAATTTTAACCCTCAGGGCGAATCAATAATTTTTCAAAAGAATAAGGGTAAATCTGTCTTTTAAGGATGGCAAAACTGAAATTATCCAAACCAAGAAGGGTAAAACTGTAAAGTAATAGCCCAGTATTTGGTAATTTCCACAAACAACCAGAGGGTAAAACAAATTTTTCACTTAGTAAGGGTAAAATAGTCTTTTTACCTGAAAATATCTGGACAAAATGGTAATTTTTCTGAATGGCAACAAAGTAATATCTGAAAAATGGTCAGGGCAAAATGGTTTTTTTATTTTCCCGCCCATGGTTTTCCAAAACTGCGGTTTTCAAAAAAAATTTATTTATTTATTTTTATTACAGATACAAAAAATGAAAACTCGATACTGGATACGGAGAAAGAAAAGGGAGGAGAGAGGAAAGTAGAGGGAGAAGGGGGGGAGACGGACCCTCTGGTGGTGGCGTCTCTAGCATTTTTTGTTGTTGCGCCTTTCTAGGAGGTTGTCCGGCCGGCGATGGCCTTTTCGGCTTCTGGCGTTTCTAGATTCTAGCCGTTCAACCTCTAGCATTTTCGGCTTCTGACAACCGCCTCTGCTTCTCCCTGATTTCTTTCCCTTTTTCGTGCTGTTTTTTTTTCTTCTTCCTCTCCGTTTTTTTTTTCCTTTCTCTTCGCTTACCTGTTTTTCTTTTGCAGGGTTTTTAGGCCCTGAAACCAGTGAAGGAATCTACCTCTAGTGACGCAGGCGGATTCCAGTGGTACATCGGCGGCAGGCAGTTTCAGTCTGCCTTTCCTTCTTCCTGATTTCTTCCTCAACTTCTGCCAATCGCCTCTATACGGAGCGGATTTGGAGAGAGGATGCGAGGTTCCCACACAGGGGCTTTCATGAGATGAGATTCCAGGTGTTTATGTATATTTCTATATGTTTCAGTTTCTGTATCTATATTTTACTCGACCTATAATGGCTGCCTTTTATAGGCAGCCTACTCCTTCTCATATCGGATTCTTTCACCTGCGGCTTTTCTCGTTCGGAGCAAATCTCGGAACCGTTACTAGAAATCCCGGTAATGGTCATCCGTTACGGCTTGACCCTCATCCTTTTAGGTAACGAACTTGATGCCCAGTCCAGCCCTGAGCTGAGAATGGCCACTGTTCTTGTCTTGTAACAGGATCTTAGTCTTGAATTCCATCGAATGGTCTGTTAACCAATAAGAGAATCGGCACTCTAATTCAAAGAACTCTGCCCCAATGATCCGATTCACGACGTCCTCTACCTCTGCTGTTACAGGAAGTATACCATTCCGATCGAATCTTCACCCTAGTCACCAGAAACGGGCGTCCTCCATGCCGCAATCTTTCATTTTGTAGCTTCTTCAACAACGATCCTTGAAAAAGTGAGACATGAATCAGAAAATTAATACTTGGTATAACCAAGAGAAATTTTCAAGAAATATTAATTAGAAAGGACTTTTAACCATTGCAGCTTTTGGTCGAGTATCGAAATGAAAATTTCGAAGGGATCGACGGGAAATAGCGAAAGAAATTCAGCTCACGTCAATCACACAGATCGAATTTTTCAAGAAGCAAGCAAGAACTTACCATAATCTTATGAAGGATGGTCCAGGAATTAAAGTGTTATACAGAAAAGATGGTCCAAGAATTCGGCCGCAAAATCACCCCGAGGACGCAATTCCGCCTACTAATTGAAACGCAAAAATCTATCTAATTCAGAAGAAAAACTCCCACCCACCAGAAAAACCAAATTGGATCCCCCTGTACACTATCCTCCTTCCAAGATAGAGAGAGAAGTTAAGTTTCGTTTACCGAGAAGAGATCGTTAATGCTTGTGACGGCACGGAAAGATGATATATTGCGACAAGTTCTCGTCGTCGTCACCACCTCCGTTCGCTCGCTCTTTCCTTTGAGAGTGGAAATCGAAATATGGAAGATTACCGGAGAAGGGAATGATGTACGTCGACGTTTTCGGTCACCGTCTGCTATTTGAAGTTTTCGAACCCATCAGGCGTCAAACCCCGACCTCTTTCACTGACTTCGTTCTTCTTTAGCTGGAGAGGAAATGACACAAATAACCTTAACGTTTCGTTGCGGTGCGTTTGGCTTTCCGCGAATGATGATCAAACTACCGTTGTGAATTTTTAATAATACAAAGGGCAACAGCTCACCTGGTTAGGGGCCCGACTCACAAATGGAAGGTGATGAAGGTCATGAGTTCGACATTCAGGGCATAAATCTGGCTTCGGCCTACAAAGAAATTAACCAAACCAAAGCTTAAGTTCGGAGTTTTGAATCAAGAAAATATATTGATATTTAAAAAAATATAATTTTCTTTTTACTATTATTTGTATTTGTCCATGTAGTTGATCTCATCGGAATTAAACGTAGTTGTAGTTGTTGTTGTACTTGTTCATGGAGCTGACCTATCAGGATAAGGCTTAATTGTTGTTTGTATTATTTATACTTATATGAGGAACGTTGGGGGTGTAGTCCCAATTGGTATGGAGTATAACACTTTAAGGCTTGGTTTTGATTAGACACATACTAATAGAAATCTCCACATGTAATAAGTCATTTGTAGATTATGATAGGATAAGTGCCCAGAAATGGAAAGTCTAATAATTGAGTTTGACATGAATGTAATTTAAAAAAATTAATTTAAATGGTTTTGTAGCAGTTCTGAAACTAGAACCGTCCCAAAGCAACGATTTAGAAACCAGAACTAGAAGAAACCCGAAACAGACGGTTTGAAGCCGCACCAGAACCGGACATGTCTAGATTCGGCTACAACAACAACAACTAAGCCTTTTGTCATACTAGACGGGGTCGGCTACATGGATTCTTTGTTTCCACGTATCCCTATCGTGTGCCATGTTAGCAGTTAACTCACAATAAGCTAGATCATTCTTTATTGCTTCTTTTCAACACTTTTGTTCTCGTCCTCTACCTCTTTTAATACTTTTCAAATTTATTTTTTCATGGTTCTTCTTTTGATCTTCTTTCTATCATGTCTAGATACGGCTACAATAAATAAATTAGCAAGGTAAAAGGGGATTAGCTAGCCTTGATGGAAGAACAGAGCCGCTCATGGATCGGCATGATTCAGCTCATTCCCCGCTCATTCATGTTTGGTTTGTGGCCTTTACTAAGCTCAATGGAAGCGGAAGCATGTGTTTGGCTCGTTGGGCGCGTGAGGCACTCGCCGGAAAAGATCAGTCATTTGTAAACTGTTTATCTAATTGTATGATCATAAACTTGTTTAGACCTTCGTGCTCGTTGGTATCTTCAATTGTTGCTATACACGATTTGCAGGTGAATGTAAATGCTCCTCTAGGCAATACCAGGTTGAACATAATCAGTTAAAACAAACATAAAATGAACTCGAACGGGCTCAAACACGTTATAACAGACGAAAACCGAGTCAAAGTACAAATGAGATCATACTTGCCTCTTTATGTTTGAACACGATTACTAAACAGCTCACAAATATGTTGAACATAAATTGTTGATTAGAACAATAGGAACTGGTAACTCCATCATGTTCGATCCAAAGCCGAAACATGAAATGGAGAGAGTTGCATTAAGCTTTCGACATCCGATGTAAAATTTTATTAGATTTACTATTATAGAATCTAGACATTGTGAATATTTTGTTGAGACCTCCCCTCTTAACGATACACTATAAAGCCTGACTGTGGTCAAGATTAAGCAAAGGTCTTTATGTCTTTACCTAAATATAGTCAATCAATTGCAAAGAAGGTTCTCATATAATGAGCTAACTTAAACTAATACGGAAAAAGACTTAGTTATTGTGGTGGTAGAATTATTACGAGCTGGTGTCTGCTCGTATTGGAAATCAGACGAACATAAATTGCACATGCATGTTCGATTAGTTTGGCTCGTTTACTAACAGAAGAATGAATCAAAGAGATTGTAACTTCTTTGTCACCGCTTAATCTTTTAGATCCGTGACCTTCGGCATGATGGATCGGTTTAACAAAACGTGTCACGGGTCGTACTTTACGTATCATTGTGAGGACTTTTTGTCTTAAAGTTTAGAAAAGGGCGGGAGTGCTCGCGAGTCAAAGAGAAAGGGAAAAGAAAAGCCCAAATGCATTGTCTACGGGCGATTGATCGACAGAGTTCTCGATCGACTGCTGAGATCGATCGAAGAGGAGTTGGAGAGATGAATGATGATTTAATGGCAGGGTTGTAGGGGCATTTCAAGGGCGAAGTCTCGCCGTCGAGCTCGTCAACATTCGCTACAAACTCCGTTCAGTCTTCTTCAAGCGATGAGCTCTCTCTCTCTCTCTCTCTCTCTCTCTCTCTCTCTCTCTCTCTCGGTTGGTGCGACAATATTTCAACATTAGGCTCCAACATTTTTATGATTTCATTGATTTGATCTATCTCCTTAACGAGAAATATTGTAAACCCATAATGGAGAAGGAAGGAGATAATTGTAGATCCAAACAAGGTACAGAAATTAGGACAGGAAAGTGTGTGGATGGAAGAACCTTGGTCATTAAAACCATTTGATTGTCGAATTCAACAAGGGGGATTGACGGTCTGGCATTTGGAAATTAAGGAGGGAGGAGAACGAATGACGGTACAATTCCTCCTGAGAAGATGTGTTCTCTCAAGGATGGCGACGAGATCAAGATGGGCGTGAGACTAGTGCTCCTCGTTCCACTTCAGGAGGGGGCACGAGTTTGGGAAGAGGGAGGAGGAGCCATTATTAGAAAATGGGGTCAGGGATAACACTAAATCTCGATCCACTGCCATTGCATCCTAAAAGAATGTCGTAGTTGTGGAGAAAAAATTAGGTTGAATTGGTGTTTCTAAGATGCAAGTTTCAAGCAGATCGGAAACAGAAGCAGACGAGAGCGTGAAGAGAGAAATTTATTGGTAGTTGGATCGTATGAGAACATTCTTGCTAACATATATATGAGATATTCGCTGAAATTTGATTATTCTAATGAGTGATACGGCATTCCACAACTCGGCTTCTGTTATGACCTTCGTGAGCGAAGTTGAGCCAAATACAGAGGCGGATCTACATTGAGGCGAGGTGGGATGGCCGCCCCACCCGAAATTCCAAAAATCAATAAAAGACTTACCGGACACGATCAAATTCACGACTGTCATACATACTTCGCCCCGCCCTAAATGGTCGAATATTTAGTTCGCCTCACCCTACAAAAAGTTTTAGACCCGTCACTGGCCAAATACACACTATTGATGTTAAGCTGAGTGAAGGTCAAGAACATTAAGGAAGTGGAAATGAGCCATACTGAGCCAATCTATGAGAAACTTGGTTCACTTACATTTCTAAGGGTTTATGCAAAAAAGTAAGTGTAAATAGTATATTTATGAATTAGAGTGATGGATCGTGCCACCTCTTATACGTGCATACTTGTGCCCATTCCTTTAAATTTTAAAGACATAACATATTAAAGTTATATTTTATATATTTTTTCAAATATATTTATCATGTTTTTAATAATACTCATACCCCACATCTAAAAAGTGGGCATAAAGATCACGTCATCATGACATAGCGTAAGACTAGTAGCACGTACTTTAAAAGTAATCTCAAAAGAATATAATAAAATATAGAATTATTATTTGTACACTTCTTTTTTCAAAAATATTGATATTATTCCTATCAAATTCGACCATCATCTTCTTTTTACTCGAGTGACCCGCATTTTATTTATATTTTCTCTCAGTTTCTTTCTTTACAGCCGCACAACATATACTCTAACGAATCTCACTGAAGGAAATAAAAAAAAGAGTAAAGAAAAAAACGAAACAAAAAAATCAATAACAAGAAAAAATGAAAAAAGATAATGGAGAATTAAAAAACATACCAATATATTTTACGAACATTGTATTAAACAAGAAGAAACACGGTTCATAGCATCTCTCAACTAGGAGACTCGCGGTTCAATTGCGTCTCTTGTCAATAGAGAGATGTGGTTGAGCCATGTCTCAAGTCGGAAACTTAATGTTATTTTTTCGCTTTTATTCTAATTGAAAACAAAATCAATACATCAAATAAACAAGAAAAAATATATGAAATCAATGACGTACCTCTAAAAACCACTAAAATACTGTTTCAACTGATCTCCTTGAATCTTTTTCTTCTTTCTTTTCGGTTGGATTTGAAACACTATAGGGCAATGAATGGTTCATTATTGTGCATTGGATCGAGCTTCGAGTCGTGGGTGACTGAAGAAACGATTGACGATAAGGTAAGAACCCATAGAGAGAAAGAGAGTTCCAAACGGTCAAGGAGCATTAGTATAATTTTCAAATTTTAAAAGAGGTAAAATCAAAATCACAATAAAAAAATGTGTGGTTATTAAAAAGGATGTACATGCATCAATTATGATAAAATAAATAGAAAGAGCAATAATATCAATTAAAATTTTAATTTTTTAGTATTCTTCAATTTCAAATGGTTTAAGATCAAAACTAGAATCAGAACCAACCTGTCCCGGTTCGGTTGTTGTTCCTATTTCCAAGGTCCATTTCCGGTTTAACTAAAACCATCCATCCATGTGAAGTCATCAAGTGTTTTGCAAGCAAATAAATATGTTCCAGTTATTTTTCGTATGGGATGTCCAGTATAATTTTTTTTGTTACAAAAGGAGGCCCAAGTCTAACACACATCTACACATGCACCTTGTGAGAGTCGAACTCCCCACCAACAACAACGGAGCTAGAACGCGCTGCCGTTGAGCTTACGCTCTGGATGCAGGATGTACAGTAAATTGATCAGAAGAAGTTGACCCTAAAAAAACAAATTATCTCGAGAAACTAATATTAATTATCATCTATTGGCCATATAATAAGAGCAATAATGATCGTCTCCTACGAATAGAATAGAATGTTTGTCACTAATAATAAATTAATAGTAAATAAAATTTTCATAAATAATTGTAAACCGGCAATCCTTTAGAACAGCTAAAAGGGGCTGGTGGCTAACATAAAAATGCGTAATGGGCGTCTTTAGTATGTCTAAGAGACGGGCAATACCAAATTGAGCAATAAGATCAAAGCAATATCCGTCTTTTAGGACTTTTTGGATTAGGTTGGCTCATTGGTTGATTGATGGGAAAAGGAAAAAGAGAAAGAGGAGATGGGCACTGAAATAGGCTTGAATTCAAGCATCAAATTATAAACGCATCTCCGGTATCTTTTTTTTGGGTTTATGCACAGCACGGGGATGGAACTCGCCGTACTAGTCGTGGGAGTTGGAGAGCCCTGCCAGTTGAGCTTACACTGTGTGTGGATCTTGGAGTGCTTCCTTCTTTAATAATATATCTCACCATACTAAGGGCAATAGCGCACCTCGACATGTCCGGTTCTGGATAGACCGAAACTGGAGGTTTTAAATAGTTGGTTTCAGTTCTTAACTGAATTGGTTAAGTTTTGAGAACCAGTGGTTTCGATGAACTGCTTGAATTAATAAATTAAATTTTAAATTTTAAAATATAATGTTTTTAATATATATAAAAGTAACAATCAATTTGATGATAAATAGACATGATGAAGTACGATGAGGCTAACAACCTCATGATGGCTTCTATCATGAGAGGTTGTAGCTTCTATGAGGTTGTCAAACAACCTCACAATAGGCAGCCTGAATGGAAAGGATGAACCGGAACCGGAACCGAACCATCAGTTTTATATCAAATATGGTTCTAATTCCGAGTTGGTTTTTAGCTATCTTGAATCGTAATTGAATCGGAAGGTCTTTAAGTTCGATTATGGTTTTGGAACCAGAACCGCCGATTCCGGTTACTGATAGTTTTGTATCCGGTTTGAACCGCTGGTTTGGTTCTGAAGCTGCCATGTCTAAGCTCACCAATTTAGAACACAAAGGGGTTGAGTTCCACATGGTAAGAACTGCTGGAAGTAAGGTTACTCATGCAATTTAGGATGGTGTCCATTGTTTCAAGCCGAGGCATGGAGCCAGGACCTTAATTGGCTTCGAACTTTGTTGGTCTCTAGTTCTAGCACTCGAAGGTGGTTACAGAAATGGACTCGGGTTCCCTGGTCCATTTAGCTAAGGAGGATAGGGTGACTACATGCCCACTGATCAAACAAGTTGTATGGCAAGCTTCATTGGTGTTGGGAAGGTTCCGCATCATGCACAATTGGGCATCGAGTTCTTTCATAGTTCTAAGGGAGTTGTTTGATTATGCGGTTGAGACTATGGAACTGGAACTACAGTCCTAGGTTCAGTAGGTGGGCGCTAGTGGGCCTTGTTATGGGGTAACTGTATGTTGAGACCCTCGTTTGTTTATGAGGGTTCCAGTCTCCATCTCGTAATTAAATACCCCCTAAGTGAAAGGTTTCACCAGGCGGCCTAGGCCTTTTGTGTTGAAAACTTTATTATAAATAATTATACAAATGTGTGCATAAGAAACCAATATGCAACAACTATAAACATGTTGTAGTCAATAATGGTCGTAGATCTAAAGTAAGTTATAAACAAATCATATAAAAAATACAATCAAATTGTAATCAGAAAAGAAAACTTATTTGTACAAGTCGCTCTTTCAAACTTGCCTTAGAGAAATCAGTGCCCCGCTATAGAGTATGTACGAGTATCTATGCTTTCCTCACAAGAAAAAAACACATGCACAACCCAAAATTATGTACCTTACTTCGAGTTGATTTCGGCCACACCTTAATCACCTTTGGCCATAAAAGAAGGATGCAGGGAGCAGTCACCATAGACAAAAGCCACAACGACCAGAAGGAGACACAAGGGAGACGGAGGAGAGTGTGTTTAATCGCATAAGTATGGATTATGGAGCCCAAATTCTTTATTTATAGATTGTATGATGGATCATGGATCCGGTCTAAATGACGCACCTCTGTGTCTTGTAACCGTTCCCGCGTAAACATTTTTTACCATTAAATCAAAAGTTTTCTACACAAAAAGATAGCCTAAGCCCGACCCAATGCATGTATATGTGGTATAACATGTCCTCTCGAAGATCTTTGAACTAAGGTTCATGAGCTACCAACTATATCAAAGGATATGTGGGTATATCTCATTCTTCAATATGACACTAAACTTTATCTTCTCTTGGTCTTCACGTGCACAAGTCTCTCACATGTGACTTTTTACACTTTAGGACTTTCATATATATAAATTATACATCAATTGAATATTAAGGGATACTAAACATGAATTAAATATTATTAATGCATATGAGTTTAATTAACCCAACCTTAACTAATATTAAATCAAACAATCCTCCACAAAGTCTTGAAGTGTAAAGTGTCCTCTCAAACCAGTCATCATATTATACTTTAAGTAATGATACCTTCCGATTTGAACTATTACCTAAGTTATTCAATATTACTATTATAGGAACTAGGTAAACATACGTCGTCAACCTCAACCTTGGGTGTAAAGGTGTTTATTGGTAACAATAAAATAAAATACTATATTGTGATATTTAGGGGTGATACATTAATGGTTGTGCATCCATATTTTGTATCATAATTAACTTCAAAGAACAACTCGATTCTCCTATTATGGCCACACAATGTTAATCACTTAGGTGAGCATCTCTAAAAAATGTATTGCTAACATATTTTCCTAGAACTAGATCTCATTTAGATAATAATCTCTTTTTAAACGTGTACTCATAAAACTTTACATTTACATGGACAGACACAAAGATACTGAAAGTATCACATAATACAAAGTATCATCATATTCACCCAACATCTTTTTACTATCACATTAAACCTATTTCGTGAGATATCTACTTAGTTAGGTTGGGTTGCTGCTGTTTGTGAATAAATCATGAGTTTCAGTCTCATGCCCAACCTATATTTCTCAACTAAGGCTATTGATAGACCCTTAGCCAAATGATCAACTGTGTTATCTTTTGATCTAACAAAATATACAGTCATGACATCATCAGGCATAAGAGCCCTTATAGACTTTAGTTTAACTTTGATGTGTGTCTATTGCTTTTGGCTATATTTAGAACTACTAATCTTAGTAATGTTATTAATTCTATCACAGTATAGCAAAATTGTAAGAAATAACTTCTTTACCATACATAAACTGAACATAAGTCCCTTAAGTCATTTAACTTTCAATCCAATCTCATCCACAGTACATAGTTTTGCATCAAAGGTAGAATGACACAAAAAAATTTGTTTCTAAGATTTTCAAGTGATAGTACCACTACCCACAATAAACATATATCAAGTGACTCCATTACTCATAGAGTTCTTTATTATCCAGCTAGTATCACTAAATCTTTGAATAACATAATGATGTTTATCATAATACAACTCAAGAAAAATCGTTTCCTTTATATAGTAAAGTATTCTATACAGAGCTTTCCAATGAGTTCTATCAGGACAACTAGCATATCTACTTAACTCACACACAACAAAAGTAATATATGATTATGTACAATTGGTTAGATACATCAAACTATCCATAATTTGAGATTATCATAGTTAGAGATTAAAATATCACTTTAATTCTTATACAAAACGTTAGATGAATTATATGGGGTCTTAATATGTTTATAATTTATATATCTAAGTCTCTCTAAAACTTTCTTAAATAGTGAAATAAAGATTACTATACCATCAGGAAACCTTATGATTTTGAACCATAAAATCACGTTAGTCAGAGCCATGTTCTTCATCTCAAACTTATTACATAAGGACTTAGTCTCATTTACTATTATCGTATCTAAAGCAAACAATAATATATCACATACGTACATTCAAAGAATAATAATTGTATTATTGACAAATTTACAATAGACACACTTATTATAGTCATTAAAAACGAAAGCAAAAGATAATATCACATAATCCAACTTTTTATATCATTATTTAGGATTTTGTTTCAAACCATATAATGATTTAACAAGCTTACACGCCATGAGCAACAAATCCCTCTAGTTGAACCATATAAATTTCTCTATAGAGGTCATCATGTAGGAAAACATTATTTACATCTATCTGATGGATTGTAAGGTCATATATGAATGTTAGTGCTATGAGCACTCAGATGATAGTTATTTGAGAATATAGAAAATAGGTATCGAAGTAATCTATTTATTCCATTTGTATATATCCCTTGTCAACTAACTTGGCCTTTTACTTCTTGATTGTTTCATTTGCATTTAGTTTCTTCTTAATCCACTTGCAACCCATATAAGAATAATTATGAGGCAAATTCATCAATTCCTAAATACCATTGGAGAGAATTGATTGGATTTCAGTGTTAACAACTTCCATGCAAAACTTATCCTCAGGTGAGGTCATAGCCTGCGGAAAGGTGATAAGGTCATCCTCAATATTGAAAGTAACAAAATCACTTCCAAAATCCTTCGATATCCTAAGTCGTTTACTTTTTTGTTTGATTATTTCCTCAGAGTCATCTGATATAGAAACAACACAATCAAGGTCACCCCATATTTTCATTCTCTCCACATGATTATGAATGGAATCAGTATTAGGGTTTGGATTTCTACAAGATACACTTTAGTGAACACCTGTCTTAATGGTTAATACATTCTCAAAGAATGTAGCATCACAAAAGCTCAACTATTGGGTTGACATATATACCAAAAGCATCATATCTAATGACTAAAAATTTGTACGCATAGCTCGTTTTCAAGTAACTCATAAATATAGCATTCACTGTTTTAGATATCAATTTCTTTCTCGTGTTTAGGGATGAGTACTTTCGCAAGATACCCCACACTTTGAGATATTTGATACTAGTCTTTCGATAATTCTAAAGCTCAAAATGACTATTTTTCTTATGTTAATGAGAAACTCTATTTATAATAAGACAAGTTGTACTCAAAGCTTCCCCTATATGTAAGTAGATAACCAAGAACTTTGAAGTAAATCATTAACTATATCATATAGGGTTTTATTCTTTTGTTTAACTATTCCACTAGATTGGAGAGAATATAGAGGAGTAACCTCATGAATAATGCCATTGTTTTGACAATATTCTTGAAAAAGGTTTAAGGTATACTCTCCTCCCCTATTAAACCCTAATCGTTTAAGTATCTTGCTAGTTTGAGTTTGCGTATTATTTATAAATATTTAAAACTTTTGTAAAGTTTTATCTTTACTTTTAAGTAAGTAAATATAACAATATCTACTATAATTATCATATATTTTGTTATCTCTATTAATCATTCCATTGAATTTACAAATATTGTACCAAATCCAAAATTTTATATTTTTTGTCAATCGTATGGAAATATTTCCTAAGTTGCTTTACTTTCACAAATATGTCACATTTATGTTTTCTATGTATAAAAGTCTTAGAGATAAGGTTTAAGTTCATCATTTTTTTATGAAGTCAAAGTTTGCATGACCCAATCTAACATGTCATATATCAAATGATTCAATATTGTACACATAAGAAGAAAAGGAATAAGCAAAAGTAGATATTTTATTATCATTAAAATTCATACAATAATAAACAATTGATTCAAAATGACTTTTAAACAGATCTTCTACATCATATAAATAATCTTTCTCAAAGAAACAACCTATACTAAGTTGTTTAATTTCGATTTTATTATATTTACAATATAACCTTAACCCCTCCCTAACTAAAACAAGACTACAATGAATATTATAGCGAATCATTGAAATGTGTTTAAGAGTTAGAACCTTTATCAAAGAAAACTTCAAGTCTATATGTCATTTGCCCTTGACTTCACCTCAATCGCATTTGGGTAGAGAAGAAGGATGGTAGGGAGCAATCACCATAGGCAAAAGACACCACGTCCAGAAATAAACACAAGGGAGATGGAGGAGAGAGTGTTTAATCGCATAAGTCTGAATTAGGGAGCCCTAATCCCTTATTTATAGGTTGTGTATCATGGTAAACACTTTTGACTATTAGATCAAAAGTTTTTCATGCAAAAAGATAAACCGAAGATAATTCCCAAGCTCCACCTAACCCAACGCGAGTATGTGATTTAACATGTCCTCCCCAAGCTCTTTCAACTAAGGTTCATAAGCTACCAACTATATAAAAGGACATGTGAGTTTGCATCATTGTTCAATATCATACTAAACTTTGTCTTCTCTTGGTCTTCACATGCAAAAGTCCCTCACATGTGACTTTTTACAATTTAAGACTTTCACATATATTAATGATACATCAATTGAATATTAAGAGATAATAAATATGAAGTAAATGTTATTAATACACATGAGTTTAATTAACCCAATCTTAATTAACATTAAATCCAACACTTTGTTGTACCAAAAAAAATTAATATACTTGTATGTTACGAAGCATGAAAACTTTTCTTAGATGATGTTTTTTTATTTTCATACGCATCGAAAAATAGGAAACTCCAAGGAAATATCACAAAAATGTTTCCGTAGAGTTTTTCATTTCTAGCAAATATTCCGACGTCAAATCCTCTCTCTCTCTTTTTGTTTCCGTTTCCTTCTTAGAACGTCAAGTCAATTCAAGTAGCAGACGTCCATACGGGTGACAGAAACAGGTCAACCCAAACAAGAGTTGATCCTTTTGTGTTACGCTGGCAGACACAAATGCTTATTACTCATATCAGATCCTATTGTAGTTTAGGAGCAGTTGTTATATTGCTACCAGTATCAGGTTTGATCAGTTCATATTAAAAATGATATTTTATGGATTCTGTCTAAAACAGGTCAACACGAACACAATCTGATGGTGGACACAAGCACAAACTTTTATGCAGTGTAAGACGGATTTCCACCTTGTGTATTATATTGCCAACCCTACCAAAACTCCACATGAACGATCATCGGCACAAGCTGGTTAACTGACCTGGGTTATTGAAAATTAGCTTAATTAAATATGAAGATGCTCATGATACGCTCTGAAATTGCTTAAAATGTTAAGGAAAACCTCGTTACTAGTGGCGGATCTACATTGAGCAGAGCCGCCCCACCCGAAATTTTGAAAATCAACCTGAAGTGTATAGCCCATGGTGGGATCCATAATACATAGTTTGCCTCACTCGAAACCATTCAAGCGGCTATTCACCCCACCCAAAAAGTGTTTTTAGATCCGCCAACACTCATTACGAAGTTGGATGTCTGAGTTCCACAACGTTTAAAAGGAATTGTACCAAAAGAAAATGCACCAAATATTTAAGGAATAGTTTTTTCAGAACAGAAAATGATCCTGCCGAAACAAGGAAATCCCATGTCTTGATGCGTGCCTAGAAGAAGTGGCATATGTGCAATCCACACCATGCGCAATCCCACCGCTTCAATCGCTGTCTGCCACCCTACACTACCCTTGTGCACCTATTTTTGTGACAACAGCCTCAAGCACCACCACCTCCTCCTCCTCCTACCCATTCTCTTATAGATATATATATGTATGTATGTATATGTATGTATATATGTATGTATGTATGTATATGTATGTATGTATATATATATATATACATACATATACATGTATATATATGTATGTATGTATGTATGTATGTATGTATGTATATGTATGTATGTATGTATGCATGTGTATGTATGTATGTATGTATATGTATGTATGTATATATGTATGTATGTATGTATGTATGTATGTGTATGTATGTATGTGTATGTAGGTATATATGTATGTAGGTATATAAACATAGAGAGAGAGAGAGAGACGGACAGACGGACAGACAGACAGACATAGAAAGAAGGTGGATGTAGGTATATAAACATAGAGAGAGAGAGAGAGAGACGGACAGACAGACAGACATAGAAAGAAGGTGGATATGGGTAGCGACAGGCTTTTTGACCATTTGTGAAGGCAAGAAGTAGAGGAAGTAGAGAAAGGTGGCTGAGGGTGGAAGGTGGCGGCGGTTGAAGTGGCAGAAGGCAGCAAAATAAGGGGAAAACAATGCTCACTGTGCATTGTTGTCGCCTAAATGGGCAACTTTTGGCGTCAACATGCATATACCACTTAATCTAGAGAATGTAACAAGCAACAAAATTATAAACAAAAAACAATCAAACTGAGGCTATAAATGTTCAAGTCTAGCCCTAAAATTTGTTTATAATGTCACAACGGTCCAATCTAACTTAGCTATGACGGATAAGGTCATCTAGCATGAGCAAGTAGCAAGCATTTTCCACTGTAATATTACTTATTTACATTTATTTGTTTATCTAAAAAAAATTCTATGGCCTCCAATATTTGCAGCCCCTATGAGATCATATAAAATGTGAGGGAAGCACTGAAATATGGATTTTCTGAAACCAAGGTGATGCTTTTTCTATTTTTATTTATAACTAATGTATTAAATATATTTTGGTGTGCCCTCTTTGGGAGAGAGAGAGAGAGAGAGAGAGAGAGAGAGAGAGAGAGAGAGAAAGAGGAATATATGGGACTTATCTTCCCCCTCAACCTCTATTATCAGGCAAATAGAGCCATGCAATTCTGGAGTCGATGTTCCCACAGAAATGAGACAGCTCCCATGTTTCTTGAGGTTGTCTGACAGAATGGACATTAGAGAGAGAAAGAGAGGAAACTATGGTAGCTTTACCAGATACAAGCCAAATCATGCTTCCAATTTTCCATCCAGTCTAAATGCCTTCTTGAATTTATTTAGTCTACATCTAACCATGCAGATTTCAGTGTTGATAAGTGGACTGGGAGCCCAGATTCCTAAAGAAAATTTACAGAACACGATATGAAGATTTTCTCAAAGCCATGCTGACAAAAATCGTTTCGATGTCATAAGGTGGTGGAAGCACATTCAGACAAAAGACTGCTCAATATCAAGACTTCGAAAACCGCAGGGTTCAAGCCGACATAGGCAAGGTAGACACTTATCGTTACAATATTGAACAACTAGGATACACAACACATACCCGAGAGAAGCCGGAAATATTTTGCACTCAGTGAACTTGTGGTGAAAGAACAGCAGCTGTGAGCGGCAATGCCAATGGAGATCCAGTGGGCATTGGACTTCGAGGAGCACGGTGATGCCGCAGAGATGGTCTATGGTTGGCTCTGTAGTTGGAGTGGTGACCTGCATTTGCAAGCTTTGCTAACCCTTTTGACAACTGAATCTGTTCAAGTGTAGCTAAAACTTCCGTCATCTGTGGCCTCGCCCTGGCGTCTGTTTGGATGCACTGCAAAGCAAGAGAAGCGGCTGCATAGGCCCCTTTCTGTGGATACTGACCCTCTAATTTGGTGTCCATTATCCGGTACACTCTGCGCTTGTCACCTAAGTAAGGCTTTGCCCATTCAACTAAATTCTGCTCGAAACCTACTTTTGATTTGTCGACAGCACGCTGCCCTGACAGAATTTCCAAAAGCACAACTCCGAAACTGTAAACATCACTCTTTACAGTCAGCCGACCTGGAAGTAAATGGCACTTGCAAAGGTCAGTCAACAGTAGAAGCTCAATGATCGCAGACCAGAGTAAAACATGTTTAACAAATACTTTATGAGACGAATTGGTATTACACCAAAATTGTGGACAGAAAAGATGTTCATCACATTTGTGAACTGACCAATACTCTTTGTACATCTTGCACGGAAAGGGTTCTCTAGTGGCCATCATATGTACACTTATGACAAGATATCACATTTTATGGATATATTGGTTTCACTGAAGGATTTGATATTAAATAAACTGTGCAGGATACCAATATATAATGCACTTCAGTTGAGTTTACGATCTGCAACAGCAGCATACCAACTTCATCACAGCATACACGTGCATGTATGTGCATGGTGACAATGTTGACTCGCAAGAAAAGCATATGACATCATAGTTCCACCTATTGGAGGACAGTTACCTGGTGGTAGGGGTAGCTAACCAGAGGAGTAGATATCGTGCAAACTTTAACACAGTGCACTCCAGTGCTCAACCTTGAAGTACCAAGCACTTCTTTTCTTAACAGTACAGACTTACGCAAAATGCCCAAAGAGAAAGAACTCGAGAATTAATTGGGAACATTAATCATGGAAAATCCCCTTAAATAAGAGTCTGAGAAGCCTAGGCAATTGGCACATATATTTTGTCAAAAAGAAAGTCAGTTGATAAAATGTCCCTGAAGATTTCTAATAGACTGGGATCTTATCCTCCACTCTTTAGAATATATAATAATGTAAATACATAACTAAATGCTAAATGCAGCTGAAACGAAAATGTAACTCAAATACAAATTATGCTAAATGTAGAACTTGACAAATTTGAATGTGAAATTCTGGACGAACCAGAGACCTTGCCCGTGAAGCAAATCATTTGCACCTACAATCCAACCAAACTTAAATGAGCATATTCTTGGATTTCACATATTTGTCAGTGAAGCTCTAGCATCAAAGACTCGCAGCCAACTCTATCTTATAGTCTCGATGTAGTTTTTATTTTATACACCTTCATGATGCGGATGCCGGAGTAGCATCAGTTTTCCTTGAGTGTCAAGTGTGGACTTTGATAAATATATAAAATGAAAAGTTTGTTTGTACTTGATAAAATTGTTAGAATAACAAATAGCATACTGGTTTGTTTCCTACTACTGTACTGCTATCAACTTTCCAAAGGAGAAAAGAAGAGAAGCGGCATGTTGGCAAAGAGGATACAGAGAGAAATGTCTTAATGTATCAAAAAACCTACCCGTGGCAACATACTCAGGGGCAGCATAACCTTGAGTACCCATCACTTGTGTGGAGATGTGTGTTTTGTCACCGGTAGGCCCATCTTTTGCCAAGCCAAAATCAGAAAGCTTCGCATTAAAATCCTACAAGATATAATCATGTTTATCATGGTTGTTGCCAATTAAGATATCTTGAAATGGGAAAAAGATGACCAGTTTTCTCCAGCATACAGAATCTAGAAGAATATTAGAAGGTTTAAAATCTCGGTATATGACTTGAGGCTCTGCATTATGCAAGAAAGTCAGGCCCTTGGCAGCTCCAATGGAAACCTTTATTCTTATTGCCCACGACAGTGGTTGAGCACCTCCTGTAAAAGCCATTTTGCAAGTTCACAGTGTAAGGCATCAAATTCCATCAGACTTAACTGATTAACTGATGCATCAAAAAAACAGGAGTTTGTATGAGTACAAAAGAAAGCTTCAAAGCCATAAAGTTTGTAAAAGAAAAATTAGAAACTAAAGAAAAAAAAGTCAATTTCAGGCATTAATAGGTCTTTATTGCACATAAACACAGCATGACACCATAGTACGATATGATTATAGGAACATTCTGATCAGACTGTTCACTGCAAAGAAAGAATTTATAATTAATCTCCATATAAATCAAATCACGCTCAAGACATAACTGTTAAATTTTACATACTCTCCTCTTATGTTATCTTCCTCAACTCACACTCCACAGACAGTGAAGAAACCCTAACTCTTTATCATATTCTCAAACAAGTATAGACTCAGATACATTGACAGTGTTGGTTTTTGGTCAAAAATATCCCTCAACATGTTGATTGTGTTGGGTGCATTTGACTGATGATTTTTCCAGTGTCGGACACGGTATATGTCAATTTGAGTGTCAAAGTGTCAGACACAGGTGCGGCACCGTTCTTAGAAGTGTCTAGGCGACATAGTCTATAGCTAAAAATCTGGTATACGATTCTCAAAGAATGCAAAAACAAACTTATGGAGAATTTGAGAAGTTTGGTACTCTTGTACAATGTGTAATCTCAAATCTCAAATTATCCCTGACAATGTGTACTCTTGTCAGACACAGGTGTGGCACCGTTCTTAGAAGTGTCTAGGTGACATAGTCTATAGCTAAAAATCTGGTATACGATTCTCAAAGAATGCAAAAACAAACTTATGGAGAATTTGAGAAGCATGGTACTCTTGTACAATGTGTAATCTCAAATTATCCCTAATCCTTCACGCATTCAAAAAGGAGATTGTTTATGAGACAACACAACAACAACAACAACTAAGCCTTTTTCATACTAGACGGGGTCGGCTACATGGATTCTTTGTTTCCACAGAGCTCTATCATGTGCCATGTGAGCAGTTAACTCACAATAAGCTAGATCATTCTTTATTGTTTCTTTCCAACACTTTTGTGGTTGTCCTCTACCTCTTTTAATACTTTCCAAATTTAGTTTTTCATACCTTCTTACAGGTTCTTCTGATCTTCTTTCTATATGTTCAAACCATCTTAAACGATATTCTCTCATTTTATCCTCTATTGGTGTCACTCCTCATTTGTTTCTAATAACCTCATTATGTATACGGTCTTTTCTGGTATGACCACGCATCCATCTCAACATCTTCATTTCTGTCACAGACATCTTTTGTACATGTTGATGATTAACTGCCCAACACTCAGAACCATAAAACATGGCAGGTCTAATTGCTGCTCTATAACATTTACCTTTTAACTTTAATGGTATCTTCTTATCACAAAGAATACCTGATGCTCCCCTCCATTTTAACCAACCAGCATTAACTCTATGCGTAACATCTCCACATCAATTCTTACATCACTCCGAAAAATTGAACCTAGGTATTTAAAACTTTCCTTTTGAGGGATGCAATGTGTGCCAATTTTAATTTCTATGTCCTCTGAAGTAACCAAATGATCAAACTTACATTCCATATATTTTGTCTTTGTTCTACTAAGTCGAAGGCCTTTGCTTTCTAATGCTTCCCTCCATAGTTCCAATTTTCTATTAACTTTTTCCTTAGACTCTTCCACTAACACAATGTCATCTGCAAATAACATACACCAAGGTACTTCATCTTCAATATGTTTTGTTAACTCATCAATCACCATTATAAATAAGTATGGACTTAAAGTTGATCCTTGATGTAACCCAATATTAACTTCAAAGAAGTCCGTCATTCCTTCATGAGTCCTCACACATGTTTTTGCACCATCGTACATGTCTCTTATAAGGTTAATTTATGTCAATGGGATACCTCTTTTTTCCAAGGTTCTCCAAAGAACCTCCCTCGATACCCTATCATAAGCTTTTTCTAAATCAATAAATATCATGTGAAGGTTTTTTTTTTGCTCTAAAACATTTCATAAGACGTCTCAAAAGGTGAATCGCTTCAACAGTAGATCCGCCTGGCATGAATCCAAATTGGTTCTCTGTTGCCTACATTCGATAATTCTTTCCCACAATTTCATAGTATGGCTCATTAATTTGATACCTCGATAATTCGCACAATTCAGAATGTCTCCTTTATTCTTATATATGGGTATAAGTGTACTCACTCTCCATTCCTCGGGCATCTTTTGGTTCTCCATATTTCATTAAATAGTCTTTGAGCAAAGTGATTCTTATTTCTCCTAGTATTTTTAAAATTTCTATAGGAATATTGTTTGGTTCTACCGATTTACCACCCTTCATATGCCTAACAGTCTCTTTGACTTCATTCTTTTGAATACGTCGATAGAAATTGTGGTTTATATACTTTTCTGATTTGGCTAACTCTCCCAAGCAGTGTTGTCTGACGCGTATCGTATCACGTATCGCTGGGCTCAACGATATGGGCATATTGTATCGTACTTTAATATTAAAAAACTATAAAAATTATTTTAAAAATCAATAAAATTAGTAAAAATCCGAAAAAAATCAAGAAAATTCTGGAAAATTTTGAAAAAAATCTGGTAATTGCTTTAAATTCATATAATGCAAAGTTTAGCACAAATTAAACATTCAATATTGAACAATTGCATCCAAAATTATATATTTTGAATCAAAAAATGAAATACATTTACATTTTACATATTATAAATTTGTATCAGGATCATTAACTAAATAATCTTCATCTTCTCCTTGATGATGTTGTTGCACTTCAAATTAATTCATGCAATGTCTTCTTCGGTTAGGACTTAGGAGTGCATTTTCTTCATTATCTTCCATAATTCACTCATCTAATATATCAAAATTAACAAACTGCTTTGTACATGTAGTTGTCATATTTGCTAATTTTCATATGTGAGCAAAACAAGGAGTTTCTTTGATTAATGAGTCTATGACACCTCAATGATGTGATATTATTACTTGATGATGTCCCCTTTTTCTCTTATTGGAGACTAGCTTTTTAACTAATGCTTGAGCTCCATTTCTCACTTCACAGACTGAGTTAAGCCTCACACACATTGATCATGTTCAACTCAATGGAAGTCATATAACGTGAACCCTAAAATAGTGAAGTTGTGAAATCCCCACTCAATGAACCGAGAGAACTAAATGTTTTGCAAAAACATGTAAAAAAAATTTGAAAAAAAAAATTTAGGCGTATCGCCCGTATCGTATTGTGGCTTCCCACGATACGATACGTATCACACCGTATCGTACTACGGTGCGATAAGGATAACACTGCTCCTAAACTAATACTAACCTCTTTATTTTCATTAAAAAGCTTATAAAAATAGTTTTTTCATCTATTTCTTATATCATCATTTGCCACTAGAATTTTTTCATCCTCGTCTTTTATGCATCTAACAGAATTAAGATCTTTAATTCTCTTATCTCTAAATCTAGCTATCCTAAAAATATCTCTTTCACCCTATTTTAAGTTGAGTTTTTTATATAAATCCTCCCAAATTTTAGCTTTTGCTTCACTGATAGCCTTTTTCACTTCCTTCTTTGCTTTCTTATAAGCCTCTAAAGTTTCACTAGTTTTCTTAGCATAATGTAATTTGTAACATGCCCTCTTTGCCTTGATTTTATTTTGCACTACTTCACTCCACCACAAGTTTCTTTTTGTGCCGGTACACCTCCCTTAGATTCACGTAACACATCTTTCGCCACTTTCCTAATATGTATAGCCATATTGTTCCACATATCACAAGGTGTACCAACATAATTTTAAGCATCTCCTTGAAGGACTTTCTGTTTAAATATATCTTCTTCCATCGCTTTTGAGGTTCCACCATTTAGTCTGAATAGCTCGATGCACTCTTTTCTTCTTTGTCCATTTTTTTATTTATAAATCCATAACTAAAAGTTGATGTTGGGTGGTTAAACTTTCTCCTGGAATTACCTTGCAATCTTTACAACACGCTCTATCTTTTTTTCTACAAAAAAAGTAATCAATTTGTGTTTGTGATAAGCCACTCTTATAAGTAATTAAATGCTCATCTCGTTTTTTGAAGATTGTATTGACTATAAAGAGATCAAATGCCATAGCAAAATTTAAAATCTCCCTACCTTCCTCATTTATATCCCCAAAACCAAAGTTTCCATGAATACCTTAATATCCTAATGCCTCTTTACCGACATGTCCATTTAAGTCTCCTCCTAAACAAATAATCTCCCTTTGTGGAATCCTTTGAATCACCTTATCTAACTCTTCCCAAAAAGTTGTCGTTTATACTATCTTCTAGGTCTACTTGGGGTGCGTAAGCATAAACTATATTCAAAACCTCTGCTCCTAACACTAATTTCAATGTCATGATACAGTCACCATATCGTTGTATGTCTAATACACTATCCTTTAAATCTTTATTTATGATAATATCAATTTTATTTCGAGCCTTTTCCTTACCTGAGTACCATAATTTAAAACTTGTATCCTCTATCTCCTTTGCTTTTTCTCCAACCCACTTTGTCTCTGGTAAACATAGAATATGAATCTTTCTCCGAATCATAGTATCTACCACCTCCATTAGCTTACCGGATAATGTTCCGATATTCCAAGAACCAATACGAATCTTATTATCTAGGACTAGCTTCCTTACCCCCCGCATTCGTCCATATTGAAAATGTGGAGACCCTCTCTGTAAATTATTCACTACATTCGGGGAGCAATGTAGCGGGACTAACTTCTTTACCCACACCCGTCCATGATGTGGGAACCCTCTCTGCAATTGCTTCACTACATTCGGGTGAAAATATAGTAGCCATTGCTTACTTATCACTGCATTCAGACTCTACAGCGCGTCGCTAAGCGGGGACGCCCCAAAACAATGCTCATAATTTGTGTAATCCATGGTATAAAAATCCGACAAAAAATTACATTGGCTGTCGGAAGCCTAACACAACCCTCCTCCTTTATCCGGGCTTGGGACCGGCAATGCAAGGTGATCCCTTACATGGGCGGAGTTGAGACAACACAAAGTGGACAAAAAGGAATAGCACTCTTGTACTACATGCATAATATTTCAATATTTCTATGATATGGTTTACAATTACCATGGAGGAAAAGTCTTAGAATGCAACAAAGTATATTTTTGTCCAAGAAAGTGTGAATGCCACACAGCACACAACCAAGACCGATCAATATCCAAACAAAACGGATTTGAACTTCTCCTAGAATAGTTTCCAACTTTCCGATGCTAAATCCCATTCCTATTTGTTGGATGAGTATTCCATTCCATATACAATGACAAATCATGATATGGGAGTATAAACGTGCCTCTGTTGTCCTTTTGGTACTGTGTTTCTTGTTTTATCAACACAAATTTCAATGAGTTGACAATAACTGAATACTAAATTTGAAAAAAGGGATCTCAGAAAGGTGATTGAAAGAGACAGGAAAAGAACTATTCACGAAAAGAAGAAAAGGAGAAAACGGGAATAACTGGGTTAGAAGAAAAAGGGAAGGTTGGTTGCTCTTACCATGTTACATCTGCTGATATTATCATGCCCAGGAACATAAACATAGTAACAGAGCAAAGAGGCAACATACAGGAAGGTGCAACACTAGCCCATATGCTGGGACATCCCTTTTTTAATTGTATGTATTCAGAATTATGAAGCTGCCCATACCAAAAAACACTTATCCAACCTAACCTCGCAGTTAATGTCTAAGTTCTCTTTATGTAAATCAAATACAAAATGTTGATAAAACATGCTATTAATATGAAGGTGCAAGATATATCAAATAGCAACGAAGAGTTCTGCAGGAAAAGGCTGTGCCCTTGTTTTGTTTGGATGACAGTAGTATTTTATCCTCTTTCATCACAGTTCACTTTTTCTCTATGCGTATGTGTATGAGTATAACAAGACACGATATACTATAAGCCAAATGAAATTTATTGGACTGCAAAGTTACGTTATACGTGAAACACATACAAAGCACCAGACAAAAAACATATCAAAGCACATAAACTTCACCGAACTGTTATTCCAAGACAAAGCAAAGCATTTTATCTAAATCAGAAAAGAAAAAGGAGCCTAGGAAATTTGAAAATTTCAGGGACTTCCCTAGAAGATCGATAAGCACTATCCAAAACATTAGTCAATTAATGGTAAAAGTCAAAGTTGACACAGTGAAGTCTAGCAAAACCCACAGCCACACTTATTTTATAGACAATTCAGTAAGTTGACAAGTAAAGTTCACACATTCAATGCACATGTAAATTACAATAGCCACGCCCTAGCATGTTTGTTCAGATAAGACAACTCCAATCACTTCATCATGATTGGTTTGAAACAAATTGATCAAATATCAAATTAAAAGGCATCATGCAATCAACAACCTACTCACACCAGGAATTCCATTGCATTCAACTTTTTATCATGAGAGTGGTCATCTTGACATTTAAATCTGGCAGAATTGTAAAGACAATGGCACTCACGTCTGAACAAATGATTTTCCAAGCTTCCTTTGGGCATGAATTCATACACCAGCATCCTGTTCTCACCCTCTAAACAGTATCCAATAAGCTTTACAAGATTTGGATGATGAAGCTGGCTGAGGTAAGTGATCTCTGCCTGCAATAGCAACCATAGATTTAGATCTAAGAACATCAATAAAATATCAAACCAAGTGATTCTTTTCCCAACTCTACAAGATAACACGAGAAACAATCTGACTTCATGAGTAACCCAAGGGATATCAAACTCCCTAGCTGATTCAGTTCCCTTTTAAATGTTAACAAACACAAAATTCACAAGCAAATCAGCTTCAGCAACAGCTTGATGGAGCAAGTTAAACACTTACCAACCATTCCCTGTGACCTTGAAACCCTTCAGGTTTAAGTTTCTTGACTGCAACAACTATGCCGGAACCAGGACGGGCAGCAGCAAGGGTCTGCTCATCAATCCATCCTTTGAAAACATAACCAAATCCCCCTTCACCAAGAAGGCTGTCTGGACGAAAGTTTCTTGTGGCATTTCGAAGTTCAGAAAAAGTGAATGCCTTTAAATTTGGTGATGACAATATTTCACCCTCAGATCTTGGATAGGGAAGAATTCCTGTCTGATGAGATGAAGTTGACAAACCATTCTTCTCTGGGGTTCTTGATATATCTGGATTACAGATCACTGACAAAGAGCATAAGAGAACTCAGACGAGCTAACTGGAAAAATCCAACTCTATTCAGAAAAAAATATGAGTAACAAAATGTCATATCATCTCTGTGTACAATAATATCTCATACAGTATCCTGACCAAATATTCTCGTAAAGAAAGAAAATACTGCAATATTCTGAAATAAAATGGCAGTATGCATGTAATCTAAGGCATCCATGCTTCATAACAGATTTGATATACTCGTAGGTCAGTGAATGATTTGCATATTAATGCATACAGAGCTCAAGATACACGTTCACTTTTTATTTTGTGCCATAAAAGTTCAAAAAAAAACAAAATAGATTCAGACTCCTCAAATGAGACCAAGTTGTGCACAATTTTGAGAGGTGGAGGTCAAATTTTTCACACAAAAGGTTTGCTTAAGAAACCAGATGGAATTCAGAATTATGCAGGTATTTCCAACATATCCCAGTGTTGTCTGACGCGTATCGTATCGTGTATCGCTGGGCTCCACGATACGGGCGTATCGTATCGTATCGTATCGTATCGTATCGTATCGTACTTTAATATTAAAATAATGTAAAAATAATTAAAAATTAATAAAAAATCGAAAAAAATCGAAAAAAATCAAGAAAAAATCAGGAAAAATCTGATAATTGCTTTAAATTCATATAATGTAAGTTTAGTACAGATTGAGCATTCAACATTGAACAATTGCATCCAAATTTATATATTTTGAATCCAAAAAATAAAATACAGACATAGTTTACACTTTACAGTACACTACAGTTACATATAATGTTACATTTTACAAATTGTAATCAGGATCATCAACTAAATAATCTTCATCTTCTCCTTGTTGCAGATCCTCATCATCATCAGCCACGCCCACACCTTCTTCTTCAAAATCAAATTCTTCATCTCCATAATGTTGTTGCGCTCCTTCCAAATTAATCCAGGCAACGTCTTCTTCTGTTAGGAGGGCATTTTCTTCAGTGTCTTCCATAACCCAATCTTCTAATATATCAAAATTATCCAAACTTATTGGATCGAACTGACTTTCTTCTCTATTTACTTTTTTTAATTGCCTACGACACAAACAAAGATAAACAATTAGTAAGTAATATTAACAATTGAAAACTGAAGTTAAATAATATCGAATTGAAAATTTGAAAGTAATACAACATTACCTTTCACGAAGGCGCATGTTACAACGAATATAAACCAAATCATTAAGCCTTTTGTGTTCCAACCTGTTGCGCTTTTTTGTATGGATGTGTTCAAAAACACTCCAATTTCTTTCACAACCTGTTGCACTACAGGTTTGGCTTAAGACTCTAACTGCAAAATCTCTAAGGTTTGGACAATCACTTCCAAACCTGTTCCACCAAACATCTGTAAAGAAAATATAAACATTAGAGACATAATAATCCACAGTAATGTAAGATGGAACTTAAATATGAAAATAAACAATGTACCTGGACGCATCGTAGAGCGGTTGCGAATTGCAACAGGCAAACCCATCAAGTGAAGAGCATTATCATATATCTCCATCTCTCGATGTATCGCATCTACTATGCTCTCATCAGGGACTAATCTGTCGATGCATTCAATGATTCCTCGATTAACCTCACCGTCCCTTTTGAAGGTTGCTGAGTACCTCAATGATGGGTTTAGATAGTAGGCTGCTGCATGAATAGGCTGATGCAATTGTTTATTCCATCTACTATCAATTATTTTCCACACGGGCACATAATCTCTTTTTTTTCCATTAAAGTTATTTCTGATTGCTTCTTTTGCCCTGTCCATGGATTCATAAAGGTAGCCCATAGATGGTTTCTCCTCGCTGTCAGCCAATCTCAAAACTTTCACTAAAGGACAAGTAATTTTCAATAATCTGATACATGCATTCCAAAATGAACTTCTAAAAACCGTTTCTGCAATCTCATTTAACTTTCTGTTCCTTCTGTTTTGTGGCAACTCTGCAAATTGTTGCCACTCATCTGAGGAGAACATTCTCTTTAAAGCTTGCTTCTGTCTCACAATACTCTGTACAGATAAGAAGTTTGTTGCGAACCGAGTTGCAGCTGTGCGAAGAAGCTCTGCACCTTCTGTGTATCTCCTCATCATACATAAAACAAATGCATGGTTGTAAATAAATTTTGTAATATCTTGGCAACACTCAGTTGCTGCCTTTATTTCATCCATCTCACCGATGTCCTCGAGGATGAGATCTAAACAATGGGCTGCACATGGTGTCCAGTAGAAAGTCCCATAAATATCAGCTAACTCCTTTCCAGCTGCTTTGTAGTTAGCTGCATTATCTGTAATCAATTGGACTACATTTTCTAGCCCAACCTCTTGTATAACCTTATCAAATTCCTCTCGTAGGATCTCTGCAGTGTGCCTCTCCTCTGACATATCTAGAGATCTCAAAAACATGAGTCCTTTAGGACAATATACAAGAAAGTTTAGCAATGTCCTTCCTCGCCTATCGGTCCATCCATCTGCCATGATAGTGCATCCTGTTTCCTTCCACGATTGTCTCAAAGTCGAACAGTATTGCTGCACTTCAATCACGGTCTGATCTAATATCTTCCCTCTCAACTTCTGATAAGAGGGCATCCTGTATCCTGGACCAATGTTAGCAATTGCATCTGCCATTGCTTGAAAATGAAAACTGTTTGCTGCATTAAATGGAATGCATGTATCATAAAACCATCTGCCCACTGCAAGGTCTGCTTGATCGTGCAGTTGTTCTGAAGCCATAGCAGCACGAATTCCTGGCTGAGCACCAGGTGTAGTGGAAGGAGGAAAGAACGAATGTATGCTAGAAGAAGAAGCTCTTCCTCTACTCCTTCCTGAACTTCCTCTTCTGCCACCTCCAAAGTCTTCAGATGCAACCCTCTTTCCTCTGCTAGGTTCTCGCGAACTGCTACTACCAATATCTGTTCTAGCATCTGAAGGCAAACTATCAGTGAATCCAACTCCAGTGGCAGTAGCATCATCAGCTTCTTCACACATCTGGAAATCATCCTTTTGTTGTCTCCTTTCCTGTATGCTCTCAATCATCTGCAAGCATTGCCATTTAATACCTTCTGGCACACTTCTAACTCTGCCTGTGCATGGAGCAACTTCTTTCCTGGTTCCTGCTAGGTGGTGTTTCAACCTTGAAATTCCACCACTAACCACCTTTTCACAAAATAAACATCTGATTTTTAACCTTGAACCCTCAACTGGTATACCCCACTGCCATGCCGGATCATCAGACTTTGAATGAGAGTCTCTACCACCCCTTCCTGCCATCTCAATGAGTACTTTAATTCAAACAAAAACCTGAAAATAAAAGCACTTCGTAAATCCCCCAATCTTCAAATAACACTCAAATCGAGTGTCTCCCACTTCATGAATGCAATAAAAATCGTATACACACACTTAATAACTTCATATTTTGTCATTCAAAAAAAAAAACCCGAAATAACACAAAAAACAATAAATATAAAGGAAAAAAAGGAAAAAAACATTAAAAATATACCTAAATCCGAGTTTGGAGGCTTGGACGGACACCGTAGGGCACGATTTTAGAGCTTTGAACACCAAGGAGGCGAAAACCGACTCTTAGGGAGCTTGAAGAACCCAAAAGGAGAGAGGAAACCCGCGAAAAATCGCGGGTTTCCCTCGGCCCGGGACCCTTTATAAGGGTCCCAGGGCGTATCGCCCGTATCGTACGATACGGGCGATACGCACCGTATCGTGCGATACGGGCCGTATCGCACGATACGGTGCGATACGCCCGCACATGCGATACGGGGGCCCGTATCGTATCGTGGTGGCCCACGATACGATACGTATCGCACCGTATCGTACGATACGGTGCGATACGGACAACACTGACATATCCCCATGCATAACCGACTTAAGAATCAAAAAATTGGAAACCTTTCAAATATATACTGTGTAAAGAGATGCCAACGTAAGAACCAAATACAGTTCTTTACACACAAAGAAATCATGCAACAAAAAACATATACTAACTACCAAAGTAATAAGTAGTGATTTTCATTTTTCCTAATTTCCTAGTTATGGAATATGCCGCACACATTCTTTTCAGCAAGCTCATTCACATGTCGCACAAGTTTTTTTTCTAATAATTCAAATTTTATGCATTTTGCAATCATATTTTGCTGACCAAATTAAAGCATGAAAAGATAGCGATTTAGCGCCCTACCAACCATGACAGATGAGCCAATTAGTACTTCATGTCCAAGCACAGAACATGAGCATGGGATTTTGCAATTTACTCCTTACGGACTAATTTGTATCAAAATTTTGAGAATAAAGTTGGAAGCAACACATTAGTTAGTGAGGAGTATCTTAATTGCAAAATTTCGAGAATTATTTCGCACTTTAAATATGTTTATGTGGCTTACAGCTCGCCCGATACTAACAGGTTGGATTGATAAGCCACCGTGAGGAAGATAGACAAGAGAGACTAAAAGCAAAAACCAACCGAAAAAGAAGAACAACCAAAACACAACTGAACTCAATCTATCGAGAAATTAATTAAGTCCACGAAACCAACTATAACCTCAAAACAAACATCAAAGTGGAAAACAACAAAAGGCAAGCTAAACTTAACAAGCAAAATTACTCGCGGAATCAAAATTGCCAAAACCATAAATATAATATAACGAATCAAGATAAGAGCTACCAACAATAAAAGATGATATATACACATAAAGCAAAAGATCAGAAGAGGCAAATCGCAGTTACCAGCGACATTCGTATTTGTCTGGGAGCTGTCTACCCTGCTGGGGACATTCAAACAGTTTCCCATCAAGAACAAGATAGCAAGGACAGAGACCCAAAGCCAAATTCCTTGGCTCCTCTAAGAACCCATCTACCCAAAAAAATAGATTCGACTCTGAATCTCTCCGCCTGATCAAAATCAACACTCCACCCCTCTCCTCTTTCAGACAGAGAATGAGAGCGGTGAGAAAGCGTGTCTACAAAAGAAAGAGAGAGAGAGACGGGCACCCCCACTGGGTTTGGATTTTCTACTCTCCTTCCTGGAAATTTACACTCACCTTGTGAGAAGCCAACGACTAAAAGTAACAGAGCAACACCCTGGAAATATCGAACGGCTATTTCTAAATCTTTTCTTCTGATCGTTGTCACCGTGGACCGTCAAAGGTGACTCGAGGTACTTCACATTTTGCAGGCACTGACCTCTCTTGACACGATGTACGACACGAGAGAATCGCTGTGGTGGGGCCAGGGATGCGTCGGTCACCCTCTTACATAACTTCTGACCAGGTCAAGCACCCATGTTGATCGAAAACAACCTTTGACGCTCTAAAACTTGTCTAAAGAAAATTTACCAATGCATGCTCAATCAGTTACTTACAAAAGCAAGTCCAACCTTTCAGATATTACATCAGACCACCTATTTTTCAGGATGCTTAGAGACTTGGAGTTGATATAAGGCTTTATGCTTTAGCAAGTTTTGATAGCATGCAATGAATGGCGGAGCTCTCAAGTCATGTTTAACTCACAGAATTTCCGATAAAAGGCATGTCTTGTTCTTTGATTGTATGTTGTTCTCAGAGCTCATTTATATCTTCTTCTTTCGTGAACGAAGTTCTTGCTTTCGTAATAGAGAAATGGAGCACGCCTTGGTCTTCGTGGGGAGTCACCATCGTAAAGTTTTGCGGGTCGCATCTGAAAAAAATGGTAGCTTGTCTTGTTCTTTGATTGTATGTTGTTCTAAGAGTTCTGATGTATCTTCTTCTTTCATGTATGTAGTATTTGCTTTTGTTATAGAGGCATAGTATGATTTGGTCTTTATGGGGAGTTTTGGTCCTAAAGTTTTGCAGGTTACATTCTGGATAAAAAATGCACTCACGAAGACTGAATTAGCTAGACACATGTTCGATTTCGGGTTGCCAAGAACTTGGAATTGGTAATTTTATTAAAAAAAATTAAATGGTATTAATGGTTTGAAACCAGCGGATTCCAGCTTGGTTCTGGTTTCGATTTTATAAAAGGTGAAACCGGAACTGAACCAGGTAGTCTTGACATGAACCAAGATGGCAGATGAGAAACCCATGGTATTAATGGTTTGAAACCAGCGGATTCCAGCTCAGTTCTTGTTTTGACATGAACCAAGATGGCAGGTGAGAAACCCAAAAGAACTGAGAATTTTAGTTCTCAAAAAACATGGTTTCATATCTAGAAAGTGATACGAAAGAGAATTGAGTTCCGTTTAGGTTTACCTGACACGACAACAACACGACCTGAAAGTATGAACCGCCCCTTGTCATTCCTTTTTGCCCAAGTGATTCTTCACTTTTTAAGTATTGGTCTTCAATGCATCTTGTTGTTCCATGGATTGGTTGAACTCGCAGCGCGGGAAGAATGCTTTCTAATTTAGCTTCTCACTCGCTTTCGAATTCTCTCGGATGTCATCTCCTTTACTTATTACGAGCTTCATGTTTTTTTATATTATTTTTTATTTATATTATTCATAACTTTAGTGTTTATGTTTTATATTATATCATTGTTAATTCAGTTGAAGGGTGGCGGGTCTGAATCAAAGCTTCGTATGGACTCACAGTAGTAGAGAGAATTGTAAAAGTACAACGAAGGTATTGGAAGAAGCCCGAGGGCTACGTGTATAAAACAGGTAATATGGAACTCAGTAGAACGTAAGGTTTGATCAAGCATAGCAGCAGACCTACATTAAGACGAGGTGAGGCGTCCATTATACAAAAACTTTTTAAAATTAACTGAAGTATTATGTATGCTTATTACAAGATTAACCTATAATTTATACTTTATACTCTGTCATCAGACCTCTAAGTTGACCTAAAATAGAACCTAAACTATGTATGAAACTGTAAAATATAGGTTTTACAGTCAAATTTCAAATTTTCAGGGAGGCGGTAGTCCCCCACCCTTCTATGTAGATCCGCCATTGACAATAATCAAAACCATGCAAATTTATAATCAAATAATAAAACCCCATACGAACATCCACACACACTCGTACATATATATATATATATATATATATATATATATATATATATATATATATATATATATATATATATATATACCTCCAAGTCATCACCTTTTAAACTTAGTTAGGCATAAAATCAATATCAATGTGTAACCTATACAATAACGAAACCAATAGTTCAATTCGTGTCAAAATCCAAGTGGCTTCGAACCGATCCAAATACTAATTTGTTTTTACTAAAGACTCAGACATCCTCACCTTTCAAACAAAATCCCCTTGATCTAACTCTGGAACAAAAAAAAGATAAGGCCGGATCAAAAAAAGGGTATTTGGATCTATCTAAGAATGTAGATCCATTCAAAAACCAAAACAAGGTTAACATTGTATGTGTGTGCGTGTATGCGTGCACTATGTGTGTGCATGTGAAAATCAACCTCTGTAAGGCGTTTGCATTGAAAAGGTCTGCTTCGGAGTGGTTGGTCATCGATCAAAGTCCTTGCTGGAGTCTCTTTCACCTTGTTAAGGCACAGATGCTCTGCCATACTTTCGTAAGCAGGGAATATATGTAAGAGTTGAACCATTCTCGTCTTTAATGGGTGGCATCACTTCTCAAAGCATTGTCCACTTGTCCTGAAAACCATACCCCTTTTCGTCGGGCTAATATTTTATTTTTTTGGGGAAATTCGTTCTTCATGTAAATACAGAAGAATTACGTGATACTAAAACTTCCAATAAATTTTATATTTTTCAAATCATATACGTAATATAGGTCGTATATATTTGAATAAGCACTCTATATTTGTTAGTAATTAAGTAGGCAGTCCACATTTCGTCTTTAAAATGTAAAAAAGGAAAATAAACATATGAGAAATTAAACTTCACCAAAATAATAAGGTAAAAGCAGCAAATGGACAACGAGCAATAGCTCACCTGGTTTGGTCCACTCACAAGTCGAAGGTCATGAGTCCGATACGTGAGGCGTGCATCTGGCTTAGGCCTTGCCATTGTTCCGAAAAGAATAAATAAATAAACACCTGCAAATTAAAAGCTTTCATAAAATAAATATCTTGCAATAATGGAGAAAATACTATATTCAAAGTATTTGTCTATAGCAAAACCATTAACTAAACTTTGTGTCGACATGTCCAATGCCGTAGACAGCCGGCCCCAAACCCACTTGTATCCTTCATGGGAAAAGGTGGCAGCATACATGCATACTCTCTCTCTATCATATATGGAGAGAGGAGAGATAAAGGGAGAGAACATGGTAATGGCAACAGATGTTCATGCCCAAATCCACTTAAAGAATATGGTTGTTCTATTCGCATGACCTATGGTAGAGATTTGAGTTTAAAAAATAAAAAAGATCATTGTAGTTATTGTACTTTATATTTAACTATAATCATACGTATTAAATATTTTTAAATTTAAATCTTCACCATTATCATACCAATTAAATGGTATGTTTAAGAATAATGGTGTTTTTTTTGTGAAAATGGGAACATACCCACATATGACATATTCATTCATTACTTTTAAATAGCACGAGTATAATTTAATTTTTAAAATAAATTTTAAAAATACTAAAGATATTCTTATTACATTAATGTCACTCAAAAGTAATGAATAAACGTGAGTAAATAGGTGTGATAGGTGGCGAGGATCCAATCAAATATATATAGATATATAAACATTAGTATATACTAACACCCTTAGGTGCTAACAAATACAAACAAATCTCAATCATCCATCTTTGATTGAGATTTGAATACTTTTGCTTTTTAAATTTCATACATATATATATAATACGTAAATAGCTTAGGTGAAAGCGATAGAAAATTGGAGTGTACATCAACTTTTAACATGCTTGATGACAAACTAGATAGGCCATCTTTATTGCTTTCATTGACTTTATAAATTGCGGACGTAAATGAGTCAAACTTGTATTAGATCCATCCGCCAACGATGACTTGGATAAACTTTAATGAGCCGTCTCACTCCAATGAACGCGAGGGACTGAGCTTGGCTCACATGGTTCAACCTTAGTTTACTATTGGCTCGACTCAATCAAGCTAACAACCAACACTTAGTAGTTGGCAAATGAGCCCTGAACACCCAATACCTTGTTCATATGGAACAGGGTCTTCACCAGCAGGGGCAAGCGTGTGTGTGAGAGAGAGAGTTTGGACTGCCAACATTAGGGATGGCACCGGGCACCATTGACACTATTTACACTTTTCATTTATGCTTAATCTTTATTTTTTAAACGCATGAATATAATAACTTTTCTTATATAGTTTTTTAAATCGTTTTAAAATTATAGTGTACTGAAAAGTAACGAGTAAGAATGAGTAAACATGTATTTATATAGAGAGAGAGTGTGTGATTGGATCCTGTCTACCACCAACACTTATCTATCAATTATTTTTGCGTGTCATAAGTATATTAAAATATGTTTTGTATTTTTTAGACTAACTTAAAATTTTAAAATTATATTCATGCCGCCCAAAAACAATAAACATATTAAAAATGGGCATGACCTGTTTTCCTATGTATATATATAATTGGTATTAAGGATTCACCCATATTATCTTGGGGTCGGCCTGATCCAAAACCCATTTAAAAGTGATCTTTCCAGTCGGTGACTCAGAGAACTCGGCTGCGGCAAGATCTCTGGAACTTCAGCGAAATGAAGGTGACGGGGAGAACAGCTAGTGAGAGTGGCTGGCTGGTCGTTCGAGCTTAATGGAGTCGAGCTCGAGTATGATTCAAGCTGAGCTCGATTTCAAGGGTCAATGCTCAATCGAGATCGAACTCGAGCTCAAGCAGCGATTTGCCAAACGAGCCGAGTCGAGCTCGTCAATATCGGCTACCTATGTTTCACGGAACAAGGTGGTTAAGCTCAACCATGCACAAGCTTCGAAAAACGGTGGTTAAGAAACTGTTGGAACAAGGTGCTACTCCAGCTACCTATGTTTGACGGAGATGGAGACCGAGACCGAGACCGAAACAGGAACGATACAGGAAACAGTAAATCTCAACAAAATAGAAAACGGGGAAAAGGACACTATATAATATATATATATATATACACATATTTTTATACCCAAAGAGAAATACATACCTAAAAATACAATATAAATATGTATTGGTAATATGAAAAATTAGTACATGCTCACATGAGTAGATGTTTAAAAAAGTTTCAAGATTTCAATCATTCCATCAATAACCTCGATTTGAGATCATTAATTTAAAAGTAAAAAATACTCAATTACATTTTTTAGGTACATTTATTGCACAAGGTACTTTGAATTTAACTTTAACATCAATTCTTAAATATATTTAAGCATGGATGAGTGTGCGCTTGAACAAACCTCTCTTGATAAGATACAAGTATATATACAAAGAACAACTATAAGTATAAATGGAAAAAAGTAAATTAAAAAACTGAAACAAATTAGGCATCCAATACATATTACGCACCAAGTCAAACGACTCACACTAACAACATTTTATATTATCTACATGGGCAATAATATATAAAAGCTTAATGCAAAGCCAAAACGTTTTGGCAGGGTGTCCCACTTCGGTATGTTTCCGAAACGAGAAACGTCCGTGGAACCTAGACAGCTACTATAGACAAATTAATAGATGAAATTTGGACGAGGGTGTGTGTACATGTGAATAGACCTACGCGGTTCCAGTTCCACTAAAACCTTGAACCATAACGGAACCAGGCCTCTTCAAGTGCAGCTTTGTTTTTGGTTTTCGTTTGAAAATTTTATGAAAGATCCGTGACTTTAAAACCAGACCAAGAAAATGACCCGGAACCACTGGTTCTGTACTCTGTCCAATTCTAGCTTCGGTTCGATACCCCAGTAGGCAAAACCAGAACATCTGTTGTCCATGACTGGCTCTGGTCAAGAGGGCTGTTCAGATCAGGTGGGTTTGGGCCGGGTCCGAACTTACATGCATGTAACTCCCTTTACATGTGAAAGGATATTTTATAAGAGGCTCATAACCATATGCAAGTTTTAGGAGGGGGTACATACAGAGATCAACATCTAAGAAGGGCTATTATTTTATTGCCACTCCTCGATATTAAGAGTTATGTGGAAGTTGTGCATCACGGCCATGCACCTCTGAATTTGGGTGCATGCATTCATCCTTACCATATCGCTTCATCTTCAAGGGTGATCAAGTGAGAGAGATCAAAACCAAATGTTTTGAAGTATAAGCATTCATGTGCACAGATGCATGTGATGGAGTTAAGTATGTGAATGAACAGCTTTAGGTTGAATTTTAAGATAGATTCTGAGACCAAAGTGTGTACTATTGCCCTAGTTTAATAATCAAATAAAAGTTCCTTATTTAATAATTGATTTTATGGCAACATTTTGCTTGATGGTGTGATCAAGTGAGATTCTGGTTGAATGGTGTATAACAGTGTATAGTAAATCCATTCATGTGTGTGTAGAGGGCATAGATAATATCTTCACATATCCAGAAGAATGCTGTCAAATGCGGTTCATCACATTTCTAGACCAAATGATTGTCAATTCCAGCGACTCTACACATAAGAACAGAAGACGAAAGCAACAAACTATGAAATATAACAGGAAAACAATGTCCTCTGAAGGAAGCAACTTGTTATCTTTTTAACCAACAAAAACGGGGTAGTCCTGCTATGAACTTTTCACTTCTCCAAGTTTTAAATATTTAAAAGCAGCCGCGAAGTTCGGCTGATTCAGTGTGCGATAACCAATTTCTTGAAATCGATCTTGTCAACCTTTACTTCTCCATCAATCAACTCGTAAACGTACACAACCACACGAAGACCATCGATGTCCATGAGGATAAAACAGGGATTAGCGTCATAAGTGATACTGCTGTATGCACCAGTCGCAGACCCAGGATTTATGACCACTCCGCCTTCGTGCTTGTAGGCCTTGAATTGATGAGTATGGCCGGTCACAAGAATGTCGACATCCAATTGCCTCTGAAGCATGGCTAGAGAATCCAAGTCACCCCATGGGACAACCTTCATTTCAAGTAATGAACGGAATTATAACGTTGCATAGTACACTACACACACACGGGAGCAAAACCCCTTACTCCTACGTAGTATGAAGTTATATATATACAGACACACGCAGTGAAGATGGTAGCATCCTTTGTAGCTTACTGTAACCTTTAGGTCAGATAATACTCACTACATGGTACACAGAGAACCTCCAGAACACTTTTACCGGAAAAGAAAGTGCTCTAAAACAATTCCATACTAAGCAAAAGAGCTGTTGTCTTTTCCAATTTCTAATCATTTGCTTTTCCCGGGATTATGCAATTACATCTTGCCTCGTTCAGATGCCAATTGAGTGGGATCACATCAGCGCACTGGTCTTTCTTGTTCTCATTTTCAATTCAACTGGCAACAATCCTCACCCTTGTCCTGAAACTTAACGTTACCTTGTTCTTTTCAGGCAGCTTGTAAAAACATTGAGGCCTGCAAGAACTCCAAAGATATCCAAAAGACACTTGATTCTAAGTTTTCTGAGTTGCATTATGTTTGTCCTTTTATTGTTTCTCATCTTGCTTCCTTTGAAATCATATTTCTACAAGCATTATCTTCTCAGACAATGAATTTGCAACATGAATCCTAGTTGTATTATGCTTTCATGATTCTAATGTTGTTTCTCAGTTACACCATGTTGATAGTCCTCTTGTTCCTCTACTTTGCTTTTTGCCAAGTCATGTCCACAGGCAATATCTTCTCAGACAATGAACTTTTACCGTGAATACTTTTTGTATTGTGGAGTTGCTGTCCTTTTAGGAGCAGTAACAAGCTCAGAATTAGATGATCTACAATGACCTAAGATGGGTACAAAAGTTGAACGAGGAAAACAAAAGCTCTTAACATGTAGTACTGCAGTTTGTATTCACAGATGAACTTTATGGTAGGGAGACAGTGAGCATATCAGTAAATATTCGGGTCTGATCAGAGTATATGGATAAGCCACAAAAATATTACAAAATTAATCCAAATTCATACACGTCTTACAGAAGGGGGAAGAGGGCTAACATATGTCACAGTTTATATTCAGTGAATCCTACGCAAGGAAAAAGAGAAGAAATTGTAGGGACTAGTTCCTAACCGATGAGTTCCTATTCAAGGACTTGCATCTTATGTTCTATTGTTCCCTCTACAAGCAATCATCAGAAATTGGTAGCCAAAAAGCTTAAGAATGCTCTACAACTTTTCGTAAAATCCAGTTCCATGACCCTTTTCACAGCTGGTATAGTTGCAGGCTAACATTCACCCATTTTAATTTTCTTGAGGATATAGTTTATATGCCTCTCTTGACTTATGCATAAGAGTTTAGATTCTGTCTCGAGAAATCTTTATTCTTAAAATATAGGATGTCTTTCCCATATCCTTTATTTCGAACATTGAGTTTAACTATGATTTGGTTTTGACAATGATCTCACTATCATTCCCAGTAAGCAATGTCTTTTCCGCATGAGGCCTCCCATCAGTTCTGCCATGAACGATGAGGGAACTTGGTCAAAGTCATGCAGAAAGTCTTCATATTAGTTGCATGTTTGAGCTGATGCAGCTTTGTGCCAAGACATTCTTTTGATAACTCAATTTATTTATTTATTTATATAAATTCAACTTCTCAAAAGCAGCTACATTTTACCACTATTATGTCAAGTGTGTCATGAAACCTTTGAACATGCGTAGTTCGAACTATCCATTAGTTTTACAATTGTCAATACGATATCGAGGTTAAAAACTTAAAATAACTCTGCTAGACTCGTGCACCACTTGATTCAGCTACATACACTGACGACAACTTGCATTGGCAGCATTGTGTTAACTTGTAATAGGAAAGCTGGACTTTTAGGGCCCAGCAGGTCCGCCGACATGGGCCAACTTGGACTGTCAGTCTCCAAGTTGCTCCCACTCTAACTCACGTTTCTCATTTGTAATAAATCCTCTATAAATAGAAGATGTTGTGCAGTTAATAATATAGAGCTTTTTGTGTGTTCACTTGACTTGTTTGGTATTGTGCCTATTCGGTTTGATTTGTGCACAAGTGTTCGGTGATTTGACTTATAGAAGATCTTATGTGATCATTGGTGTTTGGTTTTATGGACATTATTGGTTATATCGTAGTGCTAATTTTACATGGTACCAAAGCCGGAACGGTCCATTTAGAGTTGCATTAGGATTCATGCTAAGTGTGGAAAGATTCTCAAATTTAGGTGTTGTTTGGCCATATGGAATCAACGTATTTCTTGTTTTTATTAAGAAAATGAAAGAAAAAAGTGAAACATTTCATTGTTTGTTGGTTCTCAATTCTTATCCAACTTTGATACATAGCATGAAAAAATATTTTATCTCTAAAGACTATTGATACTATATTGATGGTACGATCAAAGAGCCCAAAATAATAGAAGAAGAGCTAGGTGAGGATGAGTTTCTCAAGACATAAGAGAAACACAAACAAGAATTGAAAAAGTGAGAGAAATACAATTCCAAAATAACATGGATTATTGGCCAAAACATGAAAGAAAAACATTCTAGTAGAATTACCATGTTTGATAATGCCTATGAGACTTGAAAATACCTTAGGAAAACTCATTCCCAAGATAATTTTGTTTTTCAAATAAATTTTATGGAAAAGATGATAATGCTCAAACAAAGTTTCATGAGCATTAGGGAATATCACAATAAATTTTATGATTTATATAGCCAACTTAAGAGTTTTGACAAAATCGAAAAACTTAAAAGTATGAAATGTTAAAATGTAATAGGATTGGGCCAATAGGGTCCATAAGTTTTTGTTTGTACTCAGGTCCCAACGGACCCAAGCCATCAGAGCCACACCACCAAGACCAAACCATCGACACCAGTACTACCTGGCACTAGGGCTACTTGGGCCATCAAGGCCACTATGGGGACCCAACAACTACTTTACTAGCCATTGGGCTATATTCAATAATACTTATCTTTTGTTCAATAAATATTAAGCCTTTGTTTTTTGATTGTATATGGATTATCTCATTATTCAATAAAATAAATTCAGGCAACTTACCTGTTTTTTAACATGGTATCAGAGCTTACTCAGTAGTGCGACAGTGATAGACTCTCAATGATGGTTGAAGAAAACAAATAGCAACACTGTAGGAAGACAACTGATTAAGCCGAGGGATGTCGCTTTTGATTCTATGATCCTTCTCGATCTCAATCAGGCTCCCGTGTCGATCTTTTCCTCTTCATTCTGAAGCTTTTCTCTCGCTTTGACTTCATCGTGAAGCTGGCACTCAAGTGTGACCACTTCTCCATTAGTTTCAACGACAAAGCACTACTCCTCCTCCTCGTCTTCTATCGGAAGCTCACATATTTGAAACTCTGGGTGTACCATGAATTGACGGATTTTGAAATGGAAGCCTTTGCAAAAAATTACCCTACCCTGAAGAAGGTCTCCTTTGGTACGTGTATGTTTAGCGCCAATAGGATCAAGGCCCTTGTCGGCCATTGCCCCACTCTAGAGGAGCATTCCATCAAGCACCTTCGTGGCCTTATCGATGTTGTTGTTGACGACATGAATGGCCACGGATTGGCCACTGGTAGCCTCTGCAACCTCTACCAAAGAACCGTACAATGGGCAATGCTTTGTCTCGATGATCGTGGGGGCTCCAGATGCTCAAACTCTTCCAAAATTTCGGTGATTGGGATCTTGCTCTTGAGTTGATCGTAGTCTGAGCAAAGGGATTGACGAAGATTCACTTAAAGAGGTTTCAGGTGAGCAATCGTGGGTTGAAGGTTATGTCAGAATTGGAGGATCTTGAAGTTATGCACTTAGTAAAGGAGCTAGAGATGTTGTCTCCGGCATTCGAACCACACCTTTGGCATTGTATGGGTTGTTCTTTACCCTTTTCTCATTTGTTTGGTTGATCTTGGTCATCGATAGAGTGGAGCCACTCAAGGAGAGAGAGAAAGTGAACGATGGCAAAGGAGAGCAATGATTGATAACGCCTGCTATGGCCGGTGAGGCACCTGATGGTCTTACAGGCATGCATATGCTAAGAGGGAGAGAGGCGGGTCTCTCAATGTTCAGTTGAGTGAGTTGAGGCGATTTCTCTGTTCTAGTGAATAAAGGGAGAGGGTGTGAGAGAAAGGTAGAGGGTTTCGGCCCTTGCATGAAGTAGAGAGGGAACTTCGGTTCTCCACTGAAAGTGTGAGGAATTGCATATGAAGAAGGCGGGTCATGTCCTGGAACGGGTTCGATGGATCTGATCTGATCTGTCTTACTTAACCCACCTGCTTGTTGTAAGCTCTTATGTTTTTGTGTTTTGGTTTTTGGCTCTTCTTCTTCCACAACTCTCCAAATCTCTTAAGCATTGGATTCTTCTTTCTTGGAGAGCTCTCTTCCATGTCTTCATAAAACGGTGATCCACTCTTATATTTGAGTAAACAATCGAATCCATCTATCTAATTCTCTCCACTGTCTTCAGAGAATGTTGTTGGGCATTATCAAGATAAAACGTTGACCTAGCCATTAGACTATCTTGAGAGAATGTTGTTGGCTTTCACTCCTCTCCTTTTCTCTCTATCAATATTTACCTTTATTCAATAAATGTTAAACATTTTGTCGCTGATTTTATGTGGTATCCAAACGTTTTCTCTCTAGCAATCAGGGTCATCGAGGGCCCAACAACTAATATTTCTTCTTGTTTATATGGGATTATGAGATGAATTTTAGAATATAAGATCTACTTTGATACATAGAAAATCGAGACCCAAAAGCTAGGAGATATTAGCCAATTTAGTTATTAAAGAAACTAGATTGAAAAATATAAGAGACAACAAAAAAGCAGTTCTTGCAACATCTAGACCCAAAAATTATTTGAAGACCAACAAGCCTCCACACGCCAAAAATAGTGAAAGAAATGGACAAGTCCAGGATAATGTAATGCATTGGCCAAAAAAGAGTATGATTTGTCATTATTGTAAAAAGAGTAGACATATCAAGACCTTGTGTCCTCTCTTATGAAGTTTTATCAAGTGGTTGCCATTGACAAAAAGGAAGAAGTGCTACCTTCAAGAATAAGGCCAACATTCATTTTTAAAAGAAGTTGATAATGCCAACTAGGAGATGCTTGCCTTCTCTTTGAGGAAGAAATGTTACCTTAAAAAATAAAGGCCTCTATTCAAAGAGAAGGCAAGTATATCTAGGTCTGTGTTATCAACTTCTTCCAAAAATAAGGTATGTCATGGTTTTTAGATTTTTGTACCTCTTTTCATATGACAAATGAATATAAATTGTTAGACAAATGCACACAAGTTAGAGCACAAGTGTTTACGGTCGAGGGAACTAAGCTTGATGCTAAAGAAATTAATAACTTAGAAAATAATTCCTTTAAAATACCTTAAGTATGTTTTATACCAAAATTAAATCTTAATCTTCCCTCGTTTTCTCAAATTTGTCACAAATGGTTGTATTGTTAACTTCTCACCAAATCGGTGTGTATTGTAGAATCATCTATCGAAGAAGATGATTGGGTAAGTACATAGAGATAGAGAAAATGGACTCTATGCCATAGATAATTTAGCTATGACAAATTTTAAAACATATGAAATTGCTTGTAATAAGTTTAAGCTTTGGCACAAAAGATTGGGACATCTCGATGTAAGCAAGATGAACAATTATCATGGATAAAGACTAATGAAAAGAATGGCTTCATTTGCAAAGATTGTATATTTCGCAAAACACATCATGAATCATTTCGTGAAAGAACTTTATCACAAAAAGGCTTTGAAATTAGTGCACTTTGATGTTTGAGGACCTACTCCCATAACCTCAAAAGGATTTTTGTATATAAGTTCACTCGACACACTTGTATATGCTTTTTGAAACACAAATCAAAAGTCTTTAAAAACTTCTTGACCTTTCATAATATGATCAAGACTCAATTTCAAACTAATATCAAGATGTTAAGAACTGACTCTGGAGATGAATATCTCTCAAATGACTTCAAAAACTAACATAAATGGTGCAAATCCATTGATAGTTGGATAAAACCCTTGATAGTTCTTATAATTTGTCATAAAAAATCTTATACAAAAATTCTCCAACAAAATGGTTTAGCTGCTAGAACCCTTGATAGCAAATAAAGTTCATAAATGGCCGAAGTCGCCCTAACATTCGTATACTTATAAATAGGATGTCATCAACTAAACTAGGTAATTGTCCACACATTGAAAAATTGTATTCAAATGAACCTAATTATAATCGGTTATAAGGGCATACCTATTTTGTGCAATTACTATTTTGCTCATGCTAATTTCAAAAATTACTTTGTTCGAATTGAAGTTTGTCTTACAGTTCTATCCCTGATTGTTTGCTAAAATCATTGTTATGCTATCTGATAAAAGTACTTCTCTGCCCTTGCATTTCGTGTAGAATTAAAAGAATACTATAAGGAGAGTTACTTTTTTGTTTTTGTCTATTTATTCAAATTACTAAATAACTAAGAAGAAGAATTTTACTATTCTATCCTAGAACTTTTTATTAAATTACCAAAAGTGTTATATTTATACGAATAAGAATGACAAGTTAGGACCCAAAACTATTGAATGTGTCTTTTTTGGTTATGAAATTGTGAGAAAGAATTATCGAACGTAGGTTAAGACAAGTATCGAGTACAACAAAAAACCAATTTGGATTCATGTCAGGCAGATCTAGTGTTGAAGCGATTCACCTTTTGAGACATCTTATGAAACATTTTAGAGCAAAGAAAGACATTCACGTGATATTTATTGATCTAGAAAAAACTTACGATAGGATACCGAGGGAAGTTCTTTGGAGAACCTTAGAAAAAAAATGTATCCCATTGACATACATAAACCTTATAAGAGACACGTACAATGGTGCAAAAACATGTGTGAGGACTCATGAAGGAATGACAAACTTCTTTGAACTTAATATTGGGTTACATCAAGGATCAACTCTAAGTCCATACTTATTTATAATGGTGATTGATGAGTTAACAAAACATATTCAAGATGAAGTACCTTGGTGTATGTTATTTGCATATGACATTGTGTTGTGGAGGACTCTAAGAAAAAAGTTAATAGAAAATTGGAACTATGGAGAGAAACATTAGAAAGGAAAGGCCTCCGACTTAGTAGAACAAAGACAGAATATATGAAATATAAGTTTGATCATTTGCTTACTTCAGAGGACATAGAAATTAAAATTAACACATATTGCATCCCCCAAAAGGAAAGTTTTAAATACCTAGGGTCAATTTTTAAGAGTGATGAAGAATTGATGGAGATGTTACGCATAAAATTAATGTTGGTTGGTTAAAATGAAGAGGAGCATCAGGTATTCTTTGTGACAAGAAGATATCATTAAAGTTAAAAGGTAAATATTATAAAGCAACAATTAGGCATGTCATGTTTTATGGCTCTGAGTGTTGGGCAGTTAATCATCAACATGTACAAAAGATGTTTGTGACAGAAATGAAGAAGTTGAGATGGATGAGTGGTCATATAAGAAAAGACATTATACATAATGAGGTTATTAAAAACAAATTAGGAGTGACACTAATAGAGGATAAAATGAGAGAATATCGTTTAAGGTGGTTTGGACATATAGAAAGAAGATCAAAAGAAGAACCTATAAGAAGGTATGAAAAATTAGATTTTTAAAGTATTAAAGAGGTAGAGGACGACCACAAAAGTGTTGGAAAGAAACAATAAAGAATGATCTAGCTTATTGTGGATTAACTACTAACATGGTACATGATAAGGCTATGTGGAAATAAAGAATTCATGTAGCCGACCTCGTATAGTATGGGAATAGGTTTAGTTACTGTTGTTGTTGTGGTATTGATAAAAAAGAGTATAGATAAGCCAAAAGAAGAAATTCTATGTGTTTAGAGATGTCAAATTTATTAAAGATGAGTTAAAAAACACCCAAGATAGTTATATGTTTTTGGATAAAATCATGAATTTAAAGTTAGATAATAATAAGAAAACACAAGAGGAAAGTATGGTCCACCTAGAGTGTGAACCTAGAGATCAAGAAGTCATAAAAGAAATCATAACACCTTTTGAACATTGTTACGTAAGAAGAAATAGAGAAAATGATAATATCCCAAGAAAGAGTCATAAAACCTCCTCAAAGATTTGTATTATGAAACATTTCAACCCCAACATGGAAACCATATAACAATCATATCGAGTATCAGCGGCTCCGACACTAAACGCATGGTTCTCACGAAGATGTTGTTGTACACCTCTTCCTACCGCATCATGCGCTACGCGACCCTCGTCTTCGATCAGATCCCCAATCCTTATGCCTTTTATGTGGAACATGATGATAAGAGGTCACACACGACACAACTCCCCTGGCTCCATCTCTCTACAACCTCATGGCAGCGAACATCCAGCCCAATAAATTCACCTTCACCTTCGTCGTCAAGGCATGCATCCTTCTTGGGGTCGTCCATAAGGAACCGAAGGTGAGGAGTCATCGGAGTCGTTGTTCATGAAGGAACTAAAGAGAAGAACGACTCTAACATCACTTCTTGAAGACGACGGTAGAACGTCTTACAGATTGGTGAAGAATCTTCGTTCCATTAAAGGATCTTCAGAATCAGCAGCTCCAGAAGGTAATGCGGAGCACCGACATCCTAATCCCGAAGCCGAAGCCAACAACTACGACCCAACGGTGTCGGGTCACTGAGAACTGTGCCGCATCGAAGGAATGCTCGAAGGTCATCCCTGCACCGGTACCCACATCGAGTTTGCAAGCAGTATTTCCTACTGGGAACCTTGATTGTTTCCTTGAATCAACAACGCCATGCGTTCCTACGCAATATATGTCAAAGACGAGAATGAGGGGATGGAAGACATTCGATGTTAAGCTCCAGCCTTTCTTCACATTGGGAGATTTATGGGAGTCTTTTAAGGAGTGGAGTGCGTATGGTGCTGGAGTGCCACTGGTTTTGGATGGAAGTGATTATGTAGTTCAGTACTACGTGCCCCTACTTGTTAAAGATTGTTTGAGTTAAATAGATGTAATAGATTACCTAGAAATCGTTATGTGTCTTATTGTAATGTAGTTATGCGTCTTTTTGTGAGTCAATTATTATGAATGTTTAGAGGCAATTTAGGAATTGAAGTTAGAAGGATTATAAATAGGTTAGATTAGGATTAAGTCATTTACTGTGTGAGGCTGGACATTAGCCAAGAAGGTGTGTCGAAGTTGCTGTTTGGGGCAGATTGGAGGAATGCCTCCAATTTGCCGATTTCTGTAAGTGATTTCTTCTTTTTAATAAAGAATATTACAATATGGTATCAGAGCCTGTTAGGCTTAAAAATCATAGTTTTTTTTGCGTGGAAATCATCGGATGGTGTTTGTTTGTAAGTATTAAATCTTAAAGGCTTGTATGATTTCAGCCTGCAAGTATAAAGTGTTTTTGGCTTGGAAGTATTAGACTTGATTATCAGTTTGTAGTCGATTTATATACTCCAGATAAGTTAAAGGCAATCGACTTCATTGGGATCAGTGACTACAGATTTTGTTGATGACTTTCTATGGCTCAATCCTCTTGGAACTAGAGGCATGAATATTGATACTTTGGTGATTAGAAAAGGGGGTTGCAGTATATTTTTTAAGAGTCAGTTTAAGGTCAAAATCTCATCTGATTTTATCCTAATAACAATTTGGTCGATTAGTTCAGAATACGAGCAGTTGGTTTGTTGTTAAAAACTGATTGATAGATAATGGTAAGTAAAGGAAAGGGGGTGAAAAATCCTTTAATGATACCTGAACATATCTCGAATAAGGAAGAGAATTTTTAAATTACAACAACTAAGTTAGATGGCAGAAATTATTTGGAATGGTCTAGATATGTGGAACTGGCTGTTATAGCTAGGGGGAGATGGCTCACCTAATGGGTCAGATACCGAACCCAAAGACTCATGATATACAATATCGTTCTTAGAGAAGAGAATATGCATTAATATCATCTTGGTTAATTCAGTCTATCATCCCATCAATTGCAAAAACTTTTATGTTTCTTTAATATGCTTATGAGATTTGATGTGTTGTCTCTAAAGTTTATTCCAAGAAAAAGAATGTGGCAAAAGAGTACGAGATTTTAGAAAAGATAATAAATTGTAAACAAGGAACTCGTTCTATCAGTGAATACTATGGAGATCTTAGAGGACTTTGGGATGAATTTCTGTATTATATGAATATCAAGTGTTCTTCGTGTTACACTAAAAGAAATGCAGAGATTGAAAAGAAAAAGGTATTAGACTTATTGTGGGGTGTAAATTCAGAATTTGAGTCTATAAAACTCAATATTTTGGGAAGAGATGAACTACCTTCACTTGGGACAGTGTATTCATTATTAATCAGGGAAGAAGATCGCAGAAATCTAGAGAATAACAACATTCATGTTATAGACCAACATACACTCCAAACAAGAGGAGAAAATTCACACTATCGTGAAAGAGGAGGACAACAAAGTCGTGGACATGACAGATTTCATTATGATGAAAAGGAAAAGCTCATATGTTCTCATTGTAGAAAATCAAGACATTCTAAAGAATACTGTTGGAAATTACATGGCAAACCTGATTATTATAGAAACAGAAAATACTTTGCTCATGCTGTTGAGAATACAATTCCCAATACAGATGGAATCCAAGAGATTATTAAGAGAATAGAAGGCCTAGAAACAAGACTATCTGAACAATCTCAATTATCTTCCTCTCAAGCTACAGTAGCTCAGGCGACTCACACTGTGAAGGGTAACTCCTCTTATTCTAATTCAAAGACTTTGATTATTGATTAAAGTGCTACAGATCACATGGTAGGAGAAACATATTTTTGCTACATATCACATGGTAGGAGAATCATCATATTTTTCAGAATACAGACTTCTTCAAAAATAGGAGCATATTAAGTTAGCAGATAGTTCTTACTCTTATATGGTTGGACAGGGAAGTGTACCTACATGTTTTTCAAATTTAAAATCAGTCTATCATGTTATCAGTTTTCCAATAAATCTACTTTCAGTCAGTTATTTGACTTGTACTATAAAACAGTGTTGTCCGTATCGCACCGTATCGTACGATACGGTGCGATACGTATCGTATCGTGGGCCACCACGATACGATACGGGCCCCCGTATCGCAGGTGCGGGCGTATCGCACCGTATCGTGCGATACGGCCCGTATCGCACGATACGCCCTGGGACCCTTATAAAGGGTCCCGGCCCGAGGGAAACCCGCGATTTTTCGCGGGTTTCCTCTCTCTTTTTGGGTTCTTCAAGCTCCCTAAGAGTCGGTTTTCGCCTCCTTGGTGTTCAAAGCTCTAAAATCGTGCCCTACGGTGTCCGTCCAAGCCTCCAAACTCGGATTTAGGTATATTTTTAATGTTTTTTTCCTTTTTTTCCTTTATATTTATTGTTTTTTGTGTTATTTCGGGGTTTTTTTTTTGAATGACAAAATATGAAGTTATTAAGTGTGTGTATACGATTTTTATTGCATTCATGAAGTGGGAGACACTCGATTTGAGTGTTATTTGAAGATTGGGGGATTTACGAAGTGCTTTTATTTTCAGGTTTTTGTTTGAATTAAAGTACTCCATTGAGATGGCAGGAAGGGGTGGTAGAGACTCTCATTCAAAGTCTGATGATCCGGCATGGCAGTGGGGTATACCAGTTGAGGGTTCAAGGTTAAAAATCAGATGTTTATTTTGTGAAAAGGTGGTTAGTGGTGGAATTTCAAGGTTGAAACACCACCTAGCAGGAACCAGGAAAGAAGTTGCTCCATGCACAGGCAGAGTTAGAAGTGTGCCAGAAGGTATTAAATGGCAATGCTTGCAGATGATTGAGAGCATACAGGAAAGGAGACAACAAAAGGATGATTTCCAGATGTGTGAAGAAGCTGATGATGCTACTGCCACTGGAGTTGGATTCACTGATAGTTTGCCTTCAGATGCTAGAACAGATATTGGTAGTAGCAGTTCGCGAGCACCTAGCAGAGGAAAGAGGGTTGCATCTGAAGACTTTGGAGGTGGCAGAAGAGGAAGTTCAGGAAGGAGTAGAGGAAGAGCTTCTTCTTCTAGCATACATTCGTTCTTTCCTCCTTCCACTACACCTGGTGCTCAGCCAGGAATTCGTGCTACTATGGCTTCAGAACAACTGCACGATCAAGCAGACCTTGCAGTGGGCAGATGGTTTTATGATACATGCATTCCATTTAATGCAGCAAACAGTTTTCATTTTCAAGCAATGGCAGATGCAATTGCTAACATTGGTCCAGGATACAGGATGCCCTCTTATCAGAAGTTGAGAGGGAAGATATTAGATCAGACCGTGATTGAAGTGCAGCAATACTGTTCGACTTTGAGACAATCGTGGAAGGAAACAGGATGCACTATCATGGCAGATGGATGGACCGATAGGCGAGGAAGGACATTGCTAAACTTTCTTGTATATTGTCCTAAAGGACTCATGTTTTTGAGATCTCTAGATATGTCAGAGGAGAGGCACACTGCAGAGATCCTACGAGAGGAATTTGATAAGGTTATACAAGAGGTTGGGCTAGAAAATGTAGTCCAATTGATTACAGATAATGCAGCTAACTACAAAGCAGCCGGAAAGGAGTTAGCTGATATTTATGGGACTTTCTACTGGACACCATGTGCAACCCATTGTTTAGATCTCATCCTCGAGGACATCGGTGAGATGGATGAAATAAAGGCAGCAACTGAGTGTTGCCAAGATATTACAAAATTTATTTACAACCATGCATTTGTTTTATGTATGATGAGGAGATACACAGAAGGTGCAGAGCTTCTTCGCACAGCTGCAACTCGGTTCGCAACAAACTTCTTATCTGTACAGAGTATTGTGAGACAGAAGCAAGCTTTAAAGAGAATGTTCTCCTCAGATGAGTGGCAACAATTTGCAGAGTTGCCACAAAACAGAAGGAACAGAAAGTTAAATGAGATTGCAGAAACGGTTTTTAGAAGTTCATTTTGGAATGCATGTATCAGATTATTGAAAATTACTTGTCCTTTAGTGAAAGTTTTGAGATTGGCTGACAGCGAGGAGAAACCATCTATGGGCTACCTTTATGAATCCATGGACAGGGCAAAAGAAGCAATCAGAAATAACTTTAATGGAAAAAAAAGAGATTATGTGCCCGTGTGGAAAATAATTGATAGTAGATGGAATAAACAATTGCATCAGCCTATTCATGCAGCAGCCTACTATCTAAACCCATCATTGAGGTACTCAGCAACCTTCAAAAGGGACGGTGAGGTTAATCGAGGAATCATTGAATGCATCGACAGATTAGTCCCTGATGAGAGCATAGTAGATGCGATACATCGAGAGATGGAGATATATGATAATGCTCTTCACTTGATGGGTTTGCCTGTTGCAATTCGCAACCGCTCTACGATGCGTCCAGGTACATTGTTTATTTTCATATTTAAGTTCCATCTTACATTACTGTGGATTATTATGTCTCTAATGTTTATATTTTTTTTACAGATGTTTGGTGGAACAGGTTTGGAAGTGATTGTCCAAACCTTAGAGATTTTGCAGTTAGAGTCTTAAGCCAAACCTGTAGTGCAACAGGTTGTGAAAGAAATTGGAGTGTTTTTGAACACATCCATACAAAAAAGCGCAACAGGTTGGAACACAAAAGGCTTAATGATTTGGTTTATATTCGTTGTAACATGCGCCTTCGTGAAAGGTAATGTTGTATTACTTTCAAATTTTCAATTCGATATTATTTAACTTCAGTTTTCAATTGTTAATATTACTTACTAATTGTTTATCTTTGTTTGTGTCGTAGGCAATTAAAAAAAGTAAATAGAGAAGAAAGTCAGTTCGATCCAATAAGTTTGGATAATTTTGATATATTAGAAGATTGGGTTATGGAAGACACTGAAGAAAATGCCCTCCTAACAGAAGAAGACGTTGCCTGGATTAATTTGGAAGGAGCGCAACAACATTATGGAGATGAAGAATTTGATTTTGAAGAAGGTGTGGGCGTGGCTGATGATGATGAGGATCTGCAACAAGGAGAAGATGAAGATTATTTAGTTGATGATCCTGATTACAATTTGTAAAATGTAACATTATATGTAACTGTAGTGTACTGTAAAGTGTAAACTATGTCTGTATTTTATTTTTTGGATTCAAAATATATAAATTTGGATGCAATTGTTCAATGTTGAATGCTCAATCTGTACTAAACTTACATTATATGAATTTAAAGCAATTATCAGATTTTTCTTGATTTTTTCTTGATTTTTTTCGATTTTTTCGATTTTTTATTAATTTTTAATTATTTTTACATTATTTTAATATTAAAGTACGATACGATACGCCCGTATCGTGGAGCCCAGCGATACATGATACGATACGCGTCAGACAACACTGCTATAAAATACAGTGTAACTTTTACTCCTACTGGTTGTGTATTTAAGGACCTAAAGACGGAGAAAATCTTTGGTAATGGTAGACTACAGAGGAGCTTATACATTTTGGAAGATCATTTTCAGCATGGAACTCCTTATAGTGCTTCAACAACAACAATTCAGGATGCAGAAATTCGCCTTTGCCATTGTCGTCTTGGTCATTTACCTGTGTCAAAAGTTCACTATGTTCTACCTCACTTTAGAGTTAAGTTCAATAAACCTCAGTTTGAATGTGAAGTCTGTCAACTTGGGAAACACCAAAGAGTCACTTATCCCTTAAGTAACTCTAGGCGATCTCAACCTTTTGAGTTACTTCATTTTGATATATGGGATCCCAGTCCAGTTACTTCGTTATTTGGTCAGAGTTATTTTGTCTCCTTTATTGATGATTGTACTTGTCTTATAATTATTTATTTAATGAAATCAAAATATGAAGTTTCTTCTATCTTTCCAATTGTACATACTTTCCAATTGTACGTAAATTAATTCTTACCCAATTCAATACTTCAATGAAAATTCTTCGTTCAGATAACAAGTGAGAGTACATTAGCAAGCAATTAACAGAATATCTACACACACATGGTATTATTCATCAGACCTCTTGTTCTTATACTCCTCAACAAAATGGAATTACTGAAAGGAAAAATCGTCATATTCTAGAAGTAGCTAGAACTCTATTACTTCAAAATAATGTTCCTAAATTCTATTGGGGAGAGGTTGTTCTTACTGCAGTTCACCTAATCAATAGAATGATTAGTACTGTTCTTAAGGGTGAAAGTCAAATGAAGTATCTCAATAAGGAATCAAAACAATTTCATATAGTCCCTCGTATCTTTGGTTGTACCTGTTTTGTACATATTCATCTACCGATAAACTTGATCCTAGGTCTGAAAAATGTTTTTCTTCGCTATTCCAACTATAAAAAGGGCTATAAATGTTACGATTCCCTTGGTAAGAAACTATATGTTTTCATGGATGTCACCTTTGCAGAATCTACTCCTTATTATACTTCTCAAGGGGAGTAAACTACATCTCAGCAGATTTCTCATTATGTCCTACCACTAGTCCTTGGTGATACAGAGGATAATACAGATGATCATAGAAAAAAGAGCAGTGAGCAAGAAGAGATCTTAACGTACAAGAGAGGATCAAGGAACATCATTTACTCTGAAGAAGAACCAGCCCCTTATACAAATACCAAAGATATTTCCCCTAACTCAGATCCTCAATTGCCAGTGGGAGAAGATCTAGACATTCCTATAGTCACTCGTAAAGGTAAACGTACTTGTGCACGGTATCCTATTTCTGATTGTACCTCATATGCTAATACTTTTAAAGATTATCAATATTTTGTTATGAACGCAGAGAAACACAAGATTCCTAAGAATTTTGAAGAAGCAATTAAGTGTCCCTTATGGAAAGTTGTCATAGAATAAGAATTGAAGGCTCTTGAGAAAAACAAAACTTAGACCATCACAAGATTACCTCCTGACAGAAACATTGTTGGATGCAAGAGGGTATTCACTATCAAATATAAGACAGATGAAAATATTGAAAGATATAAAGTCAGATTAGTTGCTAAAGGATATAGTCAGTCATATGGTATTGACTACACTGAAACATTTGCACCTGTGGCTAAACTTACTTCCATACGAATACTACTTAGTATGGCAGCTAACTTGAGATTGGACCTATGGCAATTAGATGTAAAAAATGCTTTCTTACAAGGAGATTTGCATGAAAAAGTATACATGAAACTACCTCAAGGAATGAGTATTAAAACAACTGATATTAAAGTGTGCAAGCTAAACAAAGCTATTTATGGGTTGAAACAATCACCAAGAACCTGGTTTGATAAAATCATTAAAGCAGTATACAATCTGGGATACCAAAGAAGTCTTAATGATCATACAATCTTCTTCAAGAAAAGTACAAAATTATCTATTCTTGTTGTCTATGTTATGATATCATTGTTACAGGAGATGATCTTGAAGAAATCCTAGGTTAAAAGGAAATCTTCATAGATTGTTTGATCTCAAAGATTTGAGTCGACTCCATTATTTCTTGGGCATAGAGGTGTTGTATTTCACTCATGGTATCTTCTTAACTAAGAGAAAATATATCATGGATCTCCTCCAAGACACAAACATGCTTGACTGTAAACAAAGTGACATTCCTATGGAAGTGAATCAGAAATTGTTCATCGGTGATAGTGAAGAGTTCACAAACGTTCACAAATATCAGACTTTGGTTGGCAAGCTTATATACTTAACAATTACTCGTCCTGATATTACTTATGCAATAGGAATCGTAAGCAGATATATGAACTCTCCTACCAAGAATCATATGGATGCAGTGTATAGAATTCTTCGATATCTTAAATCAACATCAGGCATGGGTCTACTTTATTCAAAATCATCTAATTTGCACATTGAACTTTATTCTGATGCAGACTAGGTTAGATCTCGTGATGACCGCAAATCAACTAAAGGTTATGTAACATTACTTGGTGGTAACATTATATCTTGAAAGAGTAAAAAACAGACAGTGGTTGCCAGATCTACAGCAGAAGCATAATACAGAGCGATAGCTCAAGCCATGTGTGAAGGAAAATGGGTATCTTCATTAATCAGTGAACTTGGATTTACTTCTATTCATTCTATACCACTATACTGTGACAGCAGTGCAACAATTCAGATGGCTTCTAATCCTATGTATCATGAAAGAACCAAGCATATAGAAATTGATTGTCACTTCATCAGAGAGAAGATATCTAATCAAGAATTCAAGTTGGAGTATGTCCAATCAGCAAAACAGAGAGCTGATTTTTTTACTAAAGCTACTACCAACAGACAAGTAAAGGAAATCTTATCCAAGTTGGGTGTTATAAATATCTTTCACCCAACTTGAAGGGGAGTGTTAAATATTTTTGAGTTAATTAGATGTAATAGATTACCTAGAAGTCGTTATGTGACTTATTGTAACGAAGTTATACGTCTTTTTGTGAGTTATGTCTATTTAGTAGTTATTAGGAATTTTTAGGGGCAATTTAGGAATTCATGTTAGAAGGATTATAAATAAGTTAGATTAGGGTTAAGTCATTAAATGTGTGAGGCTAGACAGCAGCCAAGAAGGTGTGTCGAAGTTGTTGTTTGGGGTAGATTGGAGGAATGCCTTCAATTTGCCAATTTCTGTAAGTGATTTCTTCTTCTTTTCAATAAAGAATATTACAATACTACTTGTATGTTATCCAGCTTAATGTTGAAAACTCCATGACAGTGACGAAACAAAGGTGATTTAATGATGATAGTGATAGTGATTATTATAGAGATTCAAGCAGTTATGGGAGCAGTAACAATTTGAGAAAGGTTTGAAATTTGGAAGAGTGCAGTGGAGCCAGCACTACCCCCGTCAGCAAGCAGCCCTAGAGTGGACAGATTATATGCAAGGTAAAAGCATGTCGGCTTTCAAGAAGGATCTTCGTGGAAATTCTCAAGCACCTTGCCTTGCCTTTGCATTTCTTGAACAAGATCTACCATATAGTCGTGAACCATTAGCAGACAAGATTGCAGTCCAATTAGTTTGACATGAAATAAGTGTTGTGAAGAAACTTGTTGTTTTTTGTTTATGAGGTGATAAAATGCAATCATGAGGATTGTTGAAATGTGTTTTGCAGCCACAGAAACTGCTAAAAGATGTTACAGCCAAAGAAGTTGAATATGACCAGCCTTAGAAGATTGAGTTAAGATGTTGCAGCTAAAGAAGTTGTTAAATATGACCAACCTTAGAGGGTTGAGTTAAAGAAGTTGCAACCAAAGAAGTTGAATATGACCAGTCTTGGAGGGCTGAGTTGAAGATGTTGCACCCAAAGAAGTTGTTGAATATGACCAACCTTGGAGGGTTGAGTTGAAAATGTTGCAGAAGATTGGTGCAACCATGAAGCTGTTGAAGAACAACCATGAAGGCTGGTGAAGAATGTTGCAGCCAGGAAAGTTGCTCAAAAGCGAACAGCCAAGAAGGTTGGGAAAATAAGAAGAAAAAAAATAAACAAAGATCAATTTTTTTAGCAAGTTTGGAGTTCAAAATATCTCACTCCTAACTTAAGGAGGTGTTGAAGAATATAAATATTTGTTGTTTTTAGTGTCAATTTTAGTATTTTTGATGTTTTAAGTATTATTGTAATTATTTATAGTACTAAGGGCATTTTGGTTATTTTTTGTCTAACAGCCCATTATATAAGGGTTGAACATGAAGTATTAGGGTTAAGAGATTAAGATTAAGAAAGAGAGAGAGGGGGACCTCCATTGGAGGGCCTACCTCCTCATTCGATCTCCACATTTTCTCTTCATTCATTCTTCTCGTTTTGTGATATTCGATATTCCGTTGTGTTACTCATGTTTTCCAATAATTTTTTGTCACAAACAAAATTTTCTAATGATATTGTTAATAAGTCAGGATTGACAAGAAGGTCAGCACGCTGGAGGTGATGGGGACCAAATTGAGAACTAGAGATGGAAAAAAGTTAGAAGATCCCACTCCTTATAGATAAATGATAGGAGTTTTACATATCTTAATATCACTCGACCATATATAACACATGCAGTACAATTGACAAGTCAATTTCAATAAGCTCCCACTCCCATCAGTATACACACGAGTGTGATATGTGGATTGCAAGAAACATAAAGGATACACTTTGAAAGGGGGATCATTCTAACTTTATCATCTTCTCTTCAATTAACTACCTATATTAATGCAGATTGGGGTGGGATGTCAATAATAGACATTCAACCACGGAGTTTTGTATGTTTTTAGGTGACTCGCTAATTTCTAGAGATGTAAAAAGTAGAAAAAGGTGTCCCTATCATCTACAGAGGTAAAATATAGCATCATGACCACTACAACAACTGAGATATCATGGATCACCGAACTTCTAGCAAGCATTGAGGTTATTCTAGAGAAATCTATAGAATTGCTTTGTGACAACAAAAGTGTCATGTATATTGCTTCAAACAATATATTTCATGAATAAACCAAGCACATTAAGATGGACTGCCACTATATTCGAATGAAATGCTTGAAGAAAAGGTTGACTTTATGTTCCGTTGCTTAATAGCTACAACTAGTAGATTTCTTCATAAAGTATTTGTTAGCCCCTAGATTTATGTTTTTGTTGGATAAACTTTCGATATATACACCGAAAGTTTTACGGGGTTGTTAACTTCTAATAAGAAAGCTAGACCTTTAGGGCCCGACGGGTCCACTGACATGGGCCAACTTGGACAGGCCCTCAAAGGCTAGTCAGTCTCTAACGGCTAGTAGTGCAGTTGTTGGGAGCTGTTGCTCCCACTCTCACTTTTCTCATTTGTAATAAATCCTCTATAAATAGAAGATGTCGTGTAGTTAATAATATAGAGCTTTTTGTGTGCTCACTTGGCTTGTCGTGCAATTAATAATATAGAGCATTTTGTGTGCTCACTTGGCTTGTTTCATATTGTGCCTATTTGGTTTGGCTTGTGTACAAGTGTTTGGTAATTTGACTTGTAGAAGATCTTGTGTGATCATCTGTGTTTGGCTTTGAGCACGTTATCGGCTACATCATAGTGCTAATTTTACACATTGAGCCACCATTCTACGAGAAAACTCTCAAAAGTCAACCAGCAGACCTTATGAGTACGGTAACATGTGTCCATGAACACACCCAATATTCAGATGCTCTAATACAAATACGAACCTTCAGCTATCAATCACTCAACCATGATTTTTTTTTGTTACAAAAGGAGACAAAGCCTAACATACACACATGCATACACAACCACCCTGAGAATCGAACTCCATACCTGCAGTAGAGGAGTCAGAGAGCCCTGCCAGTTGAGTTAACGCTCTGGGTTCAGTCAACCATGGATTTCTTACAGCATTGACAGCGACACAACATATACTTAATATTTATTGGTTCAACAAGTACCTGATGTTCCTATATCACCACAAAGTAGAATACTCACAAAGGTTAAACTGACACTAAGACACAACATAACCAGACTGTGGCTTTTATATGAAAATGGAACACAGGCCAACATCGAAATGTAAGGCCATCTTATGGTAGTTTTGCAACCACAGGGAACTTCGAACCCAGGTATGGGAAGTTGACCATAACGCCCTACATGCACCGAAGACAAACCAGCTCTTATTTAAAAAGCTATAAGTTGTAACACCAAATTAGCCGCACAATGACCAGTGGAGTCAAAAAATTCCAGTAACTATGAAGCAGTTAATCAAGTGCCACAGCACAAACGGGATTGGCCACAATAAAATAGTTTTCTTTATGTACGACATATTTCAAGCTTGCACTTAATCATGTTGCAGAAACAACAGTAATGCATGAAACATGCAATACCGTCAAAATGGACACTGAAGCTTGGTTATCAAAGCATCAAGAGGCTTGCTTAAAAAACTAGTGCCTTAACTTTCCATTTTCTGCTATTATATTTCACAGAAGCAGTAAATACACCAAGTCACATATAAAAAGTATGTAAACAGAAGACGAAAACTTATGCACAACATAAGGATGAAACCTGGTGTCCATGGGATAGCCCAAGCTTGAATTGACCAACTGTGAGTGTTTTAGTCTCGGGATAGTGTGTGTCCTCATCATATTCACCACGGCTGATATGCAAGTCAGGACATAGGCTCTTCAAGTAGTCATGCACTTCCTATAGACACAAACCGCAGCTGTTAAGTTTGGAGAACATTAAATTCAAGGATATATGATGCCAACCTAAGCAACTCAAGCATGGATTTGAGACAAAAATAGGAAAAGTGCACAATTATAATAATGATTATAAATTGGTTAACTTATGATTGATAAGTAATACCAAGATAAATGAAGAGAAGATATGCAAGAGAGGATAAATATTTGAGAACAATGTAAATGGCAGTAAATGAAATTATAGACACGTAGAAGTTACATCATAATGCAATAACAAGAGCTTTTGAATTTGATGTACTACCTCTAACTAAGCACACGAACTGAAGTGCCTTTTTCAGGGATGAATAATCTCATATACATGTTGCCGCATCTACTACCTTCAGCTATGATAAGTTGTTAGGTAATGAAGACAGGTCTTACAATTGCATCACCCAAGTTACAGATGGTTCATTTTGGTAGTGAATCACGAGCTTGAAGCTGAGAATAATTAGAATCTACAACCTGTTGCCACATCTATTAGAAGTTTTTGAACCAGTCAACAAGAAGCCTAAACTGCCATGTAGAATTTGACCTAATGGCTATGTCACATGGGTGCAGGTGCAGACACAGACCAACACAGGTGTGGCACTAACACGGTTGTGGTGCATACACGAACCGATATGGGCGGAACCATGGTAGAAGTGCTTATGTGACGTAGCCTAATGGAGAGAGATGTGTATCCAAAGGAGACGCCTTTAGAAGGCTACATATTACAAAGAGATAATACCAACAAGTACATAAAAATCTAGTCACAATCAGCCCATGGATGTTTATTGAGCCACTGAACTCTCGACACAAATGGACATGTATGAAAATAAAGCCACACTGGGACCATCCCTAAAAGCCCAACCCAAGTATTGTATTCTTTCATACACGAGCTTTCTACAGAACGGGTTGCCCAATGAACCAGACACTTTGACATGCACACAGAAGTACCTTAATGCAAAATTGCTGTTTTGACAGTTCCGAATCAAGTCAATGAGGTGGCAGAAGAGAAAAGCTCAAGGGAAGCATATGTTCATATGCATAGTTCAGAGTTCCCATGGTACTACCTAGTATTAGGAGACAGTGGCTATCATGGCATAAGAGACCAATCACTGCAATGGTCATCAGGTACCTAGTTGATCAGAACTAAGGAACTCATTGCGGGTGTGAGGCACTACCTAGTACTAGGAGACCGTGGCTGTCATGCCATAAGAGACCAACCCACTCCAGTGATCACAGCTACCTAGTCAATCAGAAGTGACTCATTAAGGGTGTATTTTGATCAATCGAGTTGCAGGAGCCAGATCAGATGTACAAATTGAATACTAGAAATGAATTCTCAGAGACTCCTATGTTCTGAAGTGGATTCCAGTTGCTGTTTGTGTTTAAAATGGTGTAATTCAATAACAATGTCAGATTTGATCTGGCATTTCAAACTCAGGCTCATCATAATATTGATGATCCAACACTTCCTCTCTATATCGAAAGGGCTAAGGATCCACTCAAAGGGTTGTCAATCAATTAGCCCAACCAGCTCAGATCTAGGTCTGAAGATAGCAAGAACATGGAGCACTGTAAATGGTAGGAACAAGCATTTCAACAAGATGATTAGAACAAAGCTACATGAACTAACTAAGCCATCCACATCAACCTTATTCAAGAGAAAATGGGGACAAAAGAGTCTACAATGTGAATGAAAAGTTAACATGAAAGGGTCATAAAAAGATAATATGGTCAAAAGATACCAAAAATGGAAAATGTTGGACGCTATCTCAAAGTGAGCAAGAACAATGCACAAAAGGCAGAGAAGGACGTCATATAAAATTATGATGGGAACAACAAAAATGGGGCACACACATGTGTGCTATGTGTGCAATATAGCATCAAGAAGAAGAGGACAAACATATGTTTGCAAGTGATTGGAACGCTCACACAAGAGTGCACACACACGCATATAGGGTTTCATAATCACAAAGTTTTGGCATGCCATAGTGTGCAGGGTGTCGAATTGGAAATTGAGACAACAACTTCTGTTCATGTTCTGTGATGTTAATATAGAATTCAGTTATCAAGTTGAATTATTTAGTTAATATGGAGAATTAACTTCCAACCAATCCAAGTTCCACATTAAAAGTAACGATCCACAAAGTTTAGGCATTTGGCAGGAATAGGTTTCCAATTCATCCAGACATCAGAATCCAAATGCACCCTAAAGAGCATATTTTTCCAAAAGATGAAATGTCTCTCCTTATAGCTGATTTGACCTTTTCTTTTATTAGAACATGTACTGTCTCATTCTTAAACCAAACCCAAGCTTTATCCCACACTAAATGACGTTGGCTATGATTCTTCCAGAAGCATTTAAAAGCTATAAAGTAACCTATATGATGAAACCAAAATTTGGACAAACAAGCAAGCATCCCAAGAGCAGGCGGGGAGAAACAATAGTTTTTCCCAAGCGAAAGAGCAAAATGAAAGCAAACAAGTAATCAGGGCACTTGAAACCAAGAAATGAATAGATAAACAGGAATTTTAATGGCAACAACTACAGCAGAGTAGAAGCAACATAAAAGATCATCTACTTCCAAGGGAAGATTAGATATAAACCAACGGGGAGAGGCGAAATGGCAACACAATATATTAGAAAAGTTTTAAATCTTAAACCCAGATAGAGGAAGAAAATGTGAATTCGATCTAGAACTAGACTGTCAACTAAGACAGCTAAGCAACTGTAAACACCGTTACCTTTGTGCACAAGTTCCCAGTACAAACGATATGCTGAATCTTCCCTGGAACAAGCATAGACTTGAACTTTGCAGGCAAATCGGGTGCCCTATGCGGGATGTGGAGGTCCCCAAGGGCCAAGACAAGCACCATCCTTCTTCAAAACAACCTTATGATTCACCTCACCTTGCAACCATCTCCTGAACACCAAAAATCAAAAACGAAAACAACCAACATCCTCAATCGATAACCAACGACGAACGCACCTCCCAAATTACAAAAATCAATCCATCAGGGAATAGTCAAAACGAGGTGTAATCCAAAGTAATTGCATATATAAGCAGGTTATCCATCAACCGGCCAACCCAAAGCTCGTATAATTTTCTTTCCAAATAAAGAGGAGTATAATCAGACGGTTGTAGCTTCAAGAACAGGACAAAAACGTTGAGGAAATAAATCATCAAAGGAAATTGAAATTTCGGAAGAGAGATGAGACATTTACCTATTGAAGATTCAAGAGGACGACCCGAGGACGAACTTTTACGAGTTTTTATGCTCCAACGTGAATGATGGGCCAACACGCTCAGTCCCCTCCGATCGGGAGAGAGAGAGAGGCCACCCACCGGTCCCACTTTTCAACGGAAGCCGCTTTCATAAAATAAAAATTCCAGCACCTAGAGCGTTAGCTCAGCTGGCAGGGCCCTTCAGTCCCAGGGTAGAGGTCATGAGTTCGATTCTAAAATTCCACAAACGAACCGCCAACCCGAGTTCTGCCAAGAGTGGGTGGCCAGTGTGAACCCAATCAGGTGGGTTGAACGGGACTTAAACCCGAAAACCCCGACCAAAACCGGAAACCTCCCTGATTTGGTTACAAGTTCATCTATAAATGAACCAAACTAGGATCTGAATTGTAACCGATGGTCCAAAACAGCGGTCAAAAGTATATTTTGGTTCCAGCTCCACAACCCAACACTATTACATCATGGGTTTTTCAGATGAAATCAGAGCCAAATTGAACCTGGGATCAGATTCACGAAACAAAAATGTTCATAAACGAACTCAGAATGATGGAACCGAAACCAGAAGGGATTGACTCGTTCTACTTTTAAGTTTTAGTGGAATCAGAACTGGTGGTTTGGAATCGCCAGTCTTGATTTACTGCAAACTGGCCAGATCTGGGTATAGATCAGATCCAATTCAGATTGTAGTAAGGTCAAGTTCTCGATAAGGTCAGTGTTCCACTTTAAGGCGCCTAGTAATGAGCCAAACCAACCAACCACCAAACTTTGTTCTTAGACATGTCCGGTTCTAAGTAAATCAGAATCTAGAACTGTAACCAAACCGATCTTAGAATTGGTTTTGATTACAGTTTTGGAACCATACTGGGGCAATTTTTGTTTGAGTCCGAAATCAACAAATTTATATTAATATTAAAATTATAGGAACAACAACAACAACTAAGCCTTTTCTCATACTAGACGGGATCGACTACATGAATTCTTTGTTTCCACATAGCCCTATCATGTTAGCAGTTAACTCACGATAAGCTAGATCATTCTTTATTGTTTCTTTTCAATACTTTTGTGGTTGTCCTCTACCTCTTTTAATACTTTCAAAATCTAGTTTTTAATACCTTCTTATAGGTTCTTCTTTTAATCTTCTTTCTATATATTCAAACTACCTTAAATGATATTCTCTCATTTTATCCATATATTCTGTCTTTGTTCTACTAAGTTGGAAGCCTTTACTTTCTAATGTTTCTCTCCATAGTTTCAATTTTCTATTAACTTTTTTCTTAGACTCCTCCACAAACACAATTTCATCTGCAAATAACATGCACCAAGGTACTTCATCTTGAATATGTTTTGTTAACTAATCAGTCACCATTATAAATAAGTATGGACTTACAGTTGATCCCTGATGTAACCCAATATTAACTTCAAAGAAGTTTGTCATTCCTTCATTAGTTCTCACACATGTTTTTGCACCATCGCACATGTCTCTTATACGGTTTATGTATGTCAAGGGATACATTTTTTTTTCCAAGATTCTCTAAAGAACCTCCTTCTATATCCTATCGTAAGCTTTTTCTATATTAATAAATATCATATGAAGATCTTTCTTTTTTACTCTAAAATGTTTCATAAGACGACTCCAAAGGTGAATGATTTGTTTAGGAGGAGACTTAAATGGACATGTCATTAAAGAGACATTAGGATATCAAGGTATTCATGGAAACTTTGGTTTTTGGGATATAAACGAGGAAAGTAGGAAGATTTTAAATTTTATTATGGCATTTGATCTCTTTATAGTCAATACAATCTTCAAAAAATGAGATGAACATTTAATTACTTATAAGAATGACTTATCACAAACACAAATTAATTAATTTATTTATATATGGGTATAAGTGTACTCGCTCTCCATTCCTCAGACATATTTTGATTTCTTCATATTTCATTAAATAGAACTCATTTATGGGAAAGAATTGTGGGACTTATCGAGCTATCAAGTTAATGAATCATACTATGAAATTGTGGGAAAGAATTATCGAATGTAGGTTAAGACAAGTATCGAGCATAACAGAGAACCAATTTGGATTCATGCTAGGTAGATTTACTGTTAAAGCGATATATTATACTAACTCTTCCCCAAAAGCCGTTTTTTATACTATCTTTTAGTCATACTTGGGGTACGTAAGCACAAACTATATTCAAAACCTCTGCTCCTAACACTAATTTCAACGTCGTGATTCGATCACTATATCGTTGTATGTTTACTATACTATCATTTAAATCTTTATTTATGATAATACCAATTTCGTTTCAAGCTTTTTTCTTATATGAGTACCATAATTTAAAACTTTTATCCTCTATCTCCTTTGCTTTTTCTCCAACCCACTTTGTCTCTTGTAAACATAAAATATGAATCTTTATCCAAATCATAATATCTACTACCGCTATTAGCTTACCGGACAATGTTTCGATATTCCAAAAAATAATATGAATCTTATTATCTAGGACTAACTTCTTTACTTCATTCATCTATTCATATTGAAAATGTGGAGACCACTACATTCGGGCGACAATGTAGTGGGACTAACTTCTTTACCCACACCCGTGTATGATGTGAAAACCCTCTCTGCAATCGATTCACTAAATCTAAGCGAAAAGTTTAGTTACCCTTGCTTACTTTTTACTGTATTCGGGCTTTGCAGTGCATAGCTAGGTGGGGATTCCCCAAAGCAATGCTTGTAATTTGTGTAATCCATAGTATAAAAATCCGATAAAATTTTACGTTGGTTGTCAGAAGCCTAACACAACCTTCCTCCTTTATCCGAGTTTGGGACCGATACTGCAAAGGTGATCCCTTACATGCTCGGAGTTTAATATTAAAATTATAAGATTTTTTTAAAAGAATACTAAAACATAAGGTTTAGAACCGTCTTCTCCAGTTTGGTTTTGGTTTTATAAAGTTATGCAAATACATGATAGGGTTTAGTGAAAACAAAGAATCGATGTACCCACTCCATCTAGTACAATAAAAGGCTTAGTTGAAACTGAAACCAAACCGAATCACATCTCCGGTCTCGATTGTATAAGAGGTTCTGGATCATCACCACAATTACGGCCTCAAACTATAAAGTAATATGTTGAGAAAATGCGCATTAAAAAGCATTTAGAATTAGAATATAATCCAAATATTTTCGTAATTTACCGAACATCCATTCTTATAAGGATGCCGACTATTTTCACTAACCTTTTGGATATTTACCAATTTATCCATTCTTAATCTTGATCAAGAAAACATTCGTCATTTTCTAGTTTGAAAAACACTCTCACATTTCAATTATTTCATTTACTTTGCTAATTACCCTTCAAAGACATAATCGTCATTTTGGAAAAGATTATGTAACAAACCACAACTTTTTTACTTTAAAGCAAATACCAATTCTAGTCCGAAACCGGTGCAAGCACTTTCCCTTAGAACGTCTTGTGGATGAGGGTATAACTGTCTGTTGCGATTTTTGAAGTGACCTTTTTACCCTTGGGAAAGGTGGCTAATTTGTCTCCGCTGGTCCATTGCCTTTAATGTGACTTTTACTTTTTTACGAAACTAGCGTGCGTCTCTCTTTCTCTCTCTTCCGCCCTTTCTTTCCGTCAATGGCGGGGGTGCACAGTGAGGAAGCGATGCCTGTGTGAGCAAGAGGTCCCACTTTCCGTCTACTTACTTGGGTATGGTGCGTGTAATAAGCCAAACGTGAGATTTGATGCGACCATGACTACCATCGTCGTTATCATCATTCGCCATTGCCATTGCCATTGCCATGGCCATTGCATGCCTTATCAACCCCTCTTTTTCCTCTCCGGTGAATCCAATTCAATGAGAACGGGAGTCCAATTCTGTGCACGTTCCGTTGTCTGCAACTCTTTGCCTCGTTAGTGAATCACTATCCATCTTCACCGTCGTCGTCTTTGGGTACTGTACGTTACCCAACGTTGATACGTGGACGTACGTACGTTGGTACGTGGGAACGCAGGTAACCGTACCGTTTATCGTCACAGAAACATTCCATCGTTATAATCGCCATTTTTCATGTTTAGAGGAATCGATACTGATTCGTCTTCGTCTGGTTTTTGTGCTTTATAATTTCTGGGTAATGGCAGAGAGGATGATGAGTTTTAAGATGGATAGCGATGAGCTTGAGATGCTCCTAGATGAGATTCCTCATGTGACTTCCTTGCCCAATTATCATCATGATGATTGCCAAGATGGTCTTGAACGGAAAGACGGTCATCGCGATGAAAAGCTCGTTGGTGTCGATGACCATATTTGGTCTCTATCGTCGTCTGGATGCTCTTCGACATCCCTGGTTTCGCACAATGGGGTTCTTTCGTTGGACGGATCGGAGCGGCCGAGCTCACCGTCTACGAGCGATGACTGTCTGCCTTTGTTTCGACGGCAGACTATGGGTGGAGGGGCAAATCAGATAGAGTCATGGTTGACTGGCAAGGGTTCCCCTCCTATCACTAATCCCGGTGGTACAAGGTGTAAGGAGCAATTGCACATGCTTTTTTATGCGTTTGAGGAATTGGGTATCAGAGAATTCAGTGATGAAGCGGCTGACAAGAATAAGTTGGATGCGTCTAATGTAAGTTTCCATCGGTTATGGAACTCTAGTGTTGTGTGTGACGAAGTTATGAGTTTGAGACTTCAGAATGGTGATAATACCTCCATCGGTGGTTCAGATTACTACAGCAGACGAATGGGTTATCCAGTACAGTCTAGATTGAATGCTGAAGATGGAATTGATGGTGCGAATATAAACTATAATTGGGGAGGGTCTCCGTCTTTTGGCAGATCCGGTTGTCTGAATAACTTGGGCGAAGCTGGTAGAGTTTTTCTGGCTAGGCGAGAAGGAAGAAGTCTCTATGCTTCACAAACTCTGGGTATGGCAATGCCATGCTCACAGATACCATTTTCTTTTGGGGATCACTTGCAGTATGGGAATGTTCCCGCGGCATGCGGATTTGGAAGAAATTCAGTAATGCACAACAATGAGAATCTCCAACAGAGTGTTCCAACAGTTTGGGCGAGTTCCCATCATCTTTCGATGATGAGAAATGCTCAAATTCTTGATGTTTTTGGCGAGAAGAAGGAAGGAATCTTAAACGACAAATATATGCAAAGAAACCACTTTCACGGATGGGGCAGCATTTTGCATAACGGGAACAATAAAGCCAATGCTTACATGAATTTGAATTACTTGGGATCTTCTGTTGATGAAACTTTTCAATTGGGGGCAGTTAGTCCAAGATCTGGTTGTGTTTCATGGTCATTCTCACATAATTCTGCTTCATCACCTCCCTCGAAATATAATTCCGTATGGGAAATTCAAGGACGTATTAGTGGCGTTGCAAAAGATCAGCAAGGCTGTCGATATCTTCAGAGAGTATTGGAACTGGGATCTCCTCAAGAAGTTATCATGATATTTAGTGAGGTTATTGGACATACTGCTGAACTTATGAAAGATCCTTTTGGGAATTATCTAATGCAAAAGATGCTGGACGTGTGCACTGAAAGGCAAAGAACTCAAATAATTTGTGCGATTACAGCCAAGCCCAAAGAACTCGCCAATATATCACTAGACGTCCACGGGTGAGCTTTATATGCAGACGTCTTATAACTTTGGTCTTCCTACTGATCGGTTTCTTAGTAATCTTCCGTGTTGTGCAATTGGATGGGTATTTTTGAAGTATTCGTGCTTCTCGCACTTGACAGCAGGGACATTTTCCATTTTTTTTCTGATTGTTGTTTCTCCTTGTGTTGCAGTACACGGGTGGTTCAGAAATTGATAGAGACACTCAAAGAACCATACGAGATCTGTATGATTATCTCATCCCTTGAACCATGGGCTGTTAACTTGATGACGGACCTTAATGGCAATCATGTTATACAGAGTTGCTTACGATCACTTAGTATTGAAGATAACAAGGTATATTTTCTCTTTGCAATTTGGAATTAATTTTCTTTATTGAAGATAATTCAGTTCATGCAACAAAGATTCGTTTTATGAGATTTCTTCTCACCGAAAATATTATGAGTTAGTTTTCTGATTTGAAGATGCACGTTCAGGGTTCATTATGAAATCTCCTATTGAGTAAACACTATATGTTGCTTCTACTTTATATTGGAAAGGAGATTCAGTTTAAGGGAGACTTCAATATTTCCATTCGCTCTCTTTACACTTCAAGGAAGAGCATCGAAGATGCATTTTTCAGGGGTCTCTTTATATGATGCAATTGGCTGCTCCTCAACAGGAATATGTGCTCTCATTAGGTTTCATTTGAACAGTTCATAACATGCTTTCTTCTTTGTTGTTGAGGATGGCAGCATTGTGCTTTCATTCTCTGAGCAATTTTGTTGCTAGTTTTCTTTTATCATCTGATCCAAGTCATTTCACTACTTGTTAATTTTGTTCTGATTTTCAATGAATTATTTAAGCAAGTGCTATCAGTTTCTCCCAATTATTCATAAGTGTTATTTAGTTCAGCTTTCAAGGGGTTCTGTTTCTTATATTTTGTCAATTGTTATATTAATATGCACATGTTGCACAACATTATTTCAAAGCGAATACCAGATTCAAACTAAACAATGCTATAGAAAATAAGAAAGAGAAGACAATTACATTCCCTTGTTAATGTCCAATTTTGCATGACTTAGCAATTTTACGTGGTTGTGAGTTGTGAACATCAAGAAAGGATTGATTAAATCAGTTACTTGCATTGATACTGTCTACTGCATACTTTTGGTTTTAGCCTATCAGGTAATGCTGTATGTCGATAGCGGTGGTCTGCTGACATTGCACAGGATTACTGAAGTGTCGTACAGTTGTTGGCATCTTAGTGTAAACAGCCTTTCCTTTAAGATCGTGCTTTTCTCTGACCAATGCTCAATTTACTTTACTAGTAGCATGCAATGGTGTTCCTCAAAGGAAGAAGCTTTGAATGTTGGGTTAATATCTAAGTAAGGATCATATTTTCTTGACAGTATCTTGTTTGGCAAGCTGTAGCATGTCAATGGCTTCAAAATGCTCAGAGTGACAAAAAGAAAAGCAAACTCGAGTGTTGATAAAAATCAAGGGCCACCTGAATGGTGTATAAGGGACCATATCAGTGGCTACCGGTACAGGAAATCTGAGGATGATCCAAAACTAATTCAGAATGCTCATATTGAACTTGATAGAGTGCCCAACTCTTTCTATATATTTTCACTTATGTATTCCAATGGTGTACACTTTACAGGATTCTCTTAGTCAAAACAATCTAGGATGTAGAATTAATTGCTTTAGGACAGATGAAGGGAATATGGCCTTCTATCATGCTCTTATCGTTCTTTTTCCAGTGAGTTCATACTGATCCCCAACAGAGCCTTTAGTCCTGTTGTCTAAACAACAAAGCTTTCAGTTTTTCGATGCTAAAATAGGACCTTTATTCCTGTGCTATCTATAGTCTCCTTCAGTTTATTCCTTGGAATGCATTTATTTGCAGCAGGACTTGTGTATTCACTTGAGTTAGTGAGCTCTTCTAAGCTAATTTGAGCATTGTATTCTCATTCAAAAATTTATGAAAACAAGTTATTTTAATAGGGCTGATGTTTCAAAAAGATGAAAAGCTTAATGGAGATGCTACACATAGAATTAATGCAAGTTGGCTAAAATTAAGTGGTGCATCAAGAGTTCCATGAGCCTTAGTCGAAAGACTATGTAAATGGAAATCCACAGCAACCGACCATATGTGGTTGTGTTTATCTATCACAGGTGCCTCCTAAAGAGTTGACGTGTGTAAAGTAGGAAGAAATATCTACTCTGCTTGTGGTTGTACTGGTATGTCCTGGATGGTGAGAATCACCCATTCTCAGAAAAGTTCCTTGAAGATTTAATGAAAACCATGCTGCTTGGAATGCGACTTTATGATTTTCTGATGTCCATCAACGTGTAAGCTTCATGTGGACCATGAGATATCCTAAGAATCCTAGTTATTGAAAAATCTATTCAAGGTAACAAATAGGCAAGAAAAACAACTACTAACACCAAGCCTAGGGGTGGAGCTTGATGACGAAGATGACCCTTGAGAATTCACCCCATGGAGAGGGTGATGGCTGAGTTTAGTGATTTGTGTCACCAAGTAGGTTACCACAGGATGAACGGGATGCGTAGGGATCTACACCACAAGGGAGATCAACCTAACTAATAACTAGGATTGGTAAATGACATGGAAGAAGCAGAAGAGGAGGGTGGTCAACCTCTTGAAGGATCTCGGCCTAGCTATTCAAGTGAGACAATTGAGAAATAATCCAATAGAACTTCATTTGAAATTCAACAATGATCACAGATGGGACCTCTTTCTTCAAAAGATTACATGAGTAAAACAAATAGAAGCTTCTAGCATGACCTATATTTACCTTGATCCTTTCTTGATGAAGAGTCTTCATGTTCCCTTGTTGATGCTTCTCCTTCACTCAAATGGCAACAAACTAACAACGGTTGCAATTTCTAATAGTTCTTCACTATTCAAATGGAGAAAGTTCCTTAAATCTCTCTCAACCCTCTACTTCGTCCCTCTTGCCAATTGGTTCAATTCTGGAGCAACTACACTGTGCCATGTAGTGTAAAATATATCTAAGACATGTTTTTTTTTTACTTAAACACCCTAGACACATGTAGACAAGGTGAGTGCCTAATGCTCATGCTTGGCTCATCAAGATTACTTGACAAAAGAAGCCAAAAACTGTTATCACTGATGACCTAGTCACTGGTGGTCATCATGGTCATTTTTTACACATGATAGTCGCCATGATGACCATTTTATACACAATATACGCTATTTGGAAAACATTGATACGATTGCATGTATTAATACCTGTTAGAATGAGTCCAATTTTGTTTTGGAGATAAGATATACATGCAATCTGTCTGAAAGCTCCTTTCATTTAAATATGGGCTGCCCATTTAGATGCCTTTTACATAATCCATGTGACAACTAATAGTAAAGTGTTACATGGCTGGTTTATTTTCTGTCCATGTGCGGACTTCCTATGCATGCTTGTGGAAAAGTAAGACCATGTTTGAGGACTTTTATAGTGGTTGGACTTGGAGGATAGGACATGTAGGTTTTGCTCTCATCTATTGTCTGTGTGGACATTTTCCCAGCTTTCACGAACTTACTTCATACTTTGGCAAGATAATGGTCTGACTTCCTTGTTTTTCTAATATATTCCATGAGCAGTTCCTTTTTGATGCATCAGCAAAGCACTGTGTGGAAATTGCAACGCATCAACATGGTTGTTGTGTGCTGCAACGCTGCCTTGACTACTCAACCGGGAGATATCGACAAAGTTTAGTTGCAGAAATTTCTGCTAATGCAATTATCCTTTCTCAAGATGCTTTTGGGTACTAATGAAATACTTTTAGTAACTGATGATAGCACTAACAATCTTATGTATGACCACTCTCATTTCTTCTGCTTTAGGTGAATTTTAAGGAATTCTTTTATTATCTAATCTTAAATGAAGATGCTGAAATGAATGAGTGGTCGTACAAGAAAATATTGTATACTAATGAGGTTATTAGAAACAAATTAGGAGTGACACCAATAGATGATAAAATGAGAAAAAATCGTTTAAGATGGTTTGGACACATAGAAAGATGACCAAAAAAAGCTCCGGTAAAAAGGTTTGAGAAATTAGATGGTGAAAATGTTAAAAGAGGAAGAAAAAGACAGTAAAATTGTTGGAAGGAAACAATAAAGAATGATCGAGTTTATGTTGAGTTAACTGCTAGGATGACACGATTGATCTCTATGGAGACATAATCCATTTAGCTGACCCCATCTAGTATGGGAAAAGGCTTAGTGGTTGTTGTTGTTCTAATATCAGTACTTAGTTGACGATCAACATACCATATTTTTCATGATTTATTGAGACATTGTTTTATAATTTTTCTCTTTTAATAATCAAAATGATTTGAGAACTCTAGTTACATGAAGAATGTACTCAGCTGTGGAAATAGTAGAGAGAACTGAAATAGTTAAATATTATATTATATCCCCTAAAGTGGTCAATCCTTTTACTAATTTAATAACGTTTGTTCACTTTGACAACTATCCTGTCTTTGCAATGGCATCTAACATTTTCTTCCTAGCTTTTCTCCTGTGTCCACCCTTCAAGTTTTCTGATTTTTGGCGATGATTTCTTTTTATTTGACCAATTTCTTTTTCACTTAATTAAGTGAAGTTCAACATTAAGTCACATTTTACATATAGATACACATTTTAACCTTGTACTAGTGAATTGCAATGACCACATCTTAGACCAGATACTACATAGCAAAAATCGATAAGCATCAATATTTCCTCAATGCTGCCACATTTCCTGCTTTCTTTTGTTGTATCTGAGACATTGACTTCATCTCTACCTTGTTTAGATTGTCATCCCATCGTGCATGTCTCCTTAAATCATATTCTTTTTTGTCCTTGTTTAGTTTAGTCTTTGCACTTGCGAGGTTTACTAGTCTAAAGAGTCCTTTATTGAATATGTAAAGCCTGTTTATGTCATGGAACTGCTGAACTCTTGGAACCAAGAAGTCCAGAACTCTCAGAATTGAGATGCAGGATTCCAAAAGAAATCAGGAGTTTTACATCTGTTTCAGATTGGAATTGGCATTGCTAAGTTCCAAAAGCAATTCTTCCATGTAGCCTGTCAAGGAGCAGTTCCTTGAGTTTCGGGGGAAAGAGTCGCACATGATGAGGTTCAACTCCTTTTAACATAAGAAATAAAATACAGGTTTCACTGAACCTGCATTTTTTTTGGGATTTTGAGTCCTCTGTTTGCATTGCCAGATTCAATTGGCATCGAAAGTGGTGGTTCCACCCCATAGTTCTGTGATGCAAAGGCCACTAAAGGGTACAAGCAGCCAAAGCAAGAATTATAAGTGGCAAAATTAATTTAAATCAACAGTTTTCTATTAATTCCTGGGGCAAACTATTTGTTCTTGATCATTGACCAAAGTGCAATGTATTGAAAATATCTCTCATACTCTGAGGTTCTCTTGATCCGTGTCCTTAATGAGTTGGATAACCCATATAACTGGATGGGTCCTCCTGGCTCATAGGATGGATAAAACTTGACCTTCAGGGCCAACTTGCGTAAGAACCACATTCTTCACATATGTCATAGGATAAATAAAATTCATACATGAGTGCCAATTTCTTTGGCAAGTGGCTTTCTAAACATTCATTTCACCAAATGAAAATGCTGGCGTTTCTAAAAAAACCATATCTACATCTTTCACCAAATGGTGTACACATTTTTATTTGTATTCTTTGATTCGGGGTTTGTGTCTGCATATCTTGAGTAAGTTATTTCTCCTCCTTTCATCAAGAACTCACTGAATGGAGGTGACTGTTGACTGTTGACTGTTGAAATCACAGCTGCTAGGTGATTTGGATTAGTACTCTCCCTAAGAGATATGATCATGTCAATTGTCAAGAAGCTGGTCGATTTCAAGAAGTTTCATTCAACGACTGGCTTGTTACAGATAGATACCGTTATTGCTACTTGAACTTCCTGATATTATCTATGTCATGCTCATAACATTCTTTTGTATGTTAGGAATTATATTGTCCAATATGTTTTGGACAACATCCAATGGGCAAGAGAAGGTATAGTATGCCAACTGCAAGGGAATTACGTGGACCTCTCAATGCAGAAATACGGCAGCAACGTTGTGGAAAAATGCCTGAAGCTGGGCGAGGAATATGTACATTCGATCATCATTCTTGAATTGGTGTCTAGTTCTAGTTTTGAGCAACTCTTGCAAGACCCATTTGCAAACTATGTAATACAGTCTGCTCTGAAGGAGTCGAAGGTTTGCTTCTAACTTTTGCATCACTTTTTTTTTGTCGACCGCCAAGTATTAATTTCTTTCTCATATTGCCTGAATCTAGGGAGCACTCAGATCTGTATTGGTGGAAGCAATTCAACCATTTTCATCAGTTCTTCGTAGCAATCCATATGGAAAGAGGATCGTTTCACAAATTCAATCAAAGAAATGATGCACAATTCAGTCTGATAGTGGTGGAATTATTGTCATTTCACATATATATATATATATATATATATATATATATATATATATATATATATATATATATATATATATATATGTATGTATGTTGTTGTAGATACCGTGCCCAGAACTATTGTATATTTCGATATTCAATTAGTGCATGGGGTTGTACAGTATTAAACTATCAATTCTGGTCTTGCATACTAAGAGAATGAAAGCCCAATTAATCTTTGTAGTATTTATATTTTACAAGTTTCTGGTTAATTGATATTAGTGTGTAATGTGTATTATTAATACATCGAGATGAATACATAATAGAGTTTGTTGATGCTTCCTCCTTGTAGTTCTATATGGAATCTTGTGGCCGGGTTGATTGATCTTATTGCATCTGTTTGTGTTGTCTTGGCATCTGCCTTCTTCTCAGAAATCATGAAGTGTCTTGTCGGTGTCTTGGCATGTGTAATACCTGACCAATTATTCAAACTGCCTGATATCGTTAATCTTGTTGATATTGTTACTTGAAATATGTACGTTCCTGAATTCTTCAATGTTAACTATTGAATAACTTCTGTGGCTCACTTACTCGTATCCGTTCAACTCTCTTGGAATCCTAAACCAAGATCCTTCAAATTTGTTTTTTTTCTAGTAAAAGTAAAATGGAAAGGCTGAATCCAGATGCACGACCTGGGTGCCAAACTCATGACCTTCAACTTGTGAGTTGAACCCCTAGCCAGGTGAGAGCTATTACTCGTTGTGCAAAACCTTCAAATTTGTTAATTTGGATAAGATGCTTCGTAACCAGTTAAATTTGATAGCCCTTTTACATTGTTTGATTGTGCCTTTGGAATGGCCAGAAAACTTTTTCCAATGGCATCAAATGAGTACATGCAAATGTCATTATAATTCCCAGAGAAGCTAGCATTCATTGGGCTCTTTCAGTTGTGTTCGACTTTGTTAGTAAGAACTTGCGTTGCTGTATCCATTTTCCACAAAATTTGTATACCGATCTGTGGTATGATCGTGAGTGATAGCATTCATTGGGCTCATTCACTGGCCCTATTTGTGGTGCATTTCATATTTTAAGAACAGCAGTACTAGAAGGTACTGAACCACTTTCCTATTCTAGTTATTGAACTCCCAAAATATTCTCTGTAGTCTCTTATTCAGATGAGAACTGCTAGACAGAATTTTGATTGTGGATTGCTGGGCTCGTTAATGAGATTAAGAAAATTGCACTTTCTTTTTTAAATTTGGCAAGATGGGATTATGCAGAAGCAGAATTCGCAGTTAGGTGTTGTACTACTACCAGTTGCAATGGGAGGTCGAAGCATTACACGCGCATGCACCCTCCAGAGATTCAAACTCGCCATCTGCGAGTCGGCGCCATAGAGCCCTGCGGGTGAGCTAATGCTCTGGGAGCAGTGTTGTACTATCATGCAGCAACGAAAACAAGAGGCCAAACATGGAATGTTTCATATAATTGCCATAAGCACAATCCCTTCCTTGGGGTTCACGCACCCCAAACACCCTTATTCCGAACTAATCTCCCATTCTCACTCTCTCTCTCTCTCTCACACACACACACACACACACAGTTTGTTTACCTTCTCATGGTTGGGTAAAAACCATTGAAAGTTGTATCAATAGCAAAAGAGGTGTGTGAATGGCAACACATTATTCAATGGTCAAGCTGCGGATATGCCTAAGCTATCAAACTCCGGGAGTGCAACCAGACCGTTAGCTCAATGTCAAGGTGCTCTAGTGCCGTTACTGCTGGTGAAGAGTTCAACTCTGAAAACCACAAGGTACTTTGGAGTCGACTCCGTCCAGGGAACCCCAACTCTTTCTGCAACCAGTGGGCTCTTCACCTTTGGGACAGTGGTATATGTTTATATATAAGCTAAAAGACTGGCGATTTGTATAAGCTTAATAAGAGTTCTTGCTCTTCGAATTCTCATTCAGTTCAGTATTAGTTAGCGTTATATTTTATTGTAATGGTTTTGGAAACTTGTATCGACTTTAAAAAGAAAAAGCAAGCCGACTTTTGTCAGCTTGGGTTGTGTCGACCCGGACCCAACTCCGATTTTTGGCAGCATGTTTGGGCCCCGGTTGAGAGTGACAATTCTACCTGTATTGTCTCTTTCCACGACAATTTCATGAGATCCATGATCTGGGAGAAACATTGATGCGCTCCGACAAAATAATGATGTTAGGGACTATGTCTAGGAGTGGCAATTTAACTCGACACGAAAAATCCCTGAGGGCTCTGCAGTTCACCCCAGGTTGGGTCCGAGTCTTGAGTACCCCGACGATAAATAACAAAAAGGGTCCAGGTTGACCAAGACGTAAACGGAGCTACACGCAAAATGTATATTACATATATCATAAATATTTGAATTTACAAACATGTATACCTTACATCACATATATATATATATATATATATAGAGAGAGAGAGAGAGAGAGAGAGAAGTTTGAAATGAAAAAGTAAATGGTACCATTGTGCATTAAATGCAAGCATTGTTTTTTAAGATTTAAATTTCTACGGTTGATTACACTGATGGAGCATGGATCATTAACTAACTAACTAGCTATATATATATATATACAACAACAACTAATTCTTTTCTCATACTACACGGGGTCGGCTACATGGATTCTTTGTTTCCACATATCCCTATCTTGTGCCATGTTAGCAGTTAACTCCCAATAAGCTAAATCGTTCTTTATTGTTTCTTTCCAACACTTTTGTGGTCGTCCCCTACCTCTTTTAATACTTTCCAAATTTAGTTTTTCTAACCTTCTTACAGGTTCTTCTTTTGATCTTCTTTCTATATGTCCAAACCATCTTAAATGATGTTTTCTCATTTTATCCTCTATTGGTGCCACTCCTACTTTGTTTCTAATAACCTCATTATGTATACGGTCTTTTCTTGTATGACCACTCATCCATCTCAACATCTTCATTTCTGTCACAGACCTCTTTTGTACATGTTGATGATTAACTGACCAACACTTAGAACCATAAAACATGGCAAGCCTAATTGCTGCTCTATAATATTTACCTTTTAATTTTAATGGTATCTTCTTATCACAAAGAATACCTGATGCTCCTCTCCATTAACCAACAAGCATTAATTCTATGCGTAACATCTCCATCAATTCTTCCATCACTGAAAAATTGACCCTAGGTATTTAAAACTTTCCTTCTGAGGAATGCAATATGTGCCTATTTTAATTTCTATATCTTCTGAAGTAACCAAATGATCAAACTTACATTCCATATATTCTGTCTTTGTTCTACTAAGTCGGAGGCCTTTGCTTTCTAATGTTTCTCTCCATAGTTCTAATTTTCTATTAACTTTTTCCTTAGACTCCTCAACTAATACAATGTCATCTGCAAATAACATACACCAAGGTACTTCATCTTGAATATGTTTTGTTAACTCATCCATCACCATTATAAATAAGTATGGGCTTAAAGTTGATCCTTGATGTAACCCAATATTAACTTCAAAGAAGTGTGTCGTTCCTTCATGAGTCCTCACACATGTTTTTGCACCATCATACATGTCTCTTATAAGGTTAATATAAGTCAATGAGATACCTCTTTTTTCCAAAGTTCTCCAAAGAACCTCCCTCGGTACCCTATCATAAGCTTTTTCTAGATCAATAAATATCATATGAAGGTCTTTCTTTTTTGCTCTAAAATGTTTCATAAGATGTGTCAAAAGGTGAATCACTTCAATAGTAGATCTGCCTAACATGAACCCAAATTGGTTCTCTATTGTACTTGATACTTGTCTTAACCTACGTTCGACAATTCTTTCCCATAATTTCATAGTATGACTCATTAACTTGATATCTTGATAATTCGCACAATTTTGAATGTCTCCCTTGTTCTTATATATGGGTATAAGTGTACTTGCTCTCCATTCCTCGGGCATCTTTTGGTTTTTCCATATTTCATTAAATAGTCTTGTGAGCCAAGTGATTCCTATTTCTCCTAGTATTTTCTAAACTTCTATAGGAATATTATCTGGTCCTATCGATTTACCACCCTTCATATGTTTAAGAGCCTCTTTGACTTCATTCTTTTGAATATGTCGGTAGAAATTGTAGTTTATATACTTTTCTGAGTTGGCTAAATCTCCTAAACTAATACTAACATCTTTATTTCCATTAAAAAGATTATAAAATAGTTTTTCCATCTATTTCTTATATCATCATTTGCCACTAGAATTTTTTCATCCTCGTCTTTTATGCATCTAACATAATTAAGATCTTTAGTTTTCTTATCTCTAGCCCTAGCTATCCTAAAAATATCTCTTTCACCTTCTTTTGAGTTGAGTTTTTTATATAAGTCCTCCCAAATCTTAGCTTTTGCTTCACTAACGATCTTTTTTGCTTTCTTATAAGCTTCTAAAGTTTCACTAGTTTTCTTAACATAATGTAATTTGTAACATGCCCTCTTTGCCTTGATTTTATTTTGCACTACTTCACTCCACCACCAAGCTTCTTTTTGTGCCGGTATACCTCCCTTAGATACCCCTAACACATCTTTCGCAACTTTCCTAATATGTATAGCCATATTGTTCCACATATCACAGGGTGTGCCAACATAATTCCAAACATCTCCTTGTAAGACTTTCTGTTTAAATATATCTTCTTTGTTGCTTTTGAGGTTCCACCATTTAGTCCGAATAGCTCGATGCACTCTTTTCTTCTTTATCCACTTTTTTATTTGTAAATTCATAACTAAAAGTCGATGTTGGGTGGTTAAGCTTTCTCCTGAAATTACCTTGCAATCTTTACAACACGCTCTATCTTTTTTTCTACAAATAAAGTAATCAATTTGTGTTTGTGATAAGCCACTCTTATAAGTAATTAAATGTTAATTTCGTTTTTTGAAGATTGTATTGACTATAAAGAGATCAAATGCTATAGCAAAATTTAAAATCTCCCTACCTTCCTCATTTATATCCCCAAAACCAAAGTTTTCATGAATCCCTTGATATCCTAATGCCTCTTTACCGACATGTCCATTTAAATCTTCTCCTAAACAAATCATCTCCATTTGTGGAATCTTTTGAAACACCTTATCTAACTCTTCCCAAAAAACTGTCTTTATACTATCTTCTAGTCCTACTTGGGGTGCGTAAGCACAAACTATATTCAAAACCTCTGGTCCTAATACTAATTTCAATGTTATGATTCGATCACCATATCGTTGTATGTCTACTACACTCTCCTTTAAATCTTTATTTATGATAATACCAACTCTGTTTCGAGCCTTTTCTTTACTTGAGTACCATAATTTAAAACCTGTATCCTCTATCTCCTTTGCTTTTTCTCTAACCCATTTTGTCTCTTGTAAACATAGAATATGAATCTTTCTCCAAATCATAGTATCTACCACCTCCATTAGCTTACCGGATAATGTTCCGATATTCCAAGAACCAATATGAATCTTATTATCTAGGACTAGCTTCCTTATCCCCCGTATCCGTCCATAATCAAAATGCGGAGACCCTCTCTGAAATTTTTTTACTACATTCGGGCTGAGGCTTAGTTGTTGTTTATATATATATATATTATATATAAACAACAACTAAGCCTTTTCTCATACTATACGGGTTAGCTACATGGATTCTTTGTTTCTACATAACCCTATCATGTGCCATGTTAGTAATTAACTCACAATAAGCTAGATCATTCTTTATTGTTTCTTTCCAACACTTTTGTTGTCATCTTCTACCTCTTTTATACTTTTCAAATTTAGTTTTTCATACCTTCTTAGATGTTCTTCTTTTGATCTTCTTTCTATATGTCCAAACTATCTTAAATGATATTCTCTCATTTTATCCTCTATTGGTGTCACTCCTTATTTGTTTTTAATAACCTTATTACGTATACAGTCTTTTCTTGTATGACCACTCATCATCTCAACATCTTCATTTCTATCATAGATATCTTTTGTACATGTTGATGATTAACTACTTAACACTCACAACCATAAAACATGGCGGGTCTAATTGATTCTCTATAATATTTACCTTTTAACTTTAATGGTAACTTTTTATCACAAAGAATACCTAACGCTCCTCTCTATTTTAACCAACTAGTATTAATTCTATGCGTAACATCTCCATCAATTCTTTCATCACTTTGAAAAATTGACTCTACGTATTTAAAACTTTCCTTTTGGGGATGCAATGTGTACCGTCGCTAGGTAAAGACGCCTTAAAGCAATGCTTATAATTTATGTAATCAATGGTATAAAAATTCGACAAAGTTTTACGCTGACTATTAAAAGCCTAACACAACCCTCCTCCTTTATCGAGGCTTGGGACCGACACTGCAAAGGTAATCCCTTACATGAGCGAAGTTTATCTATCTATCTCTCTCTCTCTCTCTCTATATATATATATATATATATATATATATATATATATATATATATATATATATAAAGGAGAATAACAAGTATACAAATAAAGTCCAAATAATCCTTTTCTTAAGAAATCTACGTGAAAATCAAGAACTTCGCATTCTATCAAAAGATTTAGCACAAAGCCATGTGAATGTGAGACCCGAACAAGACCTATATATATACCATCCAATTATTCTTGATGAACGATCCAAAACGATATCATCTTTGTGATATGAGAGCCTCCATAATATGACATAATATGACATGGAGATTGTCCATCAACAGTGATCAAACAGTGTGAACAAGGAAGTATGCCTGATGGATGACTCCTCTCTCTTATATATATATATATATATATATATATATATATATATATATATATATATAAGAGAGAGATATGTCAATAGGTGGGTGCATGGCATATAACCAGCGCGACATCTTACCTCAAATTTATGCCCTACATCGGCACCGATTACCTCATGGAAAAGGCATAATTTTGGGCCTAGGAAAGGATACGAGATGCTCCATACTCCAACTCCAACTCTAATCTCAATAAAAACTTTAAAATTAAAAAGATTTTGGACTAAAATGTAATTGGATTTTTTTTACAGATAGATAGCTGACATTTTGAAATTTCAACGCTATATATATATATATATATATATATATATATATAGAGAGAGAGAGAGAGAGAGAGAGAGAGAGAGAGAGAGAGAGAGAGAGAGAGAAGAAGAGGTAGTTCTAATTGAATAATCATAATCATGCATAAAATTTTCTTTGTTTAAATTTTGAGATGAACAATGGAAATAATAAAACTAAAAACTTTTATTATGTATTTTTTTAGTTCAGTAACTGATCATGTCAGTCGAACGTATGCATGCATTTACAACTCTCTCTCTCTCTCTCTCTATATATACCATAAGTCCCATGGTGGGTCAAAAATTTCCAGTTTTCTGTACCCAAAGTCATCAAACCGAGTAATATATCCGTCCCATCGGACAGAATTGGGCCGGCGGAAGAATTCAACTTGGAAAAGGTGTCGATTAACTTGTGCAGAAAATCATGCACATTAATACACCGGCAAGTGACAGATGATGAAATTGAGCTGCAATTAAAGACTCGTAACGTCTTCATTCGAACTTAATTCTTGAACATTTCAAGACTTATTCATCTCCTCAAAACTTATAAATACAACTCTAACCTTCACATTTAATAGCACGGGACCTTCATTGTTTTTGCATCTTTTCTTGAAAGTTATGGAGAAAGATACATGTACATTGAAGCTCAGTTGCTTGGGTTCATTACCTTGCCCACTGCTAGTGGGTCTGTCTGCACCCTTTGCTTTCAGATAGGCTTTTGGGTCCATATGCAGTTAATGTAGTCTGAAAGAGTGTCGGCCGGACAGCTCGGTGGCACCGGCGACCGAAAAATTGGTGGAGCTGAGCATCTAGACCTCAAATCAAGTTTTATTGGCTGATGCTTGAGATAGGGTTAAGGGAGAGCCTTACAATTCTTCTTGGTAAATCAAGGAAACTGCATGGTGGGTCTAGAAATGTTAAAAGGGTGGAGCAAACTATCTATTATACTAGATATGTCCGGTTCCGGTTAAACCAGGACTCACATTTAAAAACCACCTGTTTTGGTTCACCTGGAATCGGACCATATCCCATGACGGTTTATAACAGCTGGTTTTGGTTTAAACTCAAAACTAAATAAAGTTGAGAAAACACAAATACAAAAATGAAAAATAATGAAAAAGGGATGCAACCGGCGGTTTGAACTATCTGTTGTGGTTCTCTTGTTTGGTTATGGTTTTGGGTCCGGTTTGGTTCTGGTTTAAATTGTTGCTGTTCTGGTTTTGAACCAGACATGTCTATGTTATAGCGCAGGCACTCACTAATTATGGTGTCGCATTCGATGCACGGGTACGGGTAATTTTAGGTGTGTTGAGGGAACTGATTAGACCGATCTAAATTGGCGGTTTGGTTTGATTTGATTTGGTTCCATCTAAATATGGTGTCGCATTCGATGCACGGGTACGTGTAATTTTAGGTCTTATCCCTATCATACAACCTAGACAAGAATACCATTTTATACATTTATTTGTGACTGAGCCGATGCAGTTGGTCGGCCTATGTCGTTTTCAACATCTGTCATGCTTTAAGAAGTAATATTTACTTTTGTTTATGTACTTATGTGCTGATCGATATGAAGATAAAAGTGTCAAACACTAATAGAAGGTCCAGAACACAACTCATGCAGTTGGCACTCCATGAGTAGGCAATTTCAATCTCTGAATAAGCTAACAGATTGGCTATTTTTTCATATATGACTCACACACACACATACATACATACATACATACATATATATATATATATATATATATATATGTATATGTATATATATATATATATATGTATATATATATATATATGTATATATATATATATATAATGTCTTAGATGCATAATATTTTGTGTGTACATAATCTTACGTAAACATATCTACAGTTTAATGTTTGAAATCAATAATAGACATTTGAAAACTATAATAGTACTTTTAATTCAAATATACATTGGTGGTGACGTTGAAGATTAAACAATGAATATGCTTATCCAAGATTATGCACTCAAATACATTATGCATTTAGGACTCCTCCTCTCTCTCTTTATATATATTTTGAAGGTGAGAAGTTGAAGTCATTTCTGGCCCTTGTCACTTTTTTGTATGCCCCTTCCAAATTTACAGATGATCTCAACAACCCTTTTGGAAAGGGATGCGTACATCTGCGTGCAACGTGCAGGAAACATCTTTCTTATGTATATACCAGTAACATCCTTCGACGCTTAATATTATTAGCACTTATTATTTTTCCTTCCTCAAACATGAGAAAACAAAAACAAACGTGAATGTTTTTATCTTATCATCAATCTTTTTTGCAAACTTAATGATAATGATTTAGGAAATCTTCAATGTACGATGGTTGATATTGTAGAGAGAATGTGTGGTCATCTCTAAAGTGACGGGTCTCCCATAAGATCAAAATATTCCTAAAAATAACATAAAATTGTAGGCTTTATCTTAACATCAAAAGTGACTTCTACTCTTTCCCATATAGATTTGAGGGTTCGTTTTATATATATCAGTAGACTCTTACATCGCGCGCGCACACACACACATGTGTGTGTGTCTTGTGTTTGTGGTGTTTGTATACATATTTAGTTATAATTCGAGCTCCCATGAGAGTTACTCGCAATCATTTGATTGACTTCAGATTGAAATAACATTGTGTTGCCCTGTCTTCGCTACGATAGGGTTCTAACACGTCTTCGTTTTCCAAAAAGATAGATATTTGATTGAAAAATGAAATAGAGTACAGTTTGCTCCATCGAGCACGCATGACAAAACAAGCGGCTGTTTAACCAATACAACCAGATACAAAATTCAAGAGAGATACATTCAGTTTAGAAGCGAAATTGGCGAATTAGCGATTCTGAATTCATCTTCCATTCTGATTGCTAAAGCGACGGTGTCTTCCTGGCTCAGGTGTCTGCCTTTCATAATGAAGTTGCAACTGGCACACCACAGTTTCCACAGTATGAAGGCCATGTGGCTGTCCCCGTATACAACCTTAACAGCATCTTGATTGATTCCTTTGTCTAAGAATTAGTATTCAATTAAACTCTTGAAACATTGAGTAATCTCTTACTGTATGTCATCATCGGTTTCATTTTGAATCATTTCCTCTTCGTCATCACATGGATCCACTCAAGTGGCTGATAGGAAAAAAAACCGAAAGATAATTTGTAGAAGCTTAAAAACTCTTTTTTCGTATCCAGATTTGATAAATGATTTCAAACAAAAGATATAAATGATCCTTCAATATATATGTGAAAAAATTAAATAAACTAGAAATACACAATTTTTACTTAGAAAACCTCTTCAAGATAAAACTCATGGGACGAATAATTTTCACTATATAAAAATATAAACCAAGATGTCTTCGTATACAATAATATCAGTCTTTATTCTCTATGAATAATGAAAATGTGTTGAAAAGTAAGAACCAATCAATTCATGATCAAACAACCAAACAAAGTGGAGAAAGAGAGATAAATAATCCAAAAGAGTCTAAAATAAATCACAAAATAAACTGCTTCATATTGCTCTAACAAAAAAAGAAGAAAACCTGATCTTGGTGTGATGTACAGCTACCACAAAACAAAAATCATAAATAATATAAACGTTGTTCGCTACCAATGGAGAACACCACGTTGAACAAATTACAAACTGTCAATAACAATAGTCAGAAACTATTGCAAAATTACAAACCATGCCACTACAGCCCTCTCTCTCACCTCATTAATGAGGTGGGTCCCTTCTCGACGTGAGGAAGAACCAACAGTCGCCAAAGCAGTGTGATCAAGTTCACCAGAGGTGATAGTTTTCGGCACGATAACCGCTCCAGCAGACTTGGATACCTGTACACAGGCACAGTTACTCACCTCCCATGGAGAACGAGAGTAACACGTCTCCGTTTTCAAGAACGTCTTGAAAGATGGTTATCCATCGTCATCTATTTACTCTTTCTTCCTTAACCCTCACACTCAATTCTTTCTGTTATATCATTCGATTTACTCGCCACTCTATTCATCACCTCCCATGGTCTCCATATCTATTACCCACTTTTATAGGTAAAAATGCTTAAAGGTGGGAAGGATAAGAGAAAAGATCAAACAGAAGGAACACCAACTAGTATATTGGGTGTAAGCATTTGGTTTAAAGAATAGAAACCCTTTTTTTCCACAAAAAGAGGTAGAAACTTTTAATATCACCTCTTTGTTTCGAAAACACTCATCTGTCACCACAACAAAAGATTCGTGTTGTCACAACGCTCCTTGACTAACGAACGATTGAACATACTGGTCTGTAATTGAATCGGCAGTATAAACATTGAATTGTCACAACACCACAAAAAGGCTTATCAATGATCTTCTTGGCGTCAGTATAAACCTTGAATTGGCACCACCAAGATGACAATCTTGGAAATGTTGGGTTGCACCACTGCACCACTATTCTGTTGTAGTGTGTCATTGAAAGGAGGGAAATTTTAACTAAGCCTTTGAGTCTTCTTAGGGTTTGACAAAGCTTGGGAATCGAAATATCGTAGAAATCGGATCTTATTTACTTTCGGTCTCAATTGAGCTCACTTGGATACCGGTGAAAGCTGGACGGGGATTCTAGTTGAGGTTTATAAAGAAGAGGAGAGAAGAGAAAAAGAAGCAACACCAATGAGAGGGTGAGAAACCGATGACTATGGATTGATTTCGATGATCGTGCAACACACACACAGAGACACACACACACACACAGAGAGAGAGAGAGAGAGAGAGAGAGAGAGAGAGAGAGAGAGAGAGAGAGAGAGAGAGAGAGAGATGGGATCCGCTTTCTGTAAACATGACTAGGATTAGGCAGGGTCCCTGTGGACACAAAAAGAAAATCTCACACATCAGTCTATCGGCATCAAATGAGTCCACCCCATAAAAGTTTGTGATAATATTTTTATTGTTCTCAATATTCCATCAGCGATATTATTTGTATGTGTGCGATGTTGGATGGTTTTAGTTAAATGTTATTATTAAAAGCACTTGTTTTTTCAAGAGTACATGGCCGGCCTACGATTGGATATGGCCAGCTAAATGCCAAAGCCCACCCAATTATTGCATTAGTTTAATATCACCTCACTTCATGTCAAACTCTTAAGGATTCATCTTTGTCAAGCCCCGAGAATCATGGCCAATAAAACTGACATGCAGCTTGATGATTCTTAGATCGGTTGCCAAAGAGTCAAGGCTCTGCAGCTAGAGACTTGACTGAAAGGAACCTTTGGCTTGTGGTCAGGGGTTCGACATGGAGAGTTTACATATCCCAACTTGCTTATCAAAGAAAAAACAGATCGAAAGATACATTGGCGGTTGGCCAATCCCTATAAAACTCCATTGACTCTCAAGGTCTGCACCTTGTAATCGACTCACTCAAGCCAAGAAATCAAGAGCAAAAATGGCTCCGTTTCTTGCATTGGTGTCGAAAGTCAGTGCAATTTTGACATTGCCTGAAACTTGGTTAGCGTTGTTCTTCATCTACTGCGTCAATATCTTTCGAAGTCAAAAGAATCAGCCAATTTTCTCTTGGCCGATAGTTAGAATGCTTCCTGCTCTTCTCTTAAACTTCTCTTCTCTCTTTGATTGGATCTCCAAATTTCTTGAAGATGCTGGTGGAACTTATATCTTCAAGGGTCCAGTTCTCGCCAACATGGAATTCTTAGTTACATGTGACCCGAGAAACATTGAGCACATAATCAAAACTAGCTTCGCGAATTACCCGAAAGGCAATGCCTTCTATGAGATGTTCTTCGAGCTGTTTGGCAATGGCATCAACAACGTTGATGCGGAGATGTGGATGTCATTGAGGAAGTATGCAAACAAGCTAGTGCATACTAAAGATTTCCGGACTTTTGTGGCCCGGACGATCGGCGACCTGGTCCGGACACGGTTGGTACCTATATTGGAGGAGGCAGCCAGATTGGGATCGGTTGTTGACCTGCAGGACTTGATGCTGAGGTTCACATTTGATGGTACGTGCACCACTGTGTTCGGGACCAACCCGGGTTGCCTTTCAGCAGGGCTTCCTACTGCTCCTCTTGCAAAGGCCATAGATGATGCATGGGAATCTATTGCCTACCGTCATGCATTGCCAGGTACCAATGATGCATCCTTAATTTTATTCGATGGTTAAAGCACCAAAACCCCAAATTTTTCTATGAACTGGAACATTCTCTCTCTCTCTCTCTCTTTATATATATATATATATATATAAAGAAGAGAGAGAAAGAGAGCATTGGTACCACAAGCACGACTTGAAACATCACAGTATTTTTCAACACATGCCGAATGCAACATGTTAAGCATGTTTTAAAGGTTATATTCAACAAGAGTGTACCCAACTGGTATATTACCGTAACTTGAAGATTGCATATATTCAAAACTTTATCTACGGGCTTGTGGACGTAATAGAGACACTTATGCATACATATATATATATATATATATATATATATGTTTCTCTCTCTCTCTCTCTCTATATATATATAGGAAAACCGAATTCAGCCCACTTCTAACGTGTCCATCCATTACTTTAGTAACATAAATGTAATCTTAAAAGTTATAAAAATAAAAAATAATATTATTATACCCATATTCCTCGAAAACAAAGATTAAAAATGAGTGAGTAGCATTAGTGGACATGATCCAATCTCTCTCCATATATGTATATATAATATATATATAGTTAGATAGATAGATGGATACAACAACAACAAGTAAGCCTTCTCATTAGCTACATAGATTCTTTATTTCCACGTAACCTTATCATGAGTCATGCTAGTAGTTAACTCAACATGAACTAGATCATTCTTTATTTTTTCTTTTCAATACTTTTGTAGTCTTTCTTTTCCTCTTTTAACATTTTCATAATCTAGTTTTTCTTACCTTTTTACTTAAGCTTCCTTTGGGTATCTTTCTACATGTTTAAATCATCTTAAACGATATTTCTCTCATTTTATCTTCTATCAATATCACTTTCAATTTATTTCTAATAACCTCATTATGTATACGATCCTTCTTAGTATGACTACTTATCCATCTCAATATCTTTGTTTTTGTCACGAACATCTTTTGTACATGTTGATGATTAATTGTTCAACACTTAGATCCATAAAACACAATATGTCTAATTATTACTCTATAATATTTGACTTTCAACTTTAATGATATTTTCTTGTTACATAGAATACCTATGCCTCTCTCCATTTTGACCAACTTACATTAATTCTATGCATAACATATTCATCATTTTTTCTATTATTTTGAAAAATTGACCTTAGGTATTTAAAACATTCATATGAGGGATGCAATGCATACTAATCTTAATTTCTATATCCTCTAAAGTAACAGATGATCGAACTTACATTATATATATTTACAAATAACATACACTAAAGTAGTTCATCTTTAATATGTTTTGTTAACTCATCAAGTACCAATATAAATAATTATGAACTTAAAGTTAATCATGATGTAACCTAATATTAACTTCAAAGAAGTATGTTATTCCTTCATTTGTCCTAACAAATGTTTTTGCATCATTATACGTGTCTCTTATAAGATTTATATAATAAGATACCTCTCTTTTCGAACGTTCTCCAAAAAATATCTCTTGGTACTCTATCATAAGTTTTTTAAAATCAATAAACGTCAAAAAATATCTCCAAAAAATATCTCATAATTTTATAAGAATATTGTCTGATCCTAAAGATTTACAACCCTCGTATGCTTTATTCTGTTAAATACATCGATAAAAAATATGTTTTCTATACTTTTTTATTTTGTTAACTCTCCTAAACTATTACTAACATATAACATATGTATTTTGTGATCCACCAATCCTTTTGTTTGAAATATGCACTCACACTCTTGGTGTCTAAAATCGAATTTGTGATACACCTAAGCAACACAAGAGAACCTTAAAAAATCTCGATACTCGATTAATCTAGCCAGAGGCAAGCTTGAAATGCGTACTAAAATGCTACCTTGGGGGAATTAGCAGGCTAAACTCGAGCTCATAGGAATCGAACCTATCATTTCATGAAACCCATTTCTAAATCTTATAATGTTTTGTATTAATGGTATTAAATTACTATAATTAGAAGATAATTCGGGGCAACAAGGTGGAAAGCCATGAAATTCCTCTATGGGAAAGATCTAGTACTGAGATTATGCATCTTTATCACCCTTCATGGCAGCAAGGTGGAAACCCATTTCTAAATCTTGATCCTGAATTTAGTCATAAAATTCCAACTTAAGTACTCAAACTATAAATTAATACCATGTTCCTTCCAGTCGGCTGGTGGAAACTTCTTCGTCGATTCAAACTGGGCAAAGAGAAGCCAAAGCAGTGATCGAGTCTTGCATAGCAGAACAAATCGCCCGAACCAAGGCATCAGGAGGTAATGGCGGCGACGTACTCTCACACTACGTATCCATATCCGACGATGACACATTTCTGAGGGACACGGTCGTCAACTTTATAGTCGTCGGACGCGACACGTCGGGGACGGCCTTGAGTTGGTTCTTCTGGCTAATATCCAAACACCCCAAGGTGGAGGACAAGATCCTGGAGGAGCTAAATGGCATCATCGCCAAGAGATCACCAACAAATGATAGTCCATTGCCATTAACAAGTTTTACTGAGGAAGAACTACAGAGCATGGTTTATCTTCAAGCAGCCTTATGTGAAACTCTCAGGCTGTACCCACCGGTCCCTGTTGAGAGCAAAACTGCACTCAAGGAAGACGTTTTACAGGACGGAACCGTGGTAAAACCAAGTACTGTAGTCTTGTATGTGATTTATACGGTGGGGAGGATGAATTAGGTGTGGGGTAAAGATTGCATGGAGTTCAGACCAGAAAGGTGGCTTGATGACAAGGGATCGCTCAAGAACGAGATCAACACTTTCAGATTCCTTGCCTTTACCGCCGGGCCTCGGACGTGCGTCGGCAAAGATCAGGCCTTCGTAACCATGAAATATGCAGCAGCCGAAATCTTACTGAACTTCGTCATACAGACCGTCAAAGATCATCCTATTGTAGCTAAGCCCTCTGTGATCCTGACCATGAAGAACGGCTTGATGGTGACGGTGAGGAAGTGGGATCGAAGAACCGACGATTTCAGAGAGCATGAATGAATTGCCGATGATCACATGAGCATTGCGTGTTATATGATCAGCTTATAAACCTACAGTTTGCACGTAAGTTTCGAAATTGATCATAGAAATAGAGTTCCAGCAGTTTCAGTAAGTTGGTTGAATGGCAGTTGGACATCCTCGTGTCGTGTCCCCCTGTATGCTAATTTGGATGAGAATTTGTGTCAATTTGTGTCGTGTCCCCTTGTATTATTATTACATATGAATGTCCTATTTTTCTTACAAATCGAAATATTATTGCCCAGGATCAAAGTTGGCCCCTTGTTGACCGTATAGATAAAAAAATCTCTTCTCACTATTAAAGCCTTGTCTCTATCCTGCCTCTGGTTCATGCACACGAAGGGTGGCAAATTTTAGTTTGGCCCTTATAAGCCTTATTAATGTGCAGGCCATGTCTCCCATTCTTTAAATGGCAGGCTTAAAAATGTCAACGCATAAACCAAAATCAAGCCTTATCCCATATTAAGTGATCAGGCCTGCTATGAATTAAAATGCCAATAGCCACATTATCAAGAATCTAATGTGATCAGCCAAAGGCTGGTTGGTTCAAGTGGGTCATCACTGCTTCTCCTTGAACAAGATCTCGAGTTCAAGTTTCATAAATGGAGCAAACCAGCTACGGGAGAGTTTTACCCTCATAGTGAGCTGACTCCGCTCGAACTGGATTAGTCCCCATCCTTTGGCTTCTGGATACCAGTGGTGTACAACACCCGCTAAAAAAAATAGTATAATGGTCACATTGTCAAAATTCTCAATATAATTAAGCCTTTTGAAAAGAACTTTAATATAATTGAGCTTTGCAAGGCAGGCACAAAACTCATGGAACTGTATGACCAATAATGGATCCACTTTAAGGTGAGGTGAGTCATATACATCTCACCCGAAATAAAAAAAATCGTTGGTTCTCAAGACAAGGTGAGATATATGTACCTTACCCAAAATCAGAAGAATTCATTGGTCCTTCTTTGTTTAATATAAGTATGTCTCACCCGTAGGTTTTACCTAGAAAAGTTCTTGGATCTGAGACCGTATGTGACACAGAGTGAAGTGCACGTGCAGATATGTGTACAGGAAATACTAGTAGAAAAACAAGAATTGGCCGTGGTTTTGTTGCCTACCTCACCATTCTGATTTTTGTTTACCACATGTGTCTTTTTCCTTCCTTTATTTTGGTTTTTATTTAACACATTGTTACCCCAGCAGTATTTGGAACAGCTTTGCATTTGATTAAAGCATTAAAAGAATCGTCGAGAATCCGTTGGATTTCAATAATGAAATAAAGAAGGCACTCGGCAACTCATTCAAGGTCAGAGCCATCAATCAAGTTCTTAATTGTTGGATTAATGTTAATTATGGTCGAGTTTATCAAACTCATGTGCATTAATAACATTTAATTCATGCTTATATCTCAAATATTCAATTGATGCATCGTTGATATATGTGAAAGTCCTAAAGTATAAAAATTCACATATGAGGGACTTGTGCATGTGATGACTAAGAGAAGATAAATTTTAGTACTATATTGAAGAATGAGGCAAACTAATGTCGTTTTATATAGTTGGTAGCTCATGAACCTTAACTCAAAGAGCTTGGAGAGGACATGCTAGACTGTGCTTGCGTACATCTGGTTGGACCGATGCTTGGGTTTGAGAATTGTCTTTGGTCTATCTTTTTCACGAAAATCTTTTGATCTAACACTCAAGAGTGCTTCCGCTATAACGATTATGGGATGAAGAGCTGTATCGGTTGAATCTTATCTGTGATGCAATACGCACTCTATAAATACGTGATTATGGCTCCCTAATTAGTACATTACATCGATTACTCTCTCCTCCAGTCTCCCTGCTTTGCTCCCAGTCGTATTCCCTCCAGCCATAGGCGATTGAGGTGACGTCAAGCTCAACTCAAAACTAGGTACATGCATTTCAATTTTGTATGCATTTTATCCTTAAAGGAAGGCTCATGTATCCATATGTACTCATAGCGGGACAATGATTCCTCTGAGAGAAGTCTCTAAGAGCGACTCACACATATAAGTTCCTATTCTCATTTTGCTTCTGCTTTTATTTTTCATACGGTTTGTTTATGACTTATTTTGGATTTTTTATTGTTGTTGTCGATTAAGGCATGTTTACATTTGTTGCATATTGGTTTATTATACATGTATATCTACAAATTTTACCAATAATGTTAGAGAAATCAACATTTACCACAATGAATATGTCTACGACTGCAACCCTTCGACTTAAGGTCGACTTGACCTTAATATCAAAAAAGTTTATTGGTCCCCACTTTAAACACTGAAAGCAACACATGAAAATTTGGTTAACCATATTAGGGTGGTATTTGTATATTGAGTCAGATTGTTCGTTACTTGATGATAGTGACCCTAGAAGCTTGTATTAAAATCACCAAGTGAAAGGAAAAGCACACCCTGTACCACTATTATATTTTATCAGTATTGTCGAATGTTTTATTCAATGTATATAGTTCTTTTCCTTTCATGACAATAAAATATATGTGGGTTGCCCTGGATCAAAAATAAAATATTAAAGACCCTGATCTTGAAAAGTATTTCGTAGTCAAGTTTCTTAAGTATAAAATAGTAGAGGTAAAATCTGTGACCGAAAAGGCTCACGAGTTTCAATTTTGATGCCATAGTCTAAAGGAAGATGAGATGAAGCTTCCTGACAAGTTTATTGTTATATCTATTATTAAGAAATTGCTTAAGTCTTGGGAGGGTTTCAGCCTAGATCTCAAGTATAAAAAGCATAAGATGACTCTTGATGATTTGATGATAGACATAGCAAAAAGGAAGAGCATATAAGTCAGAAAAACATTATGCCTCTAAACAATACCCCTAGGGTTAACATAACGGTCGGAAGGGAACAACCTAGTGATCCTAAGAGAAAACAAGTAAAACATAAAGTAAAGGCGAAGATCTAAAAGAAACTAAAGAACAAACTGTAATGAATTTGTGGTAAGGTTTGACATTGGGTAAGGGATTGTCCCTCAAAGAAAGCCAATAAACATGCAACTATTGAAGTAACTATGGTCAATAAGGTGGTGATCATTGTACCTGTTAGTGACATGTATTTATCTCTTAAACCCCATCTCCTTCCTATTTATTAGTCACCATACTATATTGTAGACAATGGATTTAATATATATATATATATATATATATATATATATATATATATATATATCTGCTTTTATCAATCCTTGTTTGTGTCTTATCATGCTGTTTGTAGAAGAATAGTGACTTTAGGGAATCATTTGATTGCTAAAGTTAAGGGCAAAGGCATGTAGACTTTTATTTTTCTTTAAAAAATATTCTAACTCTTGAGGGAGTTAGACACATTCTAACGATTTGTCGGAATATCCTCAATGGTCCTATTTTAGTTAGGAAGAGATTAAGGTTAGATTACAAATTCAATAAAGTCATCATTACACTACTTAGTATAAGGTGTTTCCTTGGAAAGAGTTATTTGTCTGATGCAAAGGATCTGTTTAAAATTTATGTATAACCAATTGTTGATTCTTATATGGATTTTAATGATAATAAAATCTCTATTTATATTTCTTCTTCTTTATATAATGTTGAATCACCTGATGTATGACATGCTAGGTTGAGTCATTTAAACTTTGATTCCACGAAAAAAATACTGAATTTAAATCTTATTTCTAAGACTATCATAGATAAAAAATACAAATGTAGTAGATGCGTGCAAGAGAAACATCCTATAAGGTTAAAGCTTTAGAATTTGGTGCACACTGATATTTGTGAATTCAATGGAATGACTACAAAGGATAACAAAAGATATTTTATTACATTTATTAATGATTACAATAGATAATTTATATTTACTTACTTAAAAGTAAAGTTAAAGCTTTAGAAAAGTTTCAAATATTTAGAAACGAAGCACAAACTCAAACAGAAAAGATACTTAAACGATTAAGGTATAATAAGAAAGGATAGTATACCTCAAACTTTTTTCAAGTATACTGTTAAAACAATGATATTATTCATGAGGTTATTGCTCTTTACTCTCCTCAATCTAATGAGATAACTGAAGAGAAGAATACAACCATGTGATATGGTTAATGTTTTACTTCAAAGTTATAGGTTACCTACCTACATGTGGGGGAAGCTTTGAATATAACTTGTCATATTCTTAATAGAGTTCTCTACAAGAATAAGAAAAGTAGTTCTTTTGAGCTTTGGAATGGTCTAAAGAAAAGTCTCAAATATCTCAAAGTGTGGGATTCTTTTGAAAGTTCTCTATTGATAACTAGGACATGATACTAATAGTGCATCCTTTTAGATGCTTAGCTAAGTGATTGACATTGTGTAGCAACAATAGGAGATTTGGATTGTTTCTTGAAGTCAATCATGATACCGGATATGGATGCATGGTCATTAATGCATCACCCACCCCTAAAGATCATGTCATATCTTTTTATTATGTTGTTACCAATATACACCTTTACACCCAAGATTCAGGTTCAAGACATATGTTCACCTGGTTCCTGTAAGTATAACATTGGATAATTGAGGTAACGGTTCAAACCGAAAAGTACCATTACTAAAATCATAATATTATAGTTGGTTTAGTATGACACTTTTATACTTAAGCACTTTGTGGGAGATTGTTAGATTAGTATTAATTATGCTTGGATTTATCAAACCTATGTGCATTAATAACATTTAATTCATGCTTATATCCCAAATATTCAATTGATGCATCATTGATATATGTAAAAGTCCAAAAGTGTAAAAAATAACATGTGAGAGATTGTGATGTGATGAGTAAGAGGAGACAAAGTTTAGTCCCATATTGAGAAATAAGACAAACTCGCATGTCCTTTTATATAGTTGATAGCTTATGAACCTTAGTTTAAAGAGTTTGGGGAGAACATGCAAGATCACACACACGCGCACTGGGTGATTAAGGGTTCTCCCTAAGTAAAGTTACATTTTATCTGCTTTTTGTCTCTCTCTTCCTACCTCTTTATTATGATTTTGTCTCTCTACTCGTAGTGCTACTTCAATCCTTGTGCATGTGGTTCATCTCTCTCTATCCTAGTCTTAGGCGATTGAGGCATGTTTGGATCGAAGTTAGATACGTGTTTTTCGAGTTGTGTGTGTTTTATTGTAAAAGTAAGGTAAAGATACACATACATATTGATAACGGGAAGTTGATTTGTCTAAGATAAGTTCGTAAGGGCGACTCAAATAGATAAGTTTTTATTTTTATTTTGTTATGCTTTTATTTTCTATATTGTTTGTTTATTGCTTACTTTAGATCTTCGGTTATTGTTGTCGATTGGGGTATATATATATATATATATATATATATATATATATATATATATATATATATATATATATATTTGTTGCATGGTTTATTATGCATGTATGTGTAAGATTTTACCAACATCAAGTTCACTCTCCTAGGGCATCGGGAGAATTAATTCCTCTCATGGTCAGCCACTGTAGCGGTAGCTGCACTGAGGTGCAGGCCAGAGAGGCCGAGAGTGTGATAGAGAATGAGAGAAGTTGACAATGAGGGAGAGTTTGATTTTGGAATTGTTGCATTGACTGCACGTGGGTGATGGAAGGAGGGTCCTCTCAATTTTTTTACGAAACCTATGGATCAAGGAGAAAGAGAGAGAGAGATGAAAAAGACAGAAAAAAAGGAGAGGGAATGAGAGAAGTTGACAATGAGAGAGAGTTCGATTCTGGAGTGTTCGCGTTAACTATGGGTGATGGAAAGGAGGGTCTTCTTTTAGAAGTACCTAGGAAGATGATAAACTCAACGAAAGCACGCACGCATGCACACACAGAGCGCTTGCGTGCTGAGAGAGAGAGGGGGGGCATCAACTCTTGGTGGTCAACTGTTACATGTTTCCCATTTAAAAGAATAAAACTTTAGATGTTCAACCAAGGAAATGATAATCTCAGACCGTTTTGGATTATCCTCCAAAGATCTTTTAATATGATATATATTGCTAAGTTTTAATTTCTTGAAGTTATTCTTCACAATAAAAGAAAATCTAAAAAAGTGTGATGCAAATATAAACTCTTGAACACATTTATTCTTCACGAGAATAATTGAGATCACAGCATAGTTGGCTTCCTTGTTTTCTAGGATCAAATAAGTATAATATCTTTATACTTTCTTTACCAAAAAGAAAAAGAAATAAGCCATGCTGATATTTTTACTGGAGAACGTTGCACTGGATATGGTTGTCTAGGCGAATCCAATGTTTAAATTCAATCATCCACTTAAAAGGTTCACACTCTAGCACCATAAATACTAGAAGCTCATTCTTTTATGATTCTATCCATCACTCACACAACATACATACATATATTGCAATTCATTTTTGACACAAATGATCTTTTTCTCTTTCTCTATCTATCTATCTATCTATCTATCTATCTATCTATATATATATATATATATATATATATATATATATATCAAGATTTGTGATTTGTTGAGTTTCTGTAACGTACTTTATTCATATTGCTCGGTGTGATTCGTTGCAATGAGGCCTCCCATACCAGGTTTGTATATGATGGGCACTAGTTCTTTGTAATTGGGTCGAATGGTGGGCACTATTAACAATAGATGGATGGAGGCACCTTTTCTTCTCTGGAATAAACCAATACATCCCTGACTTGAAAGCCCTAAACGTGGCCAGTCAGATGCCAAAAATCATATATTTATGGACATTCATTGACTGTATATCATGTCAGGTCAACCTCCACATGCTTGTTCGCTTTTAAGGTCAAGCCACATGAATGATGGCCGTTGATAAACTTTGATTCGATTGGTTTCTCTTAGATCAAAGCAGTGGTTGGAGTTAGCGGCCGATCCTTATAAAACCTCATCACTCTCTTGGTGCACTCTCGACTCACTCAAGCTGCAAGAGAAAGAGCAAGAATGGCTCAGTTGCTTTCATGTCTAGCCGGAATATGTGCAGTTTTCAGGTGGCCGGAAACTTGGGTGGCCTTGTTTTGCTTCTACTGGATCAACTTCTACCAAAGGCAAAGGCACCTGCCGATTTTTGATTGGCCTATAGTCAGAATGCTTCCTTCTCTTCTTCTAAACATATCTTCCCTCTTTGATTGGATAACAACAAAGCTTGACCTTGTTGGTGGGACTTATGTATTCAAGGGTCCATCTCTCACAAAAATGGAATTCTTAGCCACTTGTGACCCTAGAAACATTGAGTACATACTCAAGACCGGCTTCGAGAACTTCCCAAAAGGCGACGCCTTTTTCGAGATCTTCCACGATCTGTTCGGCAATGGTATCGGCACCGCCGACGGCGAGTCGTGGATGCAACTGAGGAGGCATGCTCACAAGCTGGTCCATTCTAAAGATTTCCGGGACTTTGTGTCCCGGACGACCTACGACCTCGTACGGACCCGGTTGGTACCTCTACTGGAGGATGCAGCCAAACTGGGCTCGGTGGTTGACCTGCAGGACTTGTTGCTGCGCTTCACCTTTGACAGTACGTGCATCACGGTGTTTGGGAGCAACCCGGGTTGCCTATCTGTGGGGCTTCCTACTGTTGCTCTTGCAAAGGCCATGGATGATTTGATGGAGGCAATCCTCTACCGTTATGTTATGCCAGGTACCAACTTTTGGACCTTGAAGCATCCGCTTTCTCAATGGTTAGAACACAGAACCCCACAACTTTCAAACTGTATTTTATCTACCTGTGTGAGAGGGAGAGAGAGACGCCTGGCTCTATAAAAACCATGTAAAACAACATAATCACTCAATTGAACATGTTAAGCATTAATGGCTATATTCATCAACAAAAATAGGTATATCCGTCGGCAGAATACTATTAACCAGATGATTCTATATACTATGACAAGTTTTATGTGTGTACGTATATATGTACGTGTGAAATACATAAAGTGTGCTTTAGTCCAATACAAAAGTCCGCTTGAATGTTCTTGAATACAAGGCTAACATGCGAACAAGAATCCCCACAACACACCTCGTTAGGTCGTTGACTCACAAGTTGAAGACTTGATTGAAGGAGAAGATAGAAAAAGAGCTCTACAAAATAACATATAATCAAAGAAGCTAGGAGTCTCCCAAAGTCAAAAACATAAGATCATATACATCATACTATGACAATAAGCAACATAATACCCAAGTAACCATTCAACTTACAAAGGCACCATTATGTCCTCCTCTGGTAGAGATGAAGAAGATGATCGCCAAAAAAGAACAATTTTCCTTTAGCACAAAAACAACTTACTCAAAATCCCTTTGCAAGCACGAAAAAAATAGCCATACATACAAAGTCACTCCATTCTTGGCGTTATGGTTTAGATCCAATATTAAACTACACTTAAAATGCTGTTGAATATGTCAATATACATCGCTTTCATATCAAACCAGAGTCACTGATAACAACTATCAATTGCTTGTACGGTATACATTGTACACAACGCTGAAAATCAATTTTGTAGGAGTAAGTCTGCGAAATGCTATTTAAAGCAAAATAAATTGTCCATGTCCATTTGAAAGTTTGAAAAGACAGGTCCATATATATACATATACATATATATATATATATATATACATATACAATTGCTTGTACGGTATACATTGTACACAACGCTGAAAATCAATTTTGTAGGAGTAGGTCTGCGAAATGCTATTTAAAGCAAAATAAATTGTCCATGTCCATTTGAAAGTTTGAATATATACATATATATATATATGTGTGTATACTGATTAGACTCGCTTGCGCATGGCTTGGCTTTTCCCTTTCGCTGCCAGATTTTACGGACAACTAATTCCGTATATGGCAAATCTGTAACATTACCTGACTTAAAACTCGACGTCTTGTTGGTCTTGTAAAAGTTATGCCAAGGTAGGAGCTACAATAACTGGTATAGTAGAATGTTTGTATGTTATCAAGTACAACTATATATATATATATTTATTTATTTATCTATGAGACAATGCCATTTAAGACATTGACTATGAAGGCTCCATCTTTCGGACTTTATTTTCTTGATCATCTCCATCTCTGTCTTATATTTTGCACAGGATCCACATCGTGTCTCTAACTTTCCAGTGTGGGTCAGTCATAGACATAAATAAGAGAGGTAGAAAGGCCTAAATCGAGGTGTATTCACACACACACACACACACACATATATATATATATATATATATATATATATATAAAGGATCCAAATTCATTCTCCTTTAACAAAAATCCAAATTAGGAATGGAAGGCTATTCCTATTCATCCATCATCAGTTCCTTATACCCTAGAGTCCTTCTATTTACTCCTCACAGAAGACTCTGTCTCTCTCTTTCTCTCTCTCTATGTTTCTTACACAAAACACTACGTCCCGATGTGGCCACGTTGTGTGTATTGAACTGTCTGCATTAATTTCCATTTTGATTTTCTCTCACACAAAACACTATTCTCTCTCTATTCCTATTTTACTCGTCTTCGTGATGGGTTAGTGCATGTTTTGGTTGTTCATTATCACACTGCATGAATGGAATACAGTAATCTTACTTGAAAAACTATACCAACGATGAGGGTTTTACTGCTCAATAGTCAAGAGGCCGACTGGGAAGAGAATGCAGATATGGCACAATAATCCCATGTAGCCACCCCACTTAATTAGTGCGGGACGAGGCTTTGTCTTAGGTTTGGTTTGACTGAGTTTCTCACAAGAAATTGATAACATCAGGTTAGAACCTTAGGTTTGGCAAAAGTATACTGAGTGTTTTAAGCATATTACAACAACAACAACTAAGCCTTTTCCCATACTAGGCGGGATCGGCTACATGAATTCTTTGTTTTCACATGTCTCTATCATGTGCCATGTTAGCAGTTAACTCATAAAAAGCTACATCGTTCTTTATTGTTTCTTTTCAACACTTTTGTGGTCGTCCTCTACCTCTTTCAATACTTTCCAAATTTAGTTTTTCATACCTTCCAATAGATTCTTCTTTTGATTTTTTTTTTTTCTATATGTCCAAACCATCTTAAACGATATTCTCATTTTATCCTCTATTGGTGTCACTCCTAATTTGTTTCTAATAACCTTATTATCTATACGTTCTTTTCTTGTATGACCACTCATCCGTCTCAACATCTTCATTTCTATCACACAAATCTTTTGTACATGTTGATGATTAACTGCCCAACACTCACAACCATAAAATATAACAGGTCTAATTGCTGCTCTATAATATTTACCTTTAACTTTAATGGTATCTTCTTATCACAAAGAATACCTATTGCTCCTCTCCATTTTAACCAACCAGCATTAATTCTATGCGTAACATCTCTATCAATTCTTCCATCACTTTGAAAAATTGACCCTACGTATTTAAAACTTTTCTTTGCGAGGATGCAATGTGTACCAATTTTAATTTCTACGTCCTCTCAAGTAACCAAATGATCAAACTTACATTCCATATATTTTGTCGTTGTTCTACTAAGTCGGAGGCCTTTGCTTTCTAATGTTTCTCTCCATAGTTCCAATTTTCTATTAGCTTTTTCCTTAGACTTCTCCACTAACACAATGTCATCAGCAAATAACATACACTAAGGCACTTCATCTTGAATATGTTTTGTTAACTCATCAATCACCATTATAAATAAGAATGGACTTAAAGTTGATCTCTGATGTAACCCAATATTAACTTTAAAGAAGCCTGTCATTCCTTCATGAGTCCTCACGCATGTTTTTGCACCAACATACATGTCTCTTATAAGGTTAATGTATGCCAATGAGATACCTCTTTTTTCTAAGGTTCTCCAAAGAACGTCCCTCGGTACCCCATCGCTTTTTCTACATCATTAAATATCATTTAAAGGTCTTTTTTTTTACTCTAAAATATTCTGTAAGATGTCTCAAAAGGTGAATCGCTTCAATAGTAGATTTGCTTGGCATGAATCCAAATTGGTTTTCTGTTGCACTTGATACCTGTCTTAACCTACGTTCAATAATTTTTTCCCACAATTTCATCATTAACTTGATACATCGATAATTCACACAATTCTAAATGTCTCCCTTGTTCTTATATATGGGTATAAGTGTACTCGCTCTCTATTCCTCAGGCATCTTTTGGTTTCTCTATATTTGATTAAATAGTCTTGTGATCCAAGTGATTCATATTTCTCCTAGTATTTTCCAAACTTCTATAGGAATATTGTCTAGTCCGATCGATTTACCACCCTTCATATGTTTAAGAGCTTCTTTGACTTCATTCTTTTGAATACATCGGTAGAAATTGTGGTTTATATACTTTTCTAATTTTGCTAACTCTCCTAAGCTAATACTAACATCTTTATTTTCATTAAAAAGCTTATAAAAATAGTTTTTTCATCTATTTCTTATATCATCATTTGCCACTAGAATTTTTTCATCCTCGTCATTGATGCATCTAACAGAATTAAGATCTTTAGTTTTCTTATCTTTATCCCTAACTATCCTAAAAATATCTCTTTCACTCTCTTTTGAGTTGAGTTTTTTATATAAATCCTCTCAAATTTTAGCTTTTGCTTCACTGATAGCCCTTTTCGCTTCTTTCATTGCTTTCTTATAGGCCTCTAAAGTTTCACTAGTTTTCTTAGCATAATGTAATTTGTAACATGCACTCTTTGCTTTGATTTTATTTTGCACTACTTTACTCTACTACCAAGCTTCTTTTTGTGTCAGTACACCTCCCTTAAATTCAGCTAACACATCTTTCGCCACTTTCCTAATACGTATAGCCATATTGTTCTACATATCACAAGGTGTACCAACATAATTCCAAGCATCTCCTTGAAGGACTTTTTGTTTAAATATATCTTCTTTCATGCTTTTGAGGTTTCACCATTTAATCCGAATAGCTCGATGCACTTTGTTCTTCTTTGTCCATTTTTTTATTTGTAAAACCATAAATAAAAGTTGATGTTTGATGGTTAAACCTTCTCTTGGAATTACCTTGCAATCTTTACAACACGCTCTATCTTTTTTCTACAAATAAAGTAATCAATTTGTATTTGTGATAAGACACTCTTATAAGTAATTAAATGTTCATCTCATTTTTTGAAGATTGTATTGAATATAAAGAGATTAAATGTCATAGCAAAATTTAAAATCTCCCTACCATCCTCATTTATATCTCCAAAACCAAAGTTTTCATGAATACCTTGATATCCTAATGCCTCTTTACCGACATGTCCATTTAAGTCTCCTCTGTAACAAATCATCTCCCTTTGTGGAAACCTTTGAATCACCTTATCTAACTCTTCCCAAAAAGTTGTCTTTATACTATCTTCTAGGCCTACTTGGGGTGCGTAAGTAAAAACTATATTCAAAACCTCTACTCATAACACTCATTTCAACATCATGATTCAGTCATCATATTGTTGTATGTCTTCTAACTATTATTTAAATCTTTATTTATGATAATACCAACTCCGTTTTGAGCCTTTTCCTTACCTGAGTACCATAATTTAAAACATGAATCCTCTATCTCCTTTGCTTTTTCTCTGACCCACTTTGTCTCTTGTAAACATAGAATATGAATCTTTCTTCAAATCATAGTATCTACCACCTCCATTAGCTTACTAGATAATGTTCTGATATTCTAAGAACCAATATAAATCTTCTTATCTAGGACTAGCTTCCTTACCCCCAACATCCGTTCATATTGAAAATGCGGAGACCCTCTCTGTAAATTATTCATTACATTCGGGTAGCAATATAGTGGGATTAACTTCTTTATCCACACTCGTCCATGACGTGGGAAACCTCTCTGCAATTGATTCACTACATTCGAGCGAAAATGTAGTGACCATTGCTTATTTTTTATTGCATTCGGACTCTACAATGAATCACTAGGTGAGAATTACTCAAATCAATGCTCGTAATTTGTGTAATCCATAGTATAAAAATTTGACAAAGTTTTACGCTTGTTGTCAGAAGCCTAACACAACCCTCCTCCTTTATCCGAGCTTGAGACCGACAATGCAAGGGTTGTACCTTACATGGTCCAGTGAGCTTCGGGTAGAGAAAAAAAAACATCTTTGATTTTTCAATCAACATATTATGAGGTTTATATCGTACTAAGCTTTAAGGAATTTTTGGAGGTGAGGAGCACCTGTATTTTATGTCCACAAAGCACTTTTATTTGCTTATACAATCATAACTAAGCCTTTTTCCCACACTTGACAGGGTTGGCTATATGGATTCTTTGTTTCCATAGGGTCCTATCATGTGTCATACTACCAGTTAACTCAATATAAACTAGATCATTCATATTAATTCTTTCCAAGACTTTTGTGGTTTTTTCCTTCCTCTTTTAACATTTTCACAATTTAGTTTTTCATATCTTCTCACGAAATCGTCCTTGGGTGATCTTTCTATGTATCCAAACTATCTTAAACGATTTTCTACATTTTATTCTCTATTTGTGCTACTCTCAATTTGTTTCTAATAACCTCATTATGTATACGATCTTTTCTTTTGTGACCTCTCTTCTGTCTCAACATCTTCATTTCTGTTATAGACATCTTTTTTATATGTTAATAATTAACTGCTCAACACTCAAAACGATAAAACATAGCAAGCCTAATTGATGCTTTATAATATTTACCTTTCAACTTCAATGTTATCTTCTTATCACATAGAATACATGATGACCCTCTTCATTTTAACTAACCGGCATTAATTCTATGCATAACATCTCCATCAATTTTTTTGTCACTTTTAAAAATTGATCCTACGTATTTAAAACTTTCCTTATAAGAGATGCAATGTATGGCAATCTTAATTTTTATGTCCTCTGAAGTACCCAAATGATCAAACTTACATTGCATATATTTTGTCTTTGTTCTACTAAGTTGGAAGTCTTTACTTTCTAATGTTTATTTCCATAGTTCCAATCTTCTATTAACCTTTTCCTTAGACTCATCCACTAACAAAATGACATATATAAATAGCATACACCAAGTACTTCATCTTGAATATGTTTTGTTAACTCATAAATGACCAATATAAATAAATATAGACTTAAAATTGATCCTTGATGTAACCCAATATTAACTTCAAAGGAGTTTGTCATTACTTCATGAGTTCTCACACGTGTTTTTGAATCATCATACATGTCTCTTATAAGATTTATATATATCAATGAAATACCTTCTCCAAAACATATCTCTTGCACCATATCGTAAGCTTTTTCTAGATCAATAAATATAATATGAAGGTTTTTCTCTTTTACTCTAAAGTATTTTATAAGACGTCTTAATAGGTAAATCGCTTCAATAGTAGATCTATCGGGCATGAATATGAATTGGTTCTATGTTGTACTTGATACTTTTCTTAACCTACGTTCGATAATTCTTTCTCATAATTTCAAAGTATGAGTCGTTAAGTTGATACATCGATAATTCACACCATTCTTAATGTCTCTCTTGTTCTTATATATGGGGTATAAGTGTATTCGTTGTCAATTTGTCGGACATCTTTTGGGTTTTCTATATTTAATTAAATAGTCTTCTAAGTGAAGTGAGCCCTATCTCTCATTGGATAAACCTACAAACTTTTAAGATTTTAAGATACGCCTTACCTCACCCTAAAGTGGGTCCTCCAACTACTTGATAGGACGCCCCGTCCATCTGCTAGGCACTTATGTAAATGGATTCACTTAAATTGAAAGTAATGTTGCACAAAGAGCAATAACTCACCTGGTTAGAGGTTGGGCTTCCAAGTTAAAAGTCATGAGTTTGATATTTGGGTCGTGCATCGATGCTTCAGCCTCCCACCGTACCAAAAAAAAAGAACAATATCATTGTTTCAAATATGTATTCATTGTCGAAAACTGCAGTTTTATCTGATTTTTGATTCATTATTCCAATTCAGACTTCATCGCATTGAATTGATTAGAGTCTAAGATTGCATTTTTGATAGAAAGAAAGTAGCACGATTTAAAGTTTGCATTAAAACATCTTGATTCTCGAATTATCAGTTTAGGATCTTAAGATGGTTACTGAAAAAATAAAATTTCGGATTTGGTAAATCCATAATTTCGTCGGACCTTGTGGTGAATCCCATGAAGATCGACTGTGCCAAAGAGTTTCAGTGAGGAATTATCATTAAGTTATTACATTTTCTATATGCACTTCTACAGCCTTTAAGATGAATACTATGTTTATTATGTTATATTTTGAAATTTGTATATATGTTTAGTAATCTACAATGTCAGTCTCTTGTTCTGGGGTCACTACTTGATCCTGCACTTAGTCATTAAGTACTCATGCATGTAGTATGTCCTTCCAGTTGGCTGGTGGAAACTCCTTCGCCGACTCAAACTGGGCAAAGAGAAGCAACTCGCCGAAGCCAAAGCTGCCATGGAAGCTCACATAGCAGAGCAAGTAGCTCAATTAAAGGCTACAAAGCATCGGGGCAGTGATGTGCTCTCGCACTACCTATCCATATCGACAGACGACACATACTTGAGGGACACGGCCGTGAACTTCCTCACCGCCAGCCGCGACACGTCGGGAACAGCCTTGAGCTGGTTCTTCTGGCTTGTGTCCAAACACCCCAAGGTAGAGGCCAAGCTGTTGGAGGAATTAAATGGCATCATTACCAAAAGAAGATCAATAAATGATCATTCTTTTGAAAGGTTTACTGACGAAGAAATACAAAGCATGGTGTATCTTCATGCAGCTCTAAGCGAAACACTCAGGCTGTATCCGCCAGCCCCCATCGAAAGCAAAACTGCACTCAGGGAAGATGTTTTACCAGATGGGACCGTCGTAAAATCAGGCATACCAGTACTGTACATGATATATGCAGTGGGTAGGATGAGCTGGGTGTGGGGTAAGGATTGCAATGAGTTCAAACCAGAAAGGTGGTTTGATGAGCATGGTTCACTAAAGCATGAAAACAATAGTTTTAGATTCCTAGCCTTCAATGGCGGCCCTCGGACTTGCGTTGGAAAAGACATGGCCTTTGTGCAGATGAAATATGCAGCAGCAGAGATCTTGCTGAACTTTGAAATAGAGGTTGTGAAAGACCACCCTGTTTCACCTAAGATCTCTGTGATCATAACCATGAAAAATGGCTTGCTGGTGAGGGTGAGAAAAAGAAACCAAGAGTACACATGAATTCAGTGCGCATGAATGGCATAAATATCAGTTAGTTTGCATGTTATCACCTGATAGATTGACAGTTGAACTTAAGTTTGGATAGGGAAGATTTATCGTAGTTTAAGTAGAAATTGTTTAAGTGGCAGTAAGTATTATTGTCCAGGAGCAAAGTTTGGCCTTCATTTATCATACTTGTGAAATGTACGTTCAGTATTAAAGCTTTGTTCGCGATAAAGCTGTTACCTTTGTATTCCTTTTTCTTTTGGATAAAAGAGCTGCAAGTGTCGATGCATGCAATTTTCACTGAACTTGGTATAAATTAACTGGTGAAATACTAAAAGATACACCTCAAGCTAGCAGGTACTATGCACTCAAGCTTGGTAGTGATTATCGATTTAGTTTTGGTTTCTTAAATATATGTATCATAATTATTGGATTTAATGTTAATTATTGTAAGGATAATTAAACTAATGTGCATTAATAACATTTAATGCATTATTGATATATGTGAAAGTCGTAAAGTATAAAAAGTTACATACAAGGGATTTATGCATGTGATGACTAAGAAAAGACAAAGTTTAGTCCCATATTGAAGTATGAGATAAACTCAGATATTCTTTTATACAGTTGGTAGCTCATAAACCTTAGTTCAAAGAGCTTGTGGAGTACACACCACACGTGTGTGCACTTGTACTAGGTTTGGGTTTGAGAATTGTCTTTGGTATATCTTTTTGAAAGAATTTTTTTTGATATAATGGTCAAAAGTGTTTACTTGAGAACAATTATGAAACAGAGAGGTATGTCATTTGGATCATATATGAGATCCATCACGCAACCTATAAATAAAGGATTAGGACTCCCTAATCTTTACTTATGCGATTGACACACTCTCAAGGAATGGTCAGGTACCCATACATACTATATAGCAGGACTTTGATTTCTCTAAGGTAAGTCTTAAATGGCACTCACTTTGTTTATGGCTTACTTTGGACATGATTTCTCTAAGGTTTTCTAATTGATGCTTTTGCTTGTGTTTTTTATACGGTTTGTTTATGACTTACTTTGTACCTCTGGTTGTTAATGAATTGGGGCATGTTTATAATTGTTGCATATTGGTTTCTTATGCATGTATTTATATGGTTATTTCTATTAGTTTAAGAGAAATCAACGTTATCTCTAGTAGACATGTCTAGATTTGCTACCTTTTGACTTAAGCTCGATTTGACCTTAATGTCGAAAAAGTTTTATGGTCCCTATTTCAAACGTTGGCAACCGTATGAAAATCTGGTTAACTATGTTGATTTTCAATTTCGGTATAGAAATTAATCAAAACAACTAAAAAACGGAAAATCAAAACCAAGTTAACATCATAAATCGATGAATTTTCTTTTGAATTAGCCTTTTTTATCCTCTTTTTTTTGTTGCCCTCTTTTTTTAATTTCTTTTGGTTCTTCATTTTTTATTATTTTTTGATGGGTTTCAATATGTTCTTTTGCTTGAAATAGTTGTAGATCGAGTAATAGATGGTTGAAATGAGTCGGGGAGTGAAGAATGTAAGGAAAAACAGCAAAAAATGAAGGCTCAAAGTATATTCATACATAAGGAGAGGGAACATCTCTTTTTTTTATAGGAACATTTTCATAATTACTGAAAATAACCAAGAACATTTTGGAAAAGTAGTAAAAAAGATGTGTAGTAAAAAGTGTGTGAGCGTATCAATCCTAAAATTTTAACATTGAGAAAATAGTAAAATGAGACATAACAACTCCATGTTATATGAGAAATACGCATTGAGATTAGGTTCTCACGGGTAAGGATGGCAATCCTGTCCCGACACATGTAACATCGACCCAACCCAACCCCATCATATATGTGTTCGAGTATGGAAATAAGGTGTCTTGATTCAATTGGGCCAATACATACATATATATATATGTATATATATATATATGTATATATATGTATATATATATGTATGTATATATATGTATATATATATGTATGTATATATATGTATATATATATGTATGTATATATATGTATATATATATATGTATGTATATATATGTATATATATATGTATCTATATGTATATATATATATATATATATATATGGTGAGAAATTGTTTAAAATTCTGTATTGACAATTGATGAGCAACTCGATATGCATTGTGTGTACGATCATATATACATACATATATATATATATATATATATATATATATATATATATATATATATATATATATATATATATATATATATATAAACAATAAGTTTATAAGTACATATGTACCCTTAAAACAAGGTTAGTACATGCAAATAACTTTAAAGTCGATTGGTGTAAGTCTCTACATTACTTGATAATCATTATTTGTGTGGTATATCACTCATTTCAAGTAACATTTAATATATGAATGTGAGTTAAATGATTTCTAATTCGGTAATGGGCAATTCGATATGTATTGTTTGTGCTATCATATATATATATATATATATATACATAAACAATAGGTTTATAAGTACATATGTACCCTTCCAACAAGGCTGGTACATGCAAATGACTCTAAAGTCGATGATCTTCCACCTCACATCACAGCAGACAGAATTGATGGTAACGGGAATATGCTTCGGAATATACAAGAAACGTGACACACACACACATATATATATATATATATATATATATATATATATATATATATATATATATATAGAGAGAGAGAGAGAGAACTCCACTGGGGATCGAACCCAGAATCTCTGGTTCCGTAGACCAGCGCCTTATCCATTGGGCCATGGGGTAGCACTTATTGAACGAATCCAAGACTGGACGTCCGCTGGAAACACAAGAAGCACGAAAACTCAACACGAACATAACCCAAACTGAAAAAAATCTGTGCTTATATCCACCCCAAGTAGCCGGTGAAAAAGGGCTAGTCTTTGGATGGACCTTTTTATCACAAATAATTGGCACAACATGAACACCACATGGTGTAATAAATTTGCTGCAATATGATAATCAGAACCGACGCACCTGAAAAATCTATGTTCGTCCATCCAAATCAATGAAAAGCATCAATTTGCTGTTCTTTGGACCTGTTCTGCTAATTACAAAAGACAAACATGACACGAAGATGACCCGTAACACGAAACCCATGACCAAGATGTCATTTCAAGTAGAAATTACTTCAAAACATCAACTACTTGACCTTAAAAGTTTTTAATTATATAAATTTAGATTTACAAATCATTTGATTTTAATCCAAAATGTTTATAACTTTAAGAAACAATGTGAGGCAACCTGTACCTGCCCTCTTACCAGGAGGGTGAAGTAGACCCAAACCCGTCTTATGGGTATGGGTACAGAACGGGTATAGTTATGCCCTATGTTGCATGGATACGGGTATGGTACTGGTACCCGGTACGAGTATGGGGTATGCAATTTTATAAAAAAAACTAAGGTACGGGTACGCCACTATTAAAAAATTTAAAAAATTACATATATATATATATACACTCACAATTATATAGAGCATTCTATATTTTAAAGAGCATTCTAGTGTTTGAGAATAAATTTATTCTAACTATGAGAATGTCATTTATATTCTTCTTCAAAGTAAGAACAATTAAACAAACACATACCAGAAGTCATCAATTGAATTTGCAAGGGAAGATCTGAAACCAGCATAAAAGGGGATCCCCATCATTGTAGTGCTTATCATAAGAGAATCAAGAGTCTCTGAAGAAGCATCATTTCAAGAATATCATAAATCAGAATAATGAAGTCAACAATATATAAGTAAGACCAACATATACAAAAAGAATTAATGAAGAGATAGAGAGACCTTTGTCAATCACAACACCAAATGAAGCAGATTCAAAGCTATGCATATCTCGCACATCCATCTTAATATTTGAACGATTTTCATGAAGTTAGCTCAAAATCAATGAAAAAGGTGTAATCAAATGAAGGTGATTATGATATGCACCTGTTTTAAACTCGTATTATATAGTTAACCAATACATACTTCGCAGTGCAATCTTCCTACATATTACATAAACTCACAACAAACTCGTATTACATAGTTCACCAAACACAAACTCGTATTACATAGTTCACCAAACACAAACTTGGATACAATGAATTATGAAACAATATCATTCCAATAGAATATTACATATTCATATCAACACAAAAAAAGTTATAAGTTTGTATCAAAATTCATATTCTAAGTACAATATCTTTGAATGTAAATACATTTTGTTTCAAACTCCAACAGTCTCGATCTCAGTATTTCCTCATCTCCACCAATATCCCACATTTTAGTCTCACCCTCATTATAGTTCTTATTCTTCCTTGAGAGGAGACGAAGATTTGTGTGGACAAAAACTAAATCTTCGGCCCCTCTCTTGGGATTTAGCCTATTCCTTTTCATGGAGTGGATAAAGGAATATGTGCTCCAATTTCTTTCACAACAAGAGGAAGAGGAAGGTTTGTGAAAGAAGCTTCAAGCAATGGTTTTGAAGTTTGGGGATTGAAACCATACATGACCCACCATTCCTTTGGTGTCAAGTCCCACCTATCTTGCAAGCAATCAAATTGGCTAAGCTCTTCTTCACCACTCCGAGAATTTAACAAACTCCTGAAGTGACCTCTCGCCTTTCTTGAGAATCTTTGAAGAAAGTAATCCTTCGAAGGCATTTGTTTCTCCCCATACAAATCTCATTGTCCTTATGTGGGGGACTCGCTTTTGGAGCTTCCTGTAAGCCAGAAAGTCTACAATAATACCTATTATACAAAATATAAATTATGATTACTATAATACAAAAACCAAAGTACATCTCTTAGATGAAAAAGTAAAAAAGAAATTGGAACTTGAACTTGAGTTAATTAAATTTACTTAGGATTAAGTGAATGAATCCAAGCAATGAAGTGGTGTGCAACTTTTTATTCCATCTAGAAATTAGGATGTATACACCACATCATAGAAGGATGAATGTTGATTCAACTCTTTTTCCTCATGTTGATAGATTATTGCCTTTCACTTCCTCAATCATACAATCCCATTTCTCATAAATCAAATGAAGGTTTGGCTTATCAATGTCACAAGAACGAAGCATTTCATAAATGGGCTTTGTAAAACTTAGAATATAATCAACTTTATCCCACCAAGGTCATTAAAATTGTTTCTTTCATAATTGTAGCCTTTTGAACATCATCTTTCTATAGTGAGACCATTCTTCACTAATGACCATAGATTGAAGACCATGCTTAATAGTTCTAAACCTTTTAAGCATTACAATGGCTAAGGCAAATCTAGTCTCAAAGAATAGAAAGTAGCTTCGGATGCACAAATTGATTATACATGGCTAGCCTCATAGAATGATTCAACATAAAATTCTTAATGAAAAAGGCATCATCTTTAATCAATAATCCAATGACACTCATCATAAACATCTCATTATTTGGATTATTTTTAGGCTGCACAAATATTTTTCAAAGCAAGATTTAAAGTGTGCACCACACATGAGGTCCAAAAAATATGCTCACATCTTGTTTTGATAATTAAACTAACAACTTTACAAACATTGTACATTATCAATGATAATTTGAACCACATTTGGTGGTCCAACCTTCTCGAGCTTGTCTTCACGATCCGTTTAGCTATGAAATCTTTATCTTTACACTCTCCAAAACAATCAACAAATTTCAAAAAATAGGACATCTATTGGCAAATTTGACTATAAAATTAATCAATGGCCTTCATTGAACATCATCCACCCACATCAGGTCACTATGCTCACTCTTCCTCATTCCAAGTCCACTTTAATTAGTTGAATTAGTTCTCAACATTTGCCTTCTCCTTTTGTAGTAATCGAGTCCTCAATGCATTGTAACCAGGAGGGTTTAAAACCAAAAATTTGATTATTTGCAGCATATTGAAATGCACTAAAATAATATAGATATCATGCAAGATTAAAAGGCAAACTTGTAGAGTAAAATAATCTTGTTATTTCACATGTCAAGTGATCCCTTGCTTCATTGTTAAATGCAATCTTGTTATTTCACATGTCAAGTGATCCCTTGCTTCATTGTTAAATGCTTTTGCCAATTGGCTTTTACCTAGTCTTTTTCTCTTACTATCAAATAATTCAAATGTAGGTGGATTCAAAATTATAGTTCCAGTGGATAAGGAAACTTGCAATTATCTAACCTTTTCATGTGCTTCTCTCTCAATTTGTCTCATCTCTGAAAGATATTGATCAGTAACATCGAAACAAACAACTATGCCATTTCTTTTTTCCTTTAATATGTGACACTTTAATCTAAAATAAGAAGCTTTGTAAGTTAAACCACAATAGTTACACCGCCAACTTGCATTTCTACCTCCTGTCTTTTTATCTTATAACAAGGATATATATACCCAAAGCGGGCAACCTTTTTCGGGTTTTCCAAATGCAAATTTACTAGTGATTGAAGCAGACGAAGTACTACCAGTAGCAGATATATTAGACGTCTGAAAATAAAAATTATTTAACTATCAATAAACAAAAATAGATTTACAAGTATTAACTATGAAGCAAAAAAATATTGCATGATTCCTAACTAGGTGGATTCAAAAAAGGATTGCATTATTCCTATAACTACCCAAATAAGATCAATACATAGCAAGCTCAACACATAACAAGTGAAGAGACTCTCATAAAAGAGATTCAACTCAAGAAAACAAGACAACGATATATCACTTGGTGCTTCACTGCTTTGTTTGTCATCTAATAAGCTCTGTCAAAATAGATGACAAACAAAGCCCAAATTAAGAAAAAACATTCATCTCTCGACCCACCATGAGTTGTTTGATTTCATTAGAGAAGCTCTAGCAGAATTTGTTGCAACTGAAGGCGATGAATTCTCGTTTCTATTTAACAGGCAGAGAGAACTTGGATTTACGTTTTCATTCCCTGTCAAACAAATGTCACTGCCGTGTAGGACACTCATAAACAAATACAATACCGAGTCAATATACATCACTGATTCACTATTCTACCCCCATCAAAATATGTGGAATTCAACAGAAACAATACCGAGACAATACCAATTCACCATATTAAATCCTAAGCCCCAAAAAACCAGATCCTAAGAATTGAAAAGGTTTTATTGGAATTCAATTCAATAGAAACAACCAACAAAAACTAGTAGTACCCCAATCAAAATACTGGGTCTATTAACACATACACACACAAGCAAACACACGCAGAGAGAGCACCCCACAATTGTTCTCAGAAGGAATTGAAAGAAGCCCACTTACGCTTGGAGTGATCAGTGACGCAATACGGAAAGAAGTACACACACATATGATAAGAAACATTTCATACAATACGGAAAGAAACCCTCTGTTATAACTTATAAATGATGGCCGAGATGGCCGAAAATCCACTTATGCTTGGAGTGATGCACGAGATGGTCGGAAGCCCACTTACGCTTGGACTTGGAGTGATGCAATACGGAAAGAAGCACACACACGTATGATAAGAAATATTTCATACAATACGGAAAGAAGCCCTCTATTATAATTTATAAATGATGGCCAAGATGGCTGGAAATCCGAAATACACTTACGATTGGAGCCTTGAAGTGGGGCAGTAGAAGGAAGACAATACAAAGGTAGATCAGATCAGAGGACAAAACCACCTCCAAACAGGCATAAAGAGTGATGCATCGATCCTGGAGGATGGAAGATGTGGCTTAGGAATCAGCATTATCAATTTGGAAGACAACTGCAAGAGATTGGAGCAACAACAGGAATATGGAGTACTTCAGAACCAAGAATTGCACAAGCTTTGAGTCATCGGTCTACAGAAAGCTTTGGAGTTGGGGCCCTGACACAAATCGTATGTACTCTTCTTCCTGTTGCTGCTTGCGGAAATGGATTCAAAGGAGTTGTATACTGCTCTCACCCATGCACGAGATGGCCGGAAGCCCACTTACGCTTGGAGTGATGCACGAGATGGCCAGAAATCTAGTAGGCCAGATGTCGGTCGCCAGTCCTTAGGGCACGGAGGATGAAAGTGATGCACGACGACTGGAGAGAGAGATGCACGACAGAACGAGACACACACACAGGATTACAGGATTGGGGATAGGGTTTTGACCTTTTAATTGTTGGTTTTGAATTGGGTTGACCCTGATATGATTGGGTCAACCCAATCCATATCATACCCGGTACCGGTATATGACGTACCCAATTTTGGGTATGTATACCGGAATACGTATACACGTACCGGTACACCATTCATGGTATGGGTATGTACCAATCGTACCCATACGCGTACCCATACCTGGTATGTACTAGATATGAGTACGCCGCCAAGAATGGCGTACCTGTGCAACATAGGTTATGCCGGTCCCCAGCCTCCTACCCATTTCCATCCCTTGGCACAAATTCATACGTGATTTTCCCGATTGGTGTATCATTTTAGGGTAGGTGGTTCGGGTCATTGTAAACTCTTGGAAGGCTACGTCTAAAGGCTTCAGTATGAAGCCACTAACGATTTATAAGCCGCATGCTTCATTGGATGCGATTCAATAGGCCACGGCTTCTTTCTTTCTTTTTCTTCAAATCCAATCAAGTAGCCGTTTGAGAGATTCAGATCGGCACAAATTAATTGATGGTTCCTCACCTGGCTTGCAGGTTTCACACTATTTATGACGGGAAATTCAAGTTTCTGAACTTTTTACTAACATGGGTAGCTGTATTTCGATTGAAATATGCAACTCCCTTCTTCTCTCTCTCTCTCACATACACACATATGTCGATGGCCATGGTCCAAATATTGAACCTTCTATGACATGCAAGCATTCCATTATATGTAAGTTCTTGTTTCCTTTCAGTTTTCAGTCTAATTGTCTTCCCGAGGGATGACAAAAGAGAAGGAACTGAAGAACCTTTTTTCATTGCTCGATTTGTTTTCTACGCGAACGAGCCTAGTTAACCGCCTGCCAAGTAACTGTTGTACAAACATTTTCATGAACAGTTCTCTATTCTTTAACAGAAGCTGAATCGAGTTCACACACACACACACACACACACACAGAGAGAGAGAGAGAGAGAGAGAGAGAGAGAGAGAGAGAGAGAGAGAGAGAGAGAGAGATTTCTTTGAACTACGCCGACAATGCAAAAGTAGCATCAGAGCAACCACTCTACTTGTTCTGTCAAAATGATTAAGAACTGTAATGGTCTCCGGATACCACATGGGATTTTTCTTTTCTTCAATAGGTGATAGCCTGCAAGTTTTATGGCACTGAACATGCTTTTCAGCCAAATAAATGCGTGCCTCTTTTCGTGCCTTTTCTTGTGCCCCTTTACCTGATTGTTATTAATGGTGGAGCCGGGAAAGTGGGGAAAGGTCACCAACGAGAAATGGCTCACCTGGCTAGGGATGGGCACACAAGTTGAAGGTCATGAGTTCGATAGGCGGGATGGGCATCTGGCTTCAAACTCCCCGTTCTACCAAAAGAAGAAACGCATTTGCAGAGTATATTATCATAAATTCTCCTTAAAATATCCCAATACTAAAGGTGCTTATCTCAAACATTCACTCAGTCTGGACCCTCCATGAACCACATAGATTGGCATTTATTGACAAACGATGTCGGTAGTCACTAGACTCACTACAAGAAGACACGGAAAAGACTCTCTCTCTCTCTCTCTCTCTCTCTCAAGACTTTATACCCATTGTTAGGTTGCTGTGTGGGTCGTCAACTTATTGCTTTCTGTGCAAAACATGGCAAATTATTCAAAGCGCTCCAACAGAAGCATCTTCCTTCCCACCTTCCGTCCCATAACACTCAAAGGCCCACAGACTAGGCTTTAAAAGTACTCATCTCCCTGTTCGCAACAGAACGTCTTCTCTGTGTGTGTGCCTATCTTTATGGGCTCAATTCCCATGAACAGCAGTAGATGTAAACGAGGCAAAGAAGCTGCAGAAGACGAGTTGGCTTTGGTGAAGGCTGCAGCCTGGGCATGGTACCTTCATGGCTTCGGCCCCGAAGGCAAGCCTGTAAAAGAATCCGATCCATGGAGGGCAAAAGCACCACCTAGGCCATCTCGATACAAGCTTGAGGCAGTAGCCAGGAAAGACCAGCAGATCGACCTCACTAGCCCACCCAGCAGCAGTAGTACCACTTCTCCGAGCCCAGTGATCTCAGTACTTATGGACTCGTATGAGATCCAAACGATATCAAGGCAGCTTAATTATCTGCTTGAGGACTCCTTTCGCGAGAAAATAGACAACTTCGATCACCGGAAGTCGTCATCATTGATAGAGATCGATGCCGTGGCGCAGACATCGACGGCGAAGACCGGGAGAGGGAAAGGATCAAGGAGGAATTGGATGATGCATGCTGCTACAGTTTGTGGACCAGTGGTCGGCGGCGTCGAGGCTACTCTTGTTAAAAGCAGGACCAAGAAGCATGGTTTCCTTGTGCTGGTTGACTGAGCCACTCTGTGACAATGGGTAGTTGCCGATGTACTAATGATTTGAACATTGCTTCTTTATCTGAAGATGTTCATCTCAATGAGATAATTAATACATATGCACTCACTAATCCAATTCGTTTGATGCATATGAACTGCTTTTTTACTTTGTTTTAAGATTAATTATCGTTCGCGGTTGAGATTATCCATTATCCTGTAGATTGGACTATCAAATTTGCCATAATCTGGATCTTTTCTCAATTAAATTGCAATTCGGCTTACATAGTGTTAACCCTGATTTATGACCTCTTATGTTTTCTATATATGAGCTCACATTTTTTTAATATATCTATATTTTGCATATGTATAGTGGGAATAATGTTGTTGATCCTTTGCGGGAATATTCAGAAGTCCTTGCTCAGACGAGAGAAATCCTTGAAAAGTTTATGTGAGTAATCTGTCTGAGTTGAAAAAGTATGAATTCCTACTGTAGACTTTACCTGGTGATGATGATGATTCCTGCACCGAAGAATGAGGACCTCACCAACCTTATCAGGACGCATAGGAAAAAGAATAACGAAGTTGCATGATAGGTGGATGCTGATCGGAGTGCCGGACCATATCCAAATGGTTTGACCTAAAAAATTAGTGATGCTTACTGCAAACACACATGTAGATACAAGCATATACATATATATACATCACATGTATATATATACATCATATATACTTATACATGTATATGTATATGTGTGTAGAGAGAGAGGGAGAGATTATTCTGACGACTGACATCTGAAAAGTGAGAGAAAAGTGTATTTTACAAAATTAAAAGGGTATTTATGAAAAAAATTAAAAAAAGAGCAAACATATTACATTTCTGTAATCACGTTTCAAAGGAAAAGCAGGAATGCACATTGCATAATAGTGTGTACGGACCAGTCACTGTGTGTGTGTGCGCGCGCGCTCTTTCTTATGAGATAGTTTGCTGTCTTTGCTTTTTCCTGTTAGAATGGGGAGGCCCTGACCAGGAATGCACAACGAAGGTATCAAACTCTCGGCTTTCAACTTGTGAGTCGAGTCCCCTGGCCAAGTGAGCCAACTCTCTGAGCGATAGTTTACTGTTATTTGAGCAGACTAAGCCAGACAGACTTTCTGATACATAAATAACCAAGCATGAAGAGTTTTTTGGGAGAAATTGCAGTAGTTAACTCACTGCTTACTTACGCCTCTGAAATCCATTAATTCTGTAGCCAGACAAAGACCCACTACATGCACCTAGCTCAACGGCAGCACCCTCTAGCGCTCTTGCTGCTGGTGGGGAGTTCGACTCCCAGAGGGTGCTAAGGCTTTGACCTCCACTTGTAACAAAAAGAAAAAAAAAATCTCCACTACATTAACTGAGCCCACCTTATTAAGTCATGAATTATGGTTGTTTAATGCTCTACTTTACAAGATCGGAGTCAGGAAATTTGCTTAGTTTACTGAACTCTTAAGCCTCTAGACCAGCCTCGTCAGTGTAAACTTCTAACACGATCTCTCATAGCTCTGCTCTCACTCAGATTAGCCTTTGGTGGTGAAGCTTCAACATATATAGAGAGATCGGATGAGTCGTTCTTTTCTTAAAACTTTTAAAATTACAATCGTACTACCAAAAAGCAATGAATCAATAGGAGTGAGTATGTCAAAAGTGAGCAACATACAATTAACCAATATATATATATATATATATCGTAAAGAAAAGCTAAGGCTAGACCAACTTGCTTGCAGCTTGTTATGGTTTCAAGAAATGAATGAATCATATAGAATCTCCTCGGATGCCAAATGAATCCAAGTTTTCCTTTGCCTTTCGTTATCCAATTACAGCAGCAAACTTGTCTTCTTGTTCAAAGTATGCCAAGAATATTTATATTTTTCTTTTCTCTGATAATTGTTTATAATTGGAGTATGCAAAGGCCTTGATTCCATTTGAAGGGGAACCCTACATAGAAAATAGCCATTCTTATCTGACCCTTTTCTTGGTACTTCCAACCCTATGGATGCAAAGAAATGAATCCGAACATAGATGGACCTGTTTAGACCCATATCATGTACAACCGGGTAACGAACTATTGTCCTCCAATGGGAGTCGAACCTGCAACCTAATGATATTTTTTATATATTTCCCATAGTTATTCTAGGCTTTATTGCATGTAATATAGGTCTAGACATTCTAGAACCAGGGTGAACAAGCAGATCCATTTCCAACTCCTTTGAAAATATTACATGAATAGCTTGTCCACTGTACTAAACCCCGGTTGTTTCATATTCCCACAAGGCTACTGCTAAAACTAGACATGGTCCGGTCAGGGTAAACCAGAATGGGCTGTTCCAAACTCCCAGTTTCAGATCTCCACAAACCAGGAACTGAAACCAAACCAGAAGCAAGATGATTCCGGTTCTAATTCTAGTCCAAACCATTAAAATTATTGAATTCTTTGGAAATTTTAAAATATAATTAAAAAAGGTGGTTGAACCAGCAGTTTGAGCTGCTCGTTCCTGGTCCTGTCACAGTTCTAGTTCCACAGATGGTGGAACCTGAACCAAAATGGCGGGGGAGGGACTCGGTTTGGTTCTGGTTCTGGGTCCAATTTTGATGGGTTCTGTGTTGATTGGAACTGCTTGGTCGGGTCCAGTCGGAACCGGGTGTTCTAGCTAAAATGATGGAATGGGTCAAGTTTGGAATTGAATGTTCGAGTCCGTTTTGCTGTGAGAAGGCTTAGATGCAGTACTATCAGATGACTCCAAGTCGGCTCGATCGGGTTGGCAAATTCCATGTGACAGCAAATTCGTCCAAGCCAGCATCGACCATAGATGCACCTACTGTTGCAAGCCACTTGATCTGGAACTGGACTCATCCACAACCCTGGTTTATATGCACGGATGCATGGATCCCCATCAAACGGGTCACAGTATAAGTGCAACTGTATATTTGAAGTTGGACGCTTGGGTCCCTTAACGTACCATCTCGAGAGAAAGGGTACAGGCCTTTTGGGTCCCAATCTAGGCCCCAATTAGGATAATGTCTTGTCAATCTACCACGTGGCAGAAACTCTTGAAATATATTATAAGCGTTCACCATATCAACACCAAAGGCTTTTTCTTTTCTTTTTTTTGTGATAAACATGGAAGATATTTTATAGCATGAATTAAAGCAGTTGATGTGGTGGGTGCCATCTCTTTCATGTAGATCTTGCATGGATTCCTTGCGACGGGGGGGGGGGGGGGGGGGAGGGGAAGCGCGATTGATATTGTTCAGTTATGCTCGATCATTATCTTTTGAAGGCACAAGTCTCATAATATTGTCCTTCATTCTTGATTTAAAACTTTTATTTTTTAAAATTATATTCATGCCGTTAAAAGACAAAGAGTGAACATGTGAAAAGTGGGTAGGATTCAGTTTTCTATATATTTGTTTATGTTTCTATATATACATACATATTCATATTCATATATATATATAAGCATACACCACATATATATATATATATATATATATATATATATATATATATATATATATATAACTAATTTTGTTTGGTACCTATCCCGTTAAGGTTCAGGTCGGGCTGGGCCGGGTATATGTATACCCTCACTCTCCCGACTCAACTCATTGACATCCTTAAATGAAGGAACATTTAGGACATCTTATATAGCTTAGCCTAGACATGGCCGGTTCAGACCTGGCTTGGCGTTTTGAAACGACTGGTTCTAGTACCATTTCGTAAGTTTTCTCTACTTTTAATCTTTTGTTTTGGTTCAAACTGAAACCGAGAGGAACCCAGTTTGGTTTACAGCTCATAGTTGTGGTGAACTAGAACTAACCGTTTCAACCCGGTTCCCATTTACTCGGCATCGGCCACTTCTAGCATAAAGAATCATAAAAATCTTTTTTTTCTTCTGACAAACAAAATTTAATAAACAATAAAAAAACTAACAGTGTCGGCCAATTCAAATTGAATTCTCCGTTTTTTTAATTTTTCATTGATTTTCTACTCCATATGCATGATCAACAAAATAGATATTTTAATCCTTTCACATTGGCGGGTCATGAACCTTCATGATAAGGAGATTGGATAATTAATGAGTCAGAATTATTTATTCTAATCTTGACTCCAATATAATAAGCCGATACCTTGTCTTGGCTGGTTTTAGAGAATTTATATGAATCGATTAGGCCGGGTTGCGTGCACGGCTCTTAAACTTTGGAGCGGTGATCAACAATATTCAATTCAATTCACTTTGTCGAGTCCATGTGCATCATAATTGTATCAACCACCACCTAGAACGTTAGCTCAACGGCAGGGCACTCTGATGGCCTTGTTGCTGGTGGGGAGTTCGACTCTCAGGTGATACACGCACTTGGGTGTTCGAGTTAGGCTTCGGTCTCCCTTTGTAACCAAAGAAAAGGATCAACCAAAATTGGCCTAGTTTGGTTGACAAGAAGATCTAGTTCAGCACCTTCCAAGATAAGCTTATTCCTTTCTCTTTTTCTTTTCCTGGATTAGGGTTCTTCGTGTTTGAAGTCCCAAGATGCTCGGATTCTCTTTCTCATGAATATGAATACTCGAGTATGCTCGTTCTTTTCTTTCTTTCTTCTATTTCGTATTCGTACTTACCCAGTTTTTAATGTCAGGGAGGGATCCATTTTGCTGGTAGATCATGTGGGTTTATTTGTGCTCAGAATGTCAGCATGGTGGGGTATACGAGCATCAGAAAAGAAACAGGTTGGACCCATGAAAATTCTTAGGTCTCAGAAAGTTGTAACCACGACACGAAAACTTGACACAGGCACAAATGATGTAAGGCACATGTTTCATGTCTGTGTTCGTGTCCATCACAAGTAGCTTTTTTGCACAAAGAGCAATAGCTTGCCTGGCTACGGCTGGACTCACAAGGTTGAGTCATGAGTTCGATACCAGCGTTTATATGGCTTCGGCACCCCACTGTAACCCGAAAAAACAAAAAGAAAACCCTTTTTGTAGAATAAATAATTTAAAAAATTCTACTTTCAGTGAGATAATGCAATAAGGTATCAATTTGAATTTTGAAGCTAAAGCATCAAAATCTTTAATTGTTCAATGAATGCGACGGACCACCAACTAAACAATTGAATCGTCATCGATTCCGTTCAATTCCCACGTGCCCTTGTGCCTGTACACAATACTGGATCCACATTCCCGAACAGTGGGAAGGATCTAGATTTGGATTTGAGCAGAATTGGATCCAGTACTGTTGGATTAAGGATCCAACGGATCCCATTTGATCAAATTGGATTTCAGGAGCTTAACGCAAGCCAGCAGGACACAGGTTCCTAATAGGACTAAATTAAAGCTTATGCTGATGCAGTTACATTACATGATTGGACCCCAACCCAAGAAGCACGTGAGAGAGAGAGAGAGAGAGATCAACAAGAAATCCTAGATCAAGTTTGACTCGTTAATAACTGAACCAAAACCAAACCCTTTTCAGTTTGCTACACATGGAATTAATTATCTTCTGGAATCATACCTGCATTTTAGATTGATAATGTTTTATACTTTTCTTCCAGTGTTTTTCAGTAGATCACACAAAAAAGATACAAATGCATGCATGAACCTCAGCATCAATCAACACCATCACATTTTGCATCGGTTGGAAGTGATTTACTGCCTGAGCATCTAAGACAGCACCGGCAAATGAACTTAACACATTGCAAGGGCATGAAATGAGAATGTATGACAATCACGATATAATACTTATTAGCTGCCTATAATAATCTATTCATTTTTACAGTATTCATGCAAGTTCAGATATAGATGAGTCGTCCATAAACTTTCCTACTCAAGCTAATTACTCCACAAAATTTTCTCAAACGTAAATAGTCAATCACGACTCAAATTTACAGTTTTCATGAATGCAAGAACTCTTCCTGCATATTTCTCATCAGACAAAGTCCATCTGCAGCAAAAGAATACCGCCTGCTGGTGATCACCAGCCGCTCCTTCCTTTCTGTACGGGCAGTTCTTTCTGGTACAACGCTGGATTCTCATCGAATTCAACTGCAATGAATCGTCTAGAATTCTAAAGCCTTCATCTATTGCTTGCTTTAATTTTTCAAACAACAGTTGAAGCAAACAGTGGCAGACAGAGGAGAAGCAATCTACTTGGTCAGAACCTAAACTAACTTCCGAAGCCGATATAGAGGCAGGCTGATCGACGCCCGAAGCACTAGCTAAGAGCGGCAACCCATGGGACACGCAAGGACTTAAATGTTGGATACTACCAACATGTACAGGGCAGCAGTCAACAAACCTAATTTCATGCTCGTCGGAATGCAAAGCATGCAAGAATTCTGACCCGTGCAAAACTTTCGCTCTTTTGGCCTTCTCCATAAACAAAACGCCCTCCGCAATGGCTGCTTGGCTTCTGTTCTCTCTTCCAGCCTGGACGGTCCACCTTAATGTTTCATGTTCACCCTTCACTGTCTTATGCAAGCAGTCAGCAATTATGCTCAAATTATTTCTCATAAATGTCTTCGTCATATCCACGCTCACTGATTGACTTTCAGGTATATGCACCGTCTCATTGTTTGCAGGGTCATAGCAAGGAAGCCCTAGGTCTGACTGGATTCTTCCCTTCAGTACAGCCATTTTAGGCTTTTCTCCATGGACAAGTACCACGTGCTGCGGCGAGACCAATTTGATAAGATCCATGATCCCTTTAGCATCAGTATGCGGACTAAAAGAGACCTGGTGTATCTGACCAAGAGGGGAACGCTACTTTATAATCTGATGGCGAATATGCAGAGTTGAACTAATATCAGACGCAAAGGAGAATCGCAAAAGGCAAAAGAACGAATAGTATCCTCGAGAGTTTGCTGACAAAGTACCTTGCATCGAACATCAATATGTGTATCTTTGTCCAGATCAATTCGTGTTGCCTTACCTGACATCAACTTGTGGCCTATGGTTCCAACAACCGAATATCTGAAATAAAATATTGACATCTAAGATGATATAAAGAACAAAAGTCTACTTGCATAGATGCACCATATTCCAGAAAATTAGCTCAGTCTACCAAATATTGTGCAGCATAAACATCGAAATGCTTTCAAAATTCAAACTGTTAACTTTCAAAGAACTCTTGATGTTAATGTCATATTTATAAACTACAAATACTTCATATGCTCATTAGTAAGAATTTCTACTTCTACACTAATTGACATGTCACCATGAATTTGAAGGTAAAGAGCAATTTTGTTCCTAAGCTATTGAAGTATAAAATACATCAATACTACAAGAGAGCGTTACTGGAGGAAGAGAGGGTGAGAGCTTCAAGAGGTTGGCCAACACTCAGGGAGAGAGATTCTCTGGAACCGTTAGGTTATGTCAAAATGTTGAAGTTCAAGGCCTCGAAGGATACCATCAGCTTTTGAATATTATCAAAATAGACATTGTAATACACGCTAATGAATTCTGGTGCCCAAGGATGAAACATCGTAATGCAAGCAGAGGATTACATAGTCCATCTACATAACTAATAAAGGCTTCTTGTGTCATCCTACAAGATTTTGGGACATTTAAAAGACAAAAAAGAAGATTTTTCACAGAATTTTTGTCCAGTTAATGCATAAAATCCAAGAAACCAACTCCAGGAGGAAGGACTTTACCCAGGCAGAGCAAGCAGATTCTTTTCAGAAGGAGCCCACTGCTTAAATACTTGAAGGGAAAACCCTCCTGTGAGCATCCCAGGTGTAGCGAAGAGAACGCATGGGCCCGGATCATTAATTTGAGAGCGATCAAAATCACACACTGCAATATTTGAAGAATATTATATAATATCTAGTGCTCTATAGTCTTAATCAGATAAACCTCATACATAGATGATTTATAAAAGGTTTTCACCACAATATAAAACAGCACATAATAAACAAAAAGAAGGAAGAGCCACATGAAGTTCCATTCTCTTTCTTTCAGAAAAAGAAATCGTTTACACCAAAGGAAATCCCAAGATGTCACCTGTAAATTCATCAAAGAAGCCTTTTCCATACTAGATAGGTTGGCTACATAGATTCTTTGTTTCCACATAGCCCTATCATGTGTTATGATGACAGTTAACTCAACATGAGGGAGATCATTCTTTATTGTTTCTTTCCAATACTTTTGTGGTCTTTCTCTTCCTCTTACTTTTTAACATTTTCACGATCTAGTTTTTCATAGCTTCTTACCAGAGCTTCTTTCGATCGTCTTTCTACGTGTTCAAAACATCTTAAACGATCTTTCCTCATTTTGTCATCTATCGGTACCACTCTCAAGTTGTTTCTAATAACTTCATTACCACTCTCAAGTTGTTTCTAATAACCTGGTCTTTCTTTCTGTGACCACTCATCCATCTCAACATCTTCATTTCAGCTCTTAAGAAAGAAACCAATAATATTAGCCTCAATAGTTGCTGGATCGCTAAGTGGCCAAAAATCCTTGAGCTACAGTGAAATAGGAGAGAAACTTAAAAATGTCACTAGAATCTCTTTCATTGTCCAGCATCCCCTATGCATGCAAACTCTAAAAATAAATGAATCAAACCATAGCAAGCTCTCACTAATGATTTAGTCCAAGCACATGACCTACAAGAATCAAAAACTGAAAATATCTGGACTTTTATAAATTCAATGTCATTATGGAAACATTTTTATGCAATAAAAGGAACGTAAGGCTAACTAGGAGTGGCACCAATAGAGGATAAAATGAGAGAACAAGTTTGGACATATAGAAAGAAGATCAAAAGAAGAACCTGTAAGAAGGTTAGAAAAACTAATTTTGGAAAGTATTAAAAGAGGTAGAGGACGACCACAAAAGTGTTGGGAAGAAACAATAAAGAATGATCTAGCTTATTGGGAGTTAACTGTTAACATGGCACACGATAGGGATCTGTGGAAACAAAGAATCCATGTAGCCGACCCCGTCTAGTATGGGAAAAGGCTTTGTTGTTGTTGTTGTTGTTGTAAAAGAAACGTAAGGCTCAGCACACCAGACATTTTTATTTGAAAATGAGGATAATTATGAGTTTTTCCAACCTTATGCAAGAGACAGAAACTCAAAACGTGAAATAAACCGTACTTGGTAACATGCAAAAAGCAACGAATTAGATCAAAAGGCATTCCAGATAACTGGAATTCATAATAGGTCCCAAATTCTAACAAAATGCACCTTAGCATTATCCACAATCATCCTGAAATTGGGAATGTCATTCCCTTGAAAAACATGGGAAAATTTTTGCTGGTGACTGATTATCAGCTTACTAATTTTTCTGCCAGAAAATTGAACATCTTTTGGATGCTTTTGTATTGTTTAATCCAACAGTATGATAAATTCCAAATGATTGTGAAGTGCAAGTGCAATCTTCTATAGACATGCCAAACACATGAGTTGTTCCTGTTGTAGATTGAATACTTCATAGAGAATCAACCACAAAACTTTGGAAACTGAGCCAAAACTAACAATGCAACATAGACACAATTAGACAAGTTAGGCAAGTGGAGTTGCAATCATGATATGACGAATACAAACATAAAGCTTAGACTAAATCAGGTGCATAATTCAACATAAAGAAAGCATGCTTTTGGTAAGATTGTTAACCATATCCGATTGCATAATTTTGTAGAGGATCACACTTGCTAGGAGTTGCATTAATTTTGTGGAACAAACCTGCTAAGAATTAGCCATGCAAAAACAGGAAAACCAGTAACACATAGAGAAAGAATGAGTCTGGACACTTGCATGAAGCCATTGAAATACTTGAAGATGTCCATGATTAAGATACTTCAAAAATTGAGGCGCAAGGCATAGTTATGATACTCAATTCTAACAACTCACTAAAGCATGATGATTGAGGCAAAAACGTTAAAAAGCAAACTTAATTGGCAAGAACCATCACCATGCTTAAAATCGAAAGGATTGTGTGTTACGCATGCATCCTTGACTTTTTGATTTGTCCACCCAACAAGCATCTTATAGTACATATTGGCTTGTATAGTCAGACCTGAATGTGGAACAAAATTTTAAACAAAAGGAAAGCATAGACGATAAGCAATGTGAAAGGAAAAGCTGCATGAGCGCCAGAAGAACTAGACAGTATAAACACATAATGTGTGTGTGTGTGTGTGTATATATATATATACGTACATACACACGAATATATCAACAAAAATGCAGAGTACAATATATGATCATGAAAGTTTTACAAGGCACAGTTTTGTTTGCCATCCCTCAAACAGTCTGCAAGTTTTCAAGAAGGTGTGCACTGTGATTAAACACTACTAGTCTAAACAAATTTTCCTAATAGCTACTCATCTGATTGCAATGACAACCAATCATCAATAATTAAGGAGTTTCAACTACAAAGTGTGACCAAAATAATCATGAGTTATCCAAAAATCCTGGCTCCTGATTGATTTTTCAAGAGGAATTCGACAAATTAGGAAAGAAATAGAGAAATGGTACAGAAGCAGACAGGATGGAGATACCACAAATACTTCAAAAGTAAATCCAATAATTCAAAGAGAGAATTTCTAGAAAGAGTTAACAAGCTTAAGCTTACCGGAAGAAAAGTAAATAGGAACGCCCAAATTCATACGCTCCCAGTAGTCATCCAACAAGATACAAAGTTCCTAATGACATCATCATATTACGGTTAGTGATTTAATCTTCTAGAGAAAAAATAAAACATGTGACGCAAAGCAAACATCAGATACATTCAACCTACAGAAAGCACACAAAAGTTGTTTTCTTTTCCAAATCCCCTTACCATAGAAACAACTGTTGCAAATAATGTTGAATTATTCAGTGATTTCTACCAAACATATTTTGGTAAAACTGAAAGAAATTCATACACATGCAAAAGTCAAAATAAAAAAAAGGGAGGTATGGTACACCAAAGAGTTTGATCTGGATTCTCAACATTTGTGAATCTAATCAAATTCTAGCCTTCAGTAGCTTAACAAATGTGAAGATAAACCTCTCCACCATGTCAGCTTCACTAGTACTCAGAAGATTCGAGTTCTGTTGTCTTGGGAGAATCCAATCATTCTCTCGAAGGGTATGGAAAGATTCAAGCTAGAATGAAACTTCCTCTTGCATGAACCTCTTCCACGGGCAAACCAAAGCAACCATCCCTTTTCCACTTCCCAATGGGTAGAGTTCTACTCATCTTCAAATGTTTTTCCAACAGAAGAAACCTCATAAGGACTAGAACAAGCTACTAACCACCAGAAAAAGTTTGACAAATATGAAGAACTTTGTCATATAACTCATGATGATGAGAAATATACTAAAGCAAACATCCAAACCTGCGCTCTTCCCATAGCAAATACAGGAATCAGCACTTTTCCTCCTCCTCCAACACATGCATGAATCTGAGGCAGTAAATATCATCAAATTAACTACAAACTACGCACATTACTTTGTGCAACAGGAGGCACAACTATGGATACATATGCAAAAGCAAAACCCACCTAGAAGCAAATATGGAGCAAAAAAGATTTGCAGCTCATGTAGAAGCCTTAGCTCAAAACAGCAAACAGTAAAGATTGAAAAGCAACTCATGCTTGTTCTGTCATGAAGACAATATTCATTGGTTATATAGAACAATTAGATGTACCTCTTGATGCAACAAAACTTTTTATTGATTTTCAATTACACATGAGATGTAAAACGCTAAAGCAAGATGCTTACAAATATGTGAATCACCATTTTCAAGAGTTTGACTGCAATCTTTCTACTGTTCAAAATCAAAACTATATCAAGCAACAGATGGCAAAATAAGAAGTGAAGACAAAACTATAAACTCCAAAGTGAAAGTAAGCAACACCATCAAGATAAACATCATATGATTTTACTGAATAGGCAAGTACCCTCTCTTAGAGCTATATTCATGCCTATTTGGATCTCTCCCTCCCTCCCTCCCAACCTATTTTTCCTGGAAGCGATATGGCGAATGTTTCCCATGTCTGGTACTGTAACAATACCCACAACCCTCTGCATGTGTGTTCTTTTCTAATTCAACCAGGATCATTTAACATGTGTAAAATACATGAAATCTCCACAGGTAATTATGATTGTGTCTATGAACTGCTACTCATACTTCCAGAAAAGAGAGATAGTATTTTAAAATAATCCCACATTGCAAATTGCAAATTCCAAATATCTTCCAGCAAGGACTCACCGCCTGAACAAATTCTCGTTCACGAGCAAGCTTTGAATCCCGTACAGTTGTTGCATACGTGGATCTACAATATATATCATAAGATTAAAAATATATTTGGAGCTATGAAGAAGAAAGTAGTAGGACATACTAATATGCATGCCACTATACATTTAAATAACAAAAAAACTCAATCCAAGAGATGATTGCAAAGTAATGAGAAACCAATGTGATTATGGAAACCTGGGAGCAGATGGGCTGCTGATTAAAGATAATTGCATGCGTACTACATTGACTCATGCAGCTTGTTGATAAAAGCAGCCTGCCCACATACACACACATATATGTATATATGTGTGTGTGTGTGTTGCATATGTGTCTCTGCATGAATTTGAGTAAGGTCCTATGTAACCATTACCAATAACACCACAGTTGTGAGAACTTGTCCAAGCAAAGGTCATTTAGTGATAGGGAGGTAATAGTAGTGCAATATGTTGATCTGCATATACATTTAGAAGAGAAGTATCTCAAGCCAAAAGAAAGTTATGAAGAAAGGTCAACATATGTGACTATAACAAATGTATGTGGAGGAACATGGCAATATCACATGGATATAGATGCATCCTTCCCTTTACACTTATGCAGTCACAAATATCTGATAGGATATTAACGTTCACAAATTAAAGGGATCATAGCAAGAATTTGTTTCCAGTACAAATACAGAACTATGAGACAAGATTAACAAAAAATATATAACGGAAGCAACATTTCCTTCCATAAGTGACTTTCACAAATCCAGTATAGCATTTCTTACTCAGTTATAAGAAGGTCTGGCTGCAAGTGGTCCACCTGAGCTGCTCCAAGATGTCTGTCAGGTGTCATATTATAGTCTCCAGTATACAAAACACTACTTTTTCCAACTTGTGCATAGAACATCGCTGCTCCAAGGACCTTGAAAGGCACATCTAATCAAGCCCAATGTGATGATGTCCATGCAAGGTGGACAATGACGCAATCTTTGTTTTGTTTTTCAAGAAAAAGATGTATGAAGGAAATAGTCCCAAGATGAAACTAGATAAAGTCAAACAATGCAATTGCATCAAGTCTGAAACTCTAGAAAGGAGTAAATGAGAACATCATGACATTTCAGATTTCATATGAATGTTGTCAGGCTCGAGTCCTTGAAATCTCAAAAGACTTTGATGAATTACATGGATCATTTTCTATGTCTTGCTATTTGAGCAATTGAATCCTCCATCAAACTAAAGCCCATGAAAACTTCCCAGAATAACATGGATGTAACACGGGTAACTTTGCAGGGACCAGAAAAACTGAAGGCCTGGAGGGTGGAACTTGGCAACTCAGGAAAACACAGTTACGGGGTTGCCAATATATTTGCATACACACATGTCCAAGAACATATGCACTTAATTGGGATTATTTTTTACCAAGGTTCAGTGAAAAGCTTGAATTAAAGCACAACCATTTTGGTCTAGTTCTAGATTACTCATCTATTTTATTCTGGGTATAAAACAGCAAAGAATTGGTTAGTGCCACACTCCCGACACTCATTCATTGCACCAAATCATGTTCTTTGCAGACACAGGTGTTGCAAGTGCAACTATGCCGAAACAGGTAAGACATGAGTGGATATTACATGCCCTCTTCCATGTTCACATAGCCAAGTTTTTTAGTTCTTCACAAACCAGACAGTGTAGACCCGAGAAGGCTGCTCGCCGTCAAGACATAGTCAAGAACCATTAACTCCAAGGTCCCACCAGTGATCCAATCATCATTTCCATGTGGCATTGTAAGCTCAAGGACCAATACTACTACCAATACCACATTATCTAACTTGTCCACACTGATCAATTAAGGAAGCTATTATGTACTAGTAGATGAAGTTAAAGGGTTAAAAGAATAAAGAGACCCAGATAACTTACATGTCCAGCATAGTACGCACGAATCCGAATGTCTTGATCAACTTCCACTGTTTGCCGCAAGTCCACCGCTATAACTACAAGCCGATTCAAAACATTAAAAAAAACATTTCTAAGCCTATTAGCTCAGTTGGTTAGAGAAACGTATCATCTTCATAAAAAGAGAAGATCACTACCGAAATAAATAAGGCACTTCTCACTTTCCTCTGTATCATTTTTTTCTCTAATGCAAGATAACTTGTAGATAAACTGATAGTAGCCAATACAATACTCAGTAAATGACTTAATAAAAAAGCATTAACCAGATAGCAGCACGATCCCAAAAAGGCATCTACCATTTTCTGTTAGTTCATATGGCCATTAGAAAAGGTCATGAAAAAGACATCAATGTGTTCTATTAAAGCTAACAAAGAAATAACAGATGAAGATAAAGGATAACTGGTTCATGATGATCAGGCCAATAGCGCATCTTTATCCAAAAGAATGCCCATCTAATTTGTACCAATTGGTGAAAGTAAGTATATAAATGTTAAATGGAGTAACCAATTAGTAAATAAGTGGAGATTATAATGGTCCAATGTGTCGTACCTAGGTCCGGTCAACTATATAGAAGTTTCATATTTTCTAAACGTCTAGAAGGCTAAAAGTTAATGTACCACGCTTATTATGATGGCATGGTTTACAAATACGTATTTAAATGATTTACATCTATGAGAGGATTCAAGGTGCAAGAAGCCTTAATGGAAAGAAAACAAGAAACAGTAACAGCAAACGCATCAGTTAAGTACTCAGCAGGCTAGAAAAGAAACCTTTCTTCATGCAGCTCTGAATCTGATCAGCAGTAAATTCTTCTTCTTCTCCATTTCGATCAACCATAACCTTCCTAAAATCTTCAAGCATCAAAGGTGCGAGAGCCTTGGTCGGATACTGCAGCACAAATCCAACATGAAGTCGGCGAATTTCAAGAAAGCCATGGTATGGAGAAGGCAGAAAAAAATGAAGGGAATAGAGTGAGATTCATATCCAGAACACACCTTAAAGGAGTGTTCCAGGTAATACTAGCTATAGTAGGTTTAAGTTCTATTCCTTTTACATGCATATGTTCCGGGAATATCCAGTTCCTCACATTAATCAAGTTCATTATTATTGGGTTGTAACATATGGCTCGGTATGTTCTCGTCAACTCACAGAGGCACGCCAGCATTTAACAAGTAGGAGCATCCGTGTGATGGGGCGTTTTCGAGGAATTTTAACAGGAAAACAAGCAATTATGCCCACCAATACAATTGATTCTGTTATCGCTAAAAACACACATAACATGTAGTAAAAATATCTGAAGAACCAATTTCACTTTAATCACCCCTTTGCCGCCTTCACGATCAACTCATTCTTTCTGTTTTCAATTTTCTATTATTCTTTTCCTATCGTTACTCTTCCATGTCAACCCACATTCCCCTCTCCCAATCAAACAAAAGCCCTAAAGAATCTGAAAATTAACAATTTCAAAGACAACAACACAACAACGAGAGTGACTAGAGAGAAAAGAATACTTTACCGTCATATAGATGGGCCCACTATATCCGCAGACCTCCGTGAAATAAGGAAGCGCACCAACGTGATCCAAATGGCTGAAACGAACGAAAAAATCAGAATACGAGTTGGCTAAGCAAAAACACTGATACGCCATCAAAAGTTCCAAAGAACTACACAAATGACAACTAGAAGGAGAAGAGGGAGAGACTGACAAATGGGTGATGATGACGCAGGCGATCGGAGGCTCGCCGGCGTCGAAAAGAGGAGAAAAATCCGGGTACCGCCGTCGGTCACGGTAGGCCATGTGCATGCCACAGTCGAACATGATGCGCTTGCCGCCCATCGTCACAACCGCGCAGCTCTTCCCTACTTCCTGCCCTGCACCTGAGAGAAGAATCGTTTTTTTCAGTCCTTCGTTCTAGAGTTTCCAAGATAGAAAAATCAAAGACATTTCCGTTCTCCGTCTTACCTAAGATCAGGCAGTCGATTCCCATCGCCTTTCCCAATTTCGAACTGAGGAGCCTCTGGGGAAAGCGATTTTTTACTTTGGGTGCTCTTCCGCTAACGCCGCTTCCCCTTGCGCGCCAAAACTTGCGAGTTCGTTCCCTGGGATTTTAGCGGGCCGGGTATCCGGGAGGTTGGGTCGGATGACCGGGAAGGTCATTCAGGGATGGCATTGGGCGGGTCGGTACCGGGCATACCTATGTTCGGCCCTTTACAAGAATCCCGTCGTTGTGATATGTACCCTCGCCCGTTTAAGGAGGGCGCTGTCACACGTCATTTTTTTAAACAAAAGCATATCACTTTTGATGGCAAGGTTCGACTCCTTCGAACCTTCATCCTCTCGTCCTCCGTACAGTTGCTTCTCTCGAGCGTCACTCGACGCTCAGCAGCAACGTTTTCTGTCTTGCGGAAGATCTTCACACTAGACGTCGAACTCGCTCACATGCACAAATTCAGTTGTCATAATGATCACGGTTAATGGAAGAACAGAATCATTTTTATTGAATTCCTGTGCAACTCGGTTATAGAACTGAACACAATCGGCTATGACTGACTGAACTCATACCCTATATCACTTTGAAGATTAGTTAGGTTCGGTTCACACCTAAACGAATAAGAAGTCATTCTTACCTAGCTAGGAGGTTTCGCTCCCCTCACAAAGGGGAAACTCGGCAATGCAAGTCTCTCACTCTCACTCAAGGAACTCTCATCAACCTCCCTTTAGCCGATTAACCTTGCTCTATTTATAGAGGCAGTTAGCACTAACTTCCAGCAAGTAGCGGGAAAGAATATTCATACCCTAACTACCCTAGTTAGGCTTAACCTAAGTCTAGTTAACCTCTAACTCGAGTACACAACTCAACCCGACTTACACAACTCTTACACGAGTTACACTTTTACACAAGACTCACTTATGTACGTGGTATAACAAAGGAGGTTCATGATACCAAGGCCACCTGGCGCGTGCGTCTCCGCCCGTGTGTCGTCTGGCATGTATGTGCCATGGAGCTTATGGAGGAAGGGTGCGCGTGGGCGCGTGTCACGAAATCATGTCTGTAAAAACTCTTCCCCAACGAAATCCAGACTCGTCCCTGAGGCCGTGTGGTACTCGCGTAGCAAATGTTCGTATTGCCAAAGTTGTGCGTTGGGCACCCACGAATCATCATCCACGCTCTTGCCCTTCCACCTCATAAGATACTGTGTTTGTCATCGTGGTCCTCCGCCCTGTACCCTCTTCGCTGACACTACCTCGACTGTGGGTATATCTTGCTTTACCAATAGTGGTGGTTTGCGATCAAGCCTTTGTGGGTCCTCGAAGTACCTCTTCAGTTGAGATACATGGATGGCCGAATGGATCTTGAGACGATCTGGCAACTCCTGTATGTAAGCAACCTTGCCTACCCGTTGTATCACTCTTAGTTCGTCGTACTTCGGTTTCAAGCCCATGTGACTGCCTTTGTACACCTGTTTTCGGATATACTCAAGTATCCGAAGCCAAACCTGGTCTCCAATCTCAAACTCAATATCTCGTTGATGCTTGTTAGCCTTTTTTTTCATTCGGCCCCCTGCTCTCTCAAGTGAAGCTCTTGCTTCCTTACACAAGGTTTGCCTATCACGTACCTCACGCAATGTGGTTGGGCAATTCCCTGTCCCATCTCCCTAGACCAACTCTAAGGGTCCTAATGGTTGCCACCCCAATGTAAGTTTAAAGGGACTCTTCCTAGTGACTGAACTCTTATGGGAATTATAGTTGTACTACTCCACCTCCAAAAGCAACACCCAGTTCCTCTGACTTGCTAACACGTAGTGGCATAGATAATCCTTAAGCATCACATTGAGCCTCTCAGTTTGTCCATCGGTTTGTGGGTGTTGTGCTGATGAGAATAGGAGGCGTGTTCCTATGAGTTTAAACAACTCAATTCAAAACCAACTCGTAAAGCAAGTATCACGATCACTCACTATCTCCTCTTGTACCTCGAAATGCTTAACCACATTCTTGAAGAACAGATGTGCGGTCTCTTTCACACTACACTCTCGTGGTGCGGACATGAAGACGTCGTACTTCGAGAAACGATCTACCACAACAAGAATCATTTTGAAGTCGTCTACTCGAGGTAAACCCAAAATGAAGTCCATGGACACTGACTTCCATGGTCTCTCTGGAATCAGAAGAGGTTGGAGCAACCCAACTGATCACTAGCGCTCTACTTTATCCTGCTGGCAAGTGGGGCACATCCATATGTAGTCGGTGACGTTGCGCACCATGCCGGGCCAATAATACCTGCGCGCTAGAAGGGCGATTGTATGCTCTACCCCAGGATATCCTCCATACTCAGTGTCGTATACCTCATGCATAAGTTGTCGCCTCAAGTCACCTGCTCTAGGTATAAGTAACTGATGTGTCTTGGTCTATACCAAGCCATCTCTAATCTCATACGTGTCTGTCACTCCGGATTTGACTTGATTCATGACGTGCATATACAAGGTATCCTGTTCTATAACCTATCTCACCTGATCTATCATCTCCCCATGCACTCTCGTAATGGTGCTAAGGGTTTCTACCTGTTTTCAACTCAAGGCGTCTGCCATGACATTCTCCCTACCTAACCTATATACCTAGTCGAAATCATACTCTTCCAAGGTTTCAAGCCAACGCGCATGTCGCATGTTAAACTTCTTTTGAGTCTTAAAGAAGGTATTCATCACGTTATTCGTGAGGACCGAGAAATGGAAACCGAGAAGATACACTCTCCAGATCTGAAGGCAATGAACGACCGCCAGTAGTTCTCTCTCATGAGTGGGATACCGAGTCTCCGCATCCTTTAACTTTCGTCTCTCGAACGCTATAGGGTGCCCATCCTAGGTCAAAACACTTTCGAGTGCTTGGTCGCTCACGTTCGTGTGTACCTCAAAGGGTCTATTGAAGTCTGGAAGATGCAACACTAGTTCCTGAGAGATCAAGGCTTTGAGGGCCTCAAAGGACTCCATGCACTTGGGTGTCCATTCCCAAGTTCTTCATTTCTTCAGAAACTCGGTTAATGGTACAACTATCTTCGAGAAGTCACAAATGAACTTCAGTAGTTTGTTAAACCAAGGAAACTCCGTCTCTCAGAGTCTCCCACCCCTCAATGACACAAACCTTCTTGGGATCCATGTGGATCTCTCCTCCGCCTATAATATGCCCAAGAAATGTAATGGTGTTCCTAGCAAATTCGTATTTATCTCTTTTCACAAAAAGAGAGTGTGATCTAAGTCTCTCAAATACTGAAGTGAGATGTCGAACGTGCTCCTCTAAGCTCCGACTATAGATCACAATGTTGTCAAGATACACAACAAGAAACTCATCAATATACCTTGCCAATACCTCGTTCATCAATCTGCAGAAGGTTGTGGGTACATTCTTGAGTCTGAATGGCATCACGAGAAACTCGTACGCCCTGTACTGTGTCACCATGGTCGTTTTACCCTCATCCCCAAGTGTTATCCTCACCTGCTAATAGCCTGATCTAAGGTCAAACTTCGTGAGCTAAATCGGTCCTCCAAGACGATAAAAAAGGTTGGCTACTAATGGGATTAGGTAACAATCATTTACTGTCACTTTGTTCAGTACCCAATAATCCACGCACATACGTAGGGAACCCATGTCACTTATTCTAAAAAAGTAATGGTGAACCAAAGGGTGATTTTGATAGTTGTACCATCCCTGCTTCCAAGAGCTCTCCCAACTATCTCCTGAGCTCCTCTAACTCTGGAGGACTCATCCTGTAGGTGGCTTTGGACGACGCTCTCGCCCCCGACTCCAACACAATCTCATAGTCGGTACTCTGCATAGGTGATAGACTCTTAGGGAGTTCTGGTGGCATCATATCTTGGAAGGTGAGCAACACTTGCTCAATCTCTGGTGCAATTCCCTTCTCTCCTAAACCCCTCTCCTCTTCTCTCAAAATCGCTAATAAAGTCGGTTGACCCTTACAAAGACCGGTTTTGATTTGGATAGCATAAGTATATCGCCTCATAAGTCAAGAGGTTGGGAGCCTTACTCCTATCATATTGTGGTACGAACCCCAAGTGTGTGGGATCCACGCACACCAATAACCAAGGTGTGGTGCGTCCATCATCTTGACTGTACGAAAGAAATCACAACCAAGCACAACCCCGAAATCGTCAAGTGTGTTGACTATGAAGTCTAGACTACCGTTCCAACATCCAACTTGGACATGGCAAGCCCTCGCTATACCAGTCACTCTGCTTGCGTTTGTATTGACCATTTTCAACCTTTGTTTGGACTGCTCTAGCCTCAACCCCCAGTGGGTGGCTAATGTCGTGGAAATGTTGGAATGGGAGGCGCCCGTGTCTGCCAACGCGTGCACCATAGCGTCGCCTATGCGCGCCTCGACAAAGACTAGGCTATGGCAAGGTTCGTCCCACACGCATGTCGCGCCCAAGAGCTAGAATGAGGCAGCCTGTGCGCTAGTGCTAGCGCTTGCGCCAGCCGCCTCTTCTTCGGTGAGTATGGCCGCTATCATTGCCTTTTAGGGGCAAAATTTCATGAGATGAGGCCCTTGGCAAGTGAAGCAAGTGCCTAGTGCCTTAGCCTCTTTCTGTGGACCATTCTTACCTTTCTTGGATCCACTCGAACCATCCTTAGTACCCTTGGTTGAACCCTTTTTCTTATTCCATCTCTTGTTTTTGCCTTTACCCGATTCAGTTTTCTTATCTTTTTTCTTTGTACTTTCATCACTCTTCGTAGTCCGAAGATCTACAAAGCTTTTCATGGTTGATATGGCTTCCAACATGGTTGAAAGATTTCTTCTTCTACGCTCGACTTGAGCCCAAGACTGAAGTCCTTGCTCAAAGTAGAATAGCTTATCTACCTCGGTCATATCCCGAACGTCTAATAACAAAGAGCTGAATTTTTGCACATACTCGTGGAGAGTACTCGTGTGCTTGAGCTTAATGAGAAGCTCTCGAGTCTGGTGGTTGTTGTTTGTAGGTGTAAACTGACCCCTTAGCTCGTTGAGGAACTCCTCCCAAGTAAAAGGGAGTGAGGCACCACCACTAGCGGCAACAACTTTCCTCGTGCGCCACCACACCTTTGTGTCGTCTTTCAAAAACAGAGTGACAACCAGCACTTTGTTGTGTTCAACCACTTGAGATACACTCAAGTACCTCTCCAAATCCCATAGAAAGTTTTCTAAAGATTTCCTATCTCGAACCCCCCCGAAAGGCGTCGGTTGTGGAATTTTTAATTTCAGACATACAAGGTGAGAATCGCATGCCGTTTCACACACACCTACTAAAGGAATCGAACTAAGGTCCTATTGTCGAACACATTCGGGTTCTGTAGATGTCTGCACAGGTTTCTTCTACAAACAGGCCACCTACATGGCCATCAGGTCTTGATTCTGTTACAACTGCACTTGAGTTGCTTGCAGCGTAGCTAGCTGCTGCAAAATCTGCAAAAGAACATCATCCATCGTCGGCCTGCTATAGGGACTAGCTTCCTCCGCCGTCTCTCTTCCTGTCTTCCCCATCCAGGTGACTGTCAAACTTAATTATAAGTGACTGACACAAAACTGGACTGAACTGAACAAGGTTATAAACTTAACAAACTGAACTGTGCATAAAACTATGATTTGCACAAATGAATTTTCTGACCACTTACGGACCTTATCTGAAGCAGTACAGACTCTAATTTCACAATTTTAAAACACAGTGACCCTCTCCGATATACAGACAAACAGTGTATAAATTTTCATGAAATTTCGACCAGTATAACCCATTCAAACTGCTCACACAAAATCAGGAAAATCCATATATGGATTTTCTATAACTTTCTACATCAGTTGCGACTGAATTTCGACGGTTTTTCTTGAAATTTCTGTAAATCCACGGAGAAACCTCACGTTTTCTGGATCAATTTCAATTGTTCTCAAATTCTGTTTTCTGTATGACTTTTTCTTGAAGTTTCGGTGACAAATTCACTCTAATATGTCACTTCTTTGATCATATCTACCTTAAACTATGTCGTTTAAGATAAGCATTTCAAGTTTTGATACGAAACTCCAAGCAACAGATCGTGTAGAAGTCTTTCTCGCCTGAACTATTTTTCCAACGACGTTCTTCACTAAGAACAATCAAGATTTGTTCCGATCTATTCATATTTCACCAGATCTGAGTTAGATTTATCAACTCTCGATAGATCCACACCTGATTGAAGTGATTTCACACCTAATTCAATCAGATTTTCCAACAGAAATTTCTATAATTTTCCGATTCAATTCTGATTCATGTGATCTACTCAATTCTATGATTTGAGTGCACGAATTCGAGCATAAACGCTCTGATACCAAACTGTCATACTTTATTTTTTTAAACAAAAGCAGATCACCTGTGATGGCAAGGTTCGACTCCTTCGAATCCTTCAGCCTCTCATCCTGCGCACAGTTGCTTCTGTCCAGCGTCACTCGACACTCAGCAACAACGTTTTCTGTCTTGCGAAAGATCTTCACACTAGACGTCGACCTCATTAACATACACAAGTTCAATCGTCATAAAGATCACGGCTAATGGAAGAACAAAATCATCTTTATTGAATTCCTGTGCAAGTCGATTGCAGAACTGAACACAATCGGCTATGGCTGACTGAACTGAGATCCTACGTCACTTGGAAGACTAGCTAGGTTCGGTTCACACCTGAGCCAATAAGAAGTCACTCTTACCTAGCTAGGGGGTTTTGCTCCACTCACAAAGGGGAAACTCGACAATGCAAATCTCTCACTCTCACTCAAGGAACTCTCATCAACCTCCCTTTAGCCGACTAACCTTGCTCTATTTATAAAGCCGGTTAGGACTAACTTCCAACAAGTGGCTAGAAAGAATATTCATTCTTTCTACCCTAACTACCTTAGTCAGGCTTAACCTAAGTCTAGTTAACCTCTAACCCAAGTACACAACTCTTACACTAGTTACACTTTTACATAAAACTCACTTTATGTACATGGTATAACAAAGGAGGTTCATATCACCAAGGCCACCTAGCGCGTGCATCTTCGCCCATGCGTCATCTGGCGCATGCATCTCCGCATGTGCGTTGTCTGGCACATGCATGCCATGGAGCTTCTGGAGGAAGGGTGCGCGTGGGCGCGCACTATGAAATCATGTATATAACAGGCACCGCGTTTGATCTTTCTTTACCTTTGGGTAATGAGGACGAGTATGGGGTGCCTCATACCCCAATTCAAATCTCAACAACGAAGATCTACCCTGTCGTTATAACATGAATTTGCATTTATTCGTTGGTTAAATATGTATTTAAATTTGTTTTTAGTAAATGCTTTTAAAGAATGAAAATTATTTTCTTATTTTCTTTTGTACAAAGGAGATGCATGCCTTAGGTATGGAGCTCATGATCTTCTTGGACCCCTAGTCTATGCTCAAGGAACAATGATAATATAGAATAGTGAAAAATGCAAAATCTTATGTCATGACAAACCTGTGAAAACTAAACTGCTTTGTAAAGGTAACATTAAAAAGCTTAGCATTTCATCACTGAGAAAGAAATGTTTTACCTTGATTTTTTGACACACAAATACTTATCCAAAACCTTTCTTAAGGAGAGAAAGACCCTCTTTTCTTCTCTCTCCTCGGTTGTCCCTCGAGCAAGCACAACATTACTCCATTTATTGTTTCCACATGTCTCACCTTCATTCATGAGAAAGAGAGAGATAGGAGGAAGATAATATAAAAGGTTAAAGGAGACCAACGTACCTTCTCAAGGCACATTCCTATTTTTTATAAAAAAAAAAGAGAAAGACTAAAACAAGAGATTGCATATCCATTGTAATATACCAAGCCTTCAAAGATCTAGTTTGCACTTATTATAATGCAACTATGTCACCAACATATCCAACTGACTTTTTCCTTTTTTGGTAGATGTCAAGAAAACAATCAACTTCTAAGATGCTTGAGACTATGGATGCTTAATTAAAATTTGTTGTCTAATTAGTGTAATTCTAGAGATTGATGCATAAGGAGAGATAGAGAGAGAAAGGGTTGTATGCTCCCTTATCCGATGATCAAGCCCTAGTAGTCTTCCTTTCTCCCACTCTCTTCTTCTTGTCTTCTTTTAGTGAGTAGAATATCATAAGTGTATAGATAAGATTTTTTCACTGTCATGGAGGAAGGGGTTAGTACATGTTTGACTTCCTATAAATTTTTTTTTCTATTATCTTCCTTAATCTCTTTATCCCTTCCTCTCTCTCTTTGACTCGAGTAAAGATAAAAGGTCAAAGTAGTGATGGCAATAGAGTATGGTGGGGACATGTATACCTTCTATGCTCGGCCTTAAATGGACCTCAACATGATGGGTACAGCTTCAGGCGGTTCCCTTTTACCCGATTGGTAATGAGGTGGGTGTGAGGAAAGATTGGGGTGTATGGAGGATGAGATGAATGCCTCATTTTGACATGCACCGACGAAAATTAGCCATATATATTTGCCCACCCTCTTGTGGGTAGATCTTCCTATCGTTCGAGTTGTCAAATATTTTTTGAGATCAGCTCTTCCTCTTCGACGCTACACAAGCATCAAGAGACCGAGTTTGACAGATTTTCTCCCTACTTTAGTGGCCCTTATAACTCTATTTTTCTTTTTAACACATACTCTACTCACTTGGGGTTCTTGTAGAGGGTAAATAGAGTGTCCCATCTTTTTCTTCTTTTTTTTTATAAAGAAAGGTTCATACTAAGGATGTTGAATTCATGATCAACAGCACTCAACATCACATGAGTCAAGAACCCTGCCAAGTGAGATGACACTCTTAGTGTGTAATCTCTTGGACTTAGTGCCAAAGAAGAAGCAACTTATGTTGTGTCCCATCCCTAGTGACAAGACTAGAGTTTATTGATTGCATTATGTCGAATAGGTAAGTAAATAAATTCAGAAATTTCAAGAGAACTTATAGCTATAAATTATGCACCGTATTAATTAATGCGACCATTCTTCTTCTTTTTTGTGGGCACAGAGAAGGATATGGCCATTCACCAAACATCACTTTTTTTTAGCAATTCTACAAAGATCACATGAAGTCCTTACCATGAGCAATGATGTTAACGTTCGGTACATGCTTTGTCCCGAACAATCTGCTTCAGCCGATGGATATGCATTTTACCTTGATGAATGGCTAAGATGCAAAGGAGCTGGCCGGAGAAGGAAGATCTGGGCTTAGAAACGAGCATCAAAATGGAAACCTCATGTCTCCTCTGCCATTTAGACGGAGGCTTGTGTAACAATTTTGTAGCACCGCCATGCATTTGTTTCAAAAATATGCAAGCTAGTGCCTGTTTTCTTCTTTTTGACAATTGGATATTGATTTGCTATGAACAATGCCTAATCCGCATTATCTGAAATCTAAAAAGTTTAAAAAGTGCACCTCATCCAAAATACCTTAGAAAATTTTCAAGTATGCCACCCACGGGCTATGAAGCACATAAACTTCTCTTAATAGGTATTTCCTGTTTTCATATATATTGGAAATGGAAAGCTCTAACAAAGCATCACAGTGACGTTTTTCTAGAGTTTATTATTTTTGAGAAATGTTTTTTTAAAACAGGGAAAAAAGAGAAGTCTTACCATCAAACTCTCTCTCTCTCTCTCTCTCTCTCTCTCTCTCTCTCTCTCTCTCTTTTGTTGTCAATCGACAACCCCAATACCACTGTCATCCCTTAATAAGGCTTTTCTCAGTTGAAGAATAATTATTTCTATTCCCTAGCGAAAAGAAGCACAATTCATAACTAAAATATGTTTTTCATTTATTATATCCGTTCCCGTGCAAAATTGTTGGGTTGGTGGCCGGGACATGGGTGATCCAACATTTTAGTTTTCAGGCTTAATAAGCGAGCCGGTGTTTGGCTTGTTTGCTCAGATCCCGTCTTGCTATGAGTTTGGCTCGAACGAGCAACGATCTAGTGAGACGAGCCAGAAACAGGCCCAGCTCGATTCCTTTGGCTCACTCTGCACCGCCCTCCAGCTAGAGCATGTGGTCTTTGCAATATAATAAAAGAAGTCTTGCATAAACTGATAGTCACAAGGCATAACGCACGAATCATGTGGCTTGCACCTGAAAAAGTGCTTGCGATCACAAGCTAACGCCAGTTCCATCTGCCATGTGAGCCCCCAACGAGTCAATGGCTTGAACTCTGACAGAAACTCGGTCACATGAGGCCAGCTGCTGCCAGGCATCTGGACTCTTAAGCTAATTAGACTGCTTTTGACTCCATCAGATTATCAGCCAGGATCGATCCATTCAGAAGGTAAATCCTCTTCACAAGAAACTGCCCTTGGACAATCCTGAAACGCTCAAATTAAGTCAATGTGGTAACTACATCTTTGATATTGCCAGCGCTGAACATATATGTATATATATATATATATATAGAGAGAGAGAGAGTTAAACACATGATGCATAATCCACCATAAACATCTTCATCTTTCGATTTTAAGATCGATGATAGGGATTTGAATTAAAAGTATCATTATACTTTGTTTTTATACTATGTATTATACATATTAAATATAAAACAATTTAAACCTCTAATGTTGATTTCAATGATCGTTTATGCACCAAAAGACACTACCACTCTCTCTCTCTCTCTATATATATATACATATGTGCGTGTGTGTGTGCACGCGCACATCTGTGTCTGTGTGCATGTAAATGTATATGCATATATACATATATACATGGGCAGGGATTCTCCAGAAGACAAACGGAATATAGCTTGCAATAGCACACCAATCATATCACACAGATCTGATTACAGAGATATTCACACCTCATGCACAGAAGGTGAATTACATTACAGAGAGACCTATACAACAAAGCAAGATTGTTCTCAGAACCTTCGAATGGGCCACATTTTCTACACCATTTCTGCTTTCCTGAAAGAAATGGTCAAATTAGAAACTGAGCAACTCTCTTCTGTTACCAACTTCTGCCGTCGCAGGTGCGGCTGGCATTCACAATCTTAATCATTGGCAGCATAAGCAAAGTATGATGTACCTTAAATGATAACATTTGATCATATTGACGCCTCTTTGTTTCCTCCGCAGACAGCTAGTTTCTTAATTGCCTGCGCATGAAAAATAGTTCCTATTAATGCAAAAACCTGGTGAGCTAGTGAAATAAGTTGAGCAAAAAATAGGCCCATCTACGTGTCTTGATTTCATTCTCGTTTTCATTTTTTACGCGGTTAATAACTTAATTGTTCTAATGTTCTTATCCTCACACTGAAATTTAGAAGCATAGCAAAAGTTATTCCCCTCCCAACCGGGACTTATTCTTACTGCCGTGATGTGCAAGGCCTCATATCCCTCCATCAAGTAGTTGATAGAACGAAATTCATGAACATCGAATCGAGCATATTGCAAAGACAAGTTACATGTACACACTTCAAAGACGAATTATGTGTGGAAATAGTGCATCATCAATGTTAAACGAGTAACATAATTTCATTATCCTTACTTTTACATGCACATGAACCCGTCGGTTTCCTTTTCCTTTAAGCTTTATCTAGTACTATGTGCATTCCAATTTTCAATTGGACTCTTTAGGTGATACCATCTTAAATGTAATATCTAAATGTCTTTGGGCTTAAGATGATGATCAAAGCATGATTAAGAACTTGTATTTTGGATGATGCATGTGCTTAGTGCTTCCATGTGAGCAAAATCTTGTGTACTAACTTATATCGTTGCTCTTCCCATCAAACCCAATGTGCTGACGGTTCCTGCTGCGTAGGTGACCTGGCTAAGGTGACTTTTCATATCATTTCTAAATTATCACCAGGATGTGCCACATTACTGATGTGCCCTAATATGTGAAATGCTGCACAAAAAGTCATTACTATATCAATATTGTTCTAATAACTTTGTTGTTTTTTATTAAAGTATGGAAGAACTCCTTTTCCACTGAAAGGTTTAAAAGCATGCATACTCCTGCCTTTGGAAAAGTTGGCAAACTTGTGCCATAGGTGCAATTCAGGCAACTCCACCCAGACAAGTCTTGTTATTGTCATAATTCTATTTAGTTAGATATGAAGCATATACTTCGTTATCCCAGCCCTCTGTGCACCAATTATCAAATTAACACCCAAAGAACTCTTGGTCCCAACAGTCAAATTGATGGGTTTAGAGACAAACTTATAAGGAGATCCAAAGAACTCTTGGTCCAATGCATTTTCTTTGCATTTTACACTCACGTACTTGCATAATTAGAGGCTGTCTTAGTCGTTCCCATACACCACCAGTTCTTAATAAAACCAGGACCCTAAATTGAGTGTCTTCAAGTGGTAATGGAAACCGCCATAAATGGACTCCATGAGTAATGTAGGCTATCCAGAACTGCCTACCATGTCTCTAGCAGTACTTACAGCTTCATAACATTGACGGCAAATTGAAAAAGAAGAACCAATTACTCACAACTATAAGCATGTGGAGTTCACACACAAATTGAAGCAAATTAGCGAAAAGAAATACCGGCGATTTTCAATTACTCATTCTGTAGTCACTTAGAGATCCTTTTCCATCCACGAGTCATATTCTATTTGGCCACCTCTCCAAGTTGACGATTGATGCTTTACACCTTATTTTTTTAATCAGACTTGCTTATTTTAATGCATAAGAGAGCATTCATATATATTTATTAATGTAGCGGAGTAAGAATACCAATTCAACTATCATTCTGACTTTAAATCATGGTACTTATGTTTATCTGTACGAGAATATCATATGACAATTGCACTTCTCGAAAACAAGGGATATCAGATTGTTCTCTCCTTCCTTTCATTAGGCAACCAAATGAAAAGTGTTGTGGTGTAGGTGACATTTACGTACTTGGCCTAGTTAACCTACATATTATTCTGTAATACAAAAATGGACTAAGCTAAATCCCACCTGAGCAATCAAACTAGTTGGACCATGCTTTTCAGAGACTGTTCCTAACATGGTCCCCACCATATCAAGATCTTAGCAGTAGCATATCGTTAAGTCAAACTGTTAACACAATTCAGCTGGAAAGAAACCAAAAGTTGATAAAGTTCAAAAGAAAAATTATTCCAAATCATCATAATCATGAAGTATGCTGCAAAATACCTTCCAGGAAGCAACTGAGAGCTGATGGGACCTCTGGAACTGCTCATCCTCCTTGCCCTTTGTTCCTGCTCTTTCTCAAGACGCATAGCTGCAACCTCTTTCTCCATTGCAGCAACTTCTCTTCTCATCTTCTTGGCTTCCACCTCCATTGCTTTGGTTAATGTGTCAACCTTCTTTGCCAGCATCTAAATGAGAAGCAAGGCTGTTGTCAACAAGGATTTCTTATTTCCCTTTCAATTATAAGGAATTTACTTTTTCCGTATTCCGTGTAAAGTTCCAGAACCATAACATAAAACACAAAGATTGCATACCTCAATGGCATCATCTTTGTCTTTAAGGCTCTGATCCTTTTCATGACTAGCTTTTCTCAAAGTTATGACCTCCTTTTGCAGCATGTCATATAACAATCCAGAGACATAATCATCGGTGTCAGCATTAGTAAATTCACTAGATTTGCCATCAGGGTTATCCTTCCAAGAACCATCCACCTCATTGTCTTTATTTATTTCTGAATCTTTATCAAGAGAGCATTTAATTCCAATTCCATTTGAAAGAGCCTTGTTTTGATCAAACAACCGAGTACCACCATCAAATGACTTTGATGCCCCTTTTGCATGCTTCAAGACCAAACTGCTGCTGCTTGAAATAAAAGGCCTAGCTTGTGAGGAATGGGAGGGAGGTCTCTTAGTTAGAGCACCATCTCTCGTCAACTTAGAAATATTATCTGCTCCACCAAGGGATTGTCGCCGTGAACGACCATTGCTCACACTTCTCCCTTCAGACGAAATACGAGCAGCACCATTAGCAGGCAATCTCAAGCTCTCCTCTAGAACTTTCAGGCGTAGATGATATTTCTCCTGAGAAGTTTAAGGAAAAAAAATGTTTGAGTGCCAAGGCATGCATGTGAGATATATATATATAGATAGATAGATAGATAGAGAGATAGATAGAGAGAGAGAGAGAGTCACTTTCAACTGAGCTTCAGATCTTGCAGCACGCTCTGCTACAGCAAGTTTATCTCGGAGTTGTTGCATCTCTCCCTACATATGTACAAAGAACAAAAGAATACCTCAGCAAAATATGGTTTCTTCTGGCCTCTTCAAGAATATGGACGTTAATCAAACTAACACTGGAAAGCAAATTACAATTGACTTTCATGATACAAAAGAGAGGTAAAATTTAGAGCATGAGAAAATTATATGAACAAAAGTAATTTTGTAATACAACAAGGATTACAACAACAACAACAACTAAGCCTTTTCCCACACTAGATGGGGTCGGCTACATGAATTCTTTGTTTTCACATAGCCCTGTCATAATTGGTAGAATCCATGGTAGATAAGTTCAACAAAGTTTTATGCTAGCTGTCAGAAGCCTAACGCAACCCTCCTCCTTTATCCGGGCTTGGGACTGGCTATGCAAGGGTGATCCCTTGCATGAGAGGAGTTCAAAAGTAAGGTAACTAAGAAACTATTTTAAAATATAACAAATAATATAGGCTTTGAAATGTGAAAGGAAAATATATTGGAATAGAAACCTTTTCAAAGAGAGAATATTTTTCTTAAGAAAATCTGCAGAGAAGTTTCCTGATAAAAAACAAGAGTATTGATCTTTTAATAGATTGCAAGGAAAAAAATAATTTTTCAGAAAAAGATTAAAATGTTAAAACCATTTAACAAATAACTGATCACAAAGAAGGATTTTGAGTTGTAAAACATTTACTTGTAGCAACATAGTTCGAATCACTGAGAAAAAATTAGCAACTCTACATCTTTAGAAAGAGAAGAAAACAATAACGAAGATTCTCAAAGTGAGATATTGAAACTAACAAAAGAGGTTCTCAAATAACACTTTCTGCAAAAGTTAACAAAAACATGGATAGGGAGAAAAACTATTCCTGAAAGTAATAATACAACAAGGATTGACGTTAGAAAAAAAGTAGAGTAGAATGGACATTAAGAAGTACATTAATACATAAACACATAGATACATGTGGAAATTTACATGCATTTGTGCTATATGCATCTTTTAATATGTATTTGAGCATGAATGATAGTCTGCACACCTGCAAAAATCTTCTCTCCTCAAGCCATTGTCTAACTGGCATAACCTTGTCATTGGCATCCTTCCACTCATTTGCGACCACAACAGCAACCCTATTTGCTGTAACCTTTGCACGGGCCAATTCTCTATCAAGGGTCTTTCTTTCCTCCTAATAATAGAAATAAAATCTCTGAGTAACTAAAGAATAGAAGTGGTAAAACAAGTACTCCTAGGAGTAGTGGGGAAATACATACATTTATATATACATATATTTATACATGTGTGTGCATGTGTGTACATATATTTCTGTATGTATGAGAGAGAGAGTTGTAATACATTCATCTCTTGAACCCTTCGCTGATAATCTCTGACAGCATTTGCAGCCGCACCACCAGCAAGAACTGCCTCTTCTAACTCACGAACAGTTTGGCTGAGCTTTTCAACCTCTGCAACCTTTTGGCGGTGCATTTTATCCAAAATCTTGTTTTCTTCCTGACATGTAATTTGAATTATGGGTAATGAAGATTAAGGGTAAAGAATTTGTAGGTAGACAAAGGAGATCAGACAAATGAAGGCAAAGAACAAGGTGTTAATGAGTTAATCTTGTTACTTGGCAGATCTCTATTTGTTTTGTTAGCTCTTGGTTCTTGTTTTGCAGATCATCCACCAAAGAAGCTTTTGCTAATGCAATCTGAACAGTTCTTTCTGCTTCAAGCAGGGCAGCTTCTTTTGATTTCGTAAGCCGATCTAATGCCTTATTGTCATCTTGCAGTTTTGCAATCTAAGCATAAAGACAGTACCCTCAAAACAATTCATATACATGCGGTGAAAACAGACACGATAACATCGACACTTCGGCTAGTATAGTACCTCCTGGCGAGCAAGCTTGAGCTCTGCCTCCAGTGGAGCAAGAATAGCTTCAATCGGGGGCATGTCATCATCCTTTTGAGCTGCATGAACCCTTCGCAGGGTTGCCTCTGCCGCAAATTGCGCAGCCAATGCTGCTTTTTTCTCATCGTTTATTTTCTTAATTTCAAGATTCTGCACACCAAATATCCAGTAAAGATAAGCTTTCCGTTATTTCAGCACATCAAAGAATAAGAACCAATTATATTACAAAAAACAGTCATGGCAGTCTAACATAGAGGCTGAAACCAAGAAAGAGACAGACACCATAAGAAAGTAGTTATGCTCTGCATGTTAAATGTAACAAGAACAAACAGAATCAAAACAACAGTAACAAGCATCTTTAATGACATTAATCATACAGGAAAAAAGAAAAAGAGGGTAACACAATCCTGAAGAGAACTTTGGTTTGAACCAGTATCGAGAAATTCCTTGGAATTCTGATTCTCAATCAGAGAGGTTTTCTCGTCCAATGTTTGTTTTACTTCAAGGGAGCATCTCCCCGCTGGATTTCAATATAAGACCCCTAAGCTAAACATCAGCCACCGCTACTTATCTAGCTTTTGCGTCAGCCCTTGGTTTGATTCAAATGTGAACTGCAAAACAATAACAGCTCAAACCAATTAACATAGAAAGTTGACGGAGCTTCACTAGGTACCTTACTTTCCAAAAGCGATTCCGTTAACTTGAGCTTCTCTTCCACCTTCGACAATTCTGCCGTGAGCTAAAAATCCTCAAACAAGACGGAGCAAAACAATCAGCTACATAAACATACAATTCGCCTACCACCTAATAAAGCAAAAGTAAATTTAAATACTGAAAAATGGATAAAACCAACGAACTGCAGGCTAAATGTCGCAACTCGCCACAGAAAACTAGCGTTGAAACTCCTCTATAAAAATCTAAAGGAAATATATCTATTTACATATTAAAAATTTATATATTTTAGGAACATCTTCAAAAGTATGAAACTATAATTTATCACATGACAAAATGAATTTATAACGTTAATATTGTTATAAAATACAAAAGTGATTCAAATAAAGGATATAGCAAAAGTTTCAAAAATATTAGGAGATTGACATAGTAGCTGAGACGTTCCAGCAAAATGGAATGAAACATAAATTGAAAAAATCGCTTAACCCTTGATGAATGAGTGCAATGCAGCTGAAGGGCAACATAATAAGAAAAATATGGAGGTAGCTCAAAGATTTACTTCAACCGTTTCACTGCCTAAAGATGATGAACGTTAGAAACAAAAGAAACGAACAAGTACCTCTTCGACAGCTTTTTCCCTTGCCCGTTCTGACAATCTCAACGCTTTAATTTCGGCCTGCGCCTCTCCCAGCTCTCGCTCCTTGTCTAAAAAGGAAAATAAAACCCTAATAATCTGATAAAAGGAAGGAGAAAATGCACATTCTCCCCTCCATAAACAATAATTCCGAGAATTTCTCGAAAGAAGCGGTTGAAAACTTTCCATTGGAGCCGGAAAACCCGGAAATCAGATCAAAACTGAGAAGAATCACCTCTGACATCGTTTTCGAGCCGATTGAGCTCCACCTTGACCGGATCCGAGCCGTGCAAAAGGTTAATGAATTCGTCCGCATCCAGGCTTGGCCGGATCACACTCTTCCTCTTCACCTTGAACGAACCCGAGACGGTGAGCGCCGGCGCCACCGCCGAGCCATTGCCGCTACAGCTAAGCTCAGCCGCTGAGCAATCCCGGGCTCCCTCTCCAGAAGAGTCTGACATCTTAATCCCCGCCGATCTGACCGAAACCCTAACGTCCGGACGCCGAGAAAATACCCCAACTCTGCCGAAATCCTCCTCGTACGGCCCTCGAAACGCTTCGATCTAGCAATGCCGGCTGTAAAATCGGCAGTAACAAAGAATCCGATGAAGAATTGCAGTCTCTCTCTATCTATCTACCCATCTGGGGTTGTCTTCGTCTTCAAATGGGAGGATGCAGGGAAGGACCAAGGAGTGAGAGTGAAGTGATTATTTTAAAATTTCAAAACAAATTTAATTTGGACTTATTTAATCCCTAAAAACATGGGGTTGTCAGTCTTGGGGATCGCTCCTTCCAATTTTGAATGACGGCCAATACCGTCTCGTCGATCTGATGATGACTCGGTGAAGTTCGTATCGGGCACACGTTTCTCTCTATCATTGGATAAAATGATCCTTAGGTGTGAATGAGTAAGACATTCACGAAAGAAAGGTATGGCATTCTTGCGTGGTGTCTTAGATGGCACTAGAGGTGGCAATTTTGGAGCTGATCTCACAACTTAATTCGTACCTATGGGTTTCTCAAAGCAACTCTAGCAAAACCACCATCGATTTTGCATATTTATACGTATCCGTACATGCACATACATATATATATATATATATATATATATATATAGAGAGAGAGAGAGAGAGAGAGAGAGAGAGAGTGAAACAAGTCTTTCATCCTACACATTGCTTGATTATTATTATTAGAGAGAGAGTCTTCGTGGTAGATATTGCTTGATCATTATTATTGTATGTGTAATCAAGGATATGGTGGTGATTAAGGTGATTACTCCATGGTGAATTTAATACATTCGTGTGTATTAAATGTTATTGATCTCATGTTGATGTTGACGAACAACGAAATTTACATCGTTTGTGTGAAACATATCATGTAGTAGGGTGTAGTATTGTTTGTGTAATCAAAGAGACAGTGGTGATTAAGGTGTTTATTCTATTGTGTATTTAATATACTCGTGTGTACTAAATGTTATCTGTCTCATGTTGATGTTGACGAACGATTCAATTTACGTTGTTTGTGTGAAATGTACCATGTTCCCTTGATGCTACAAAGCATACTGTAGTAGAGTGTAGTATATGAGAGTGTCTAGCAATTCTAGTTTTTCTATATATATATATAAAGAGAGAAAGAGAGTGATTGGATCGAGCAATGATTATATTCACTCATGAACAACAATTACTCTTTGGTGGCATGAACATAATAAGATTATTCTTCATTATTTTTGAAATTTTTGAAAGTATACTTATTCCACAAAAAACAATGGTAAAACATGAATGAGTAGTATCAATAGTAGATATGTTCTGATTTTCCCATATATATATATATATATATATAGTAAGACTGTGGCTTATGCTCAACGTTCAATGGCACTCACAATACAAAATGATGAGCTTTACAACAATAAATGCAAAGAGACATATAATTTAACAATGATTAAGTGCATCAAGCATTTAGTATAAGCTATACTTTATCTATTATATAAGACAAAATTTTACAAGAGCATCTTACAATTACTTGTGTTTTATGCTTAGAGATTTTAATTTTTGAAAATAACATTACAAAGGTTTGAACGAGCGTGAGATTTCTGTCATCAATCAAATAAGGACCTAGTGGTGTTAGTTTTTTTAGCACAAGGCATGGAACCTCAACTCCCTACTCGATAAACGATAGAAACCTCACGTCTTTATTCGGTTAATAACGAAAACCTATAGTCCTTCTTAAAATATTGAAAAATCAATATCTTAAAGTTTAGAAAAACTACATGATACTTTTGTGAAATTTATCTTATATAATTAATATTGTTGGATCAACCGAACCTAAGCCAAGCTCAAGCTTGGAGAAGACGACCCGAAGGAAAATTGGGTTGAGTCTAAGTCAACCTACTTTTGAGCCAAATAAGAGATATGACCCGAACCAGACCCATCAACCCGATTTTCAACCCTAGATGGCATCTGGGCGCTCAGAAAATCCGTGTAAGCTACACAAGGAGAGTTGGCCTAGAGCAAGGGTGTTGGCAGCTTGGCAGGTGAGCAGGGTTCGATTCTCGTGGGCGACACTAGGCTTTGAGTTTCACGTGGGTCCTTTCATCATTTTCCAAAGGAAAGTTGGGGTTAAGGATAACATGACACATAATAGGGCTATGTGGAAACAAAGAATTCATGTAGCCACTCCGTCTAATATGGGAAAAGACTTAGTTGTTGTTGTTGTATGCCTTACTTCGAAGTTTTGACGAAAAATAATGACATATGATTGTGCTTACATAAGTCTCGTTATCTTTATATTTAATAAAATGAGACAAGCCGCTCATGGTTCAGCTCGTTCTCGGCTCATCTGGGTTTGGTTAGAGTAAAACTGCATGAACTTTGTATCATTTCATGACACTTGAGTATACAATTTCGATCATTAAACAAAACCGGCACCAGAAACATAATTCGCAACAAAACACAGAATTTTTTTATCAAGAGCTGCTCGGTTAACCGGCCTGGCTTCCCTGAGTCCCTCTTGCTCGTCAACTTGAAATAGTTGAAGGTCATGTCATATGATCCTACACAAAATCCTCATTAGTTCAAATGAATTAAAAGTCATCTTAGAGCTCTACCAACCAAAGCAGCTGATCACTCACATCATGTGTATGATTATATTCCATATGGTACGATCCTGTTTCTTAGCACTGATAAGTTTTATTGTATTTCATATGGAAGCTCCAAAAAGCACCATAGCCCACGGTTGAATTTATGGGCTACAACACATATTTGACCTGCCATACGAAGAATTCCAGCTATTATAAACAACTCAAAATAGTTGAAGGTCTTGTCATATGATCCTACACAAAATCCTCTTTAGTTCAAATGAATTAAAAGTCATCTTAGAGCTCTACCAACCAAAGCAGCTGATCACTCACATCATGTGTATGATTATATTCCATATGGTACGATCCTGTTTCTTAGCACTGATAAGTTTTATTGTATTTCATATGGAAGCTCCAAAAAGCACCATAGCCCACGGTTGAATTTATGGGCTACAACACATATTTGACCTGCCATACGAAGAATTCCAGCTATTATAAACAACTCAAAATAGTTGAAGGTCTTGTCATATGATCCTACACAAAATCCTCATTAGTTCAAATGAATTAAAAGTCATCTTAGAGCTCTACCAACCAAAGCAGCTGATCACTCACATCATGTGTATGATTATATTCCATATGGTACTATCCTTTTTCTTAGCACTGATAAGTTTTATTTGTTGTATTTCATATGGAAACTCCAAAAAAAGCACCATAGCCCACGGTTGAATTTATGGGCTACAACACAGATATTTGACCTGCCATAGGAAGAATTCCAGCTATTATAAACAAATCAAAATAGAACCTTGGGTTATTCTCTCATGCTAAAAGAGTTTTTAAATCCGTCACTGTTGATCACATGTACCTAAATCAAAACGACCCAAATCGTCGGTTCTAGTTAGCCCAAAACCTGGAATTGTAACTGAACTGACCTAGGGCCTGTTCTGGTTACAGTTCTGAAACCATCGGTTTTGGAATGGTTCTGGTTTGAATCTAGAACAGATAATTTTATTTATTTTTTAAATAATTTATAAGAATTCTTTTTAAACAGACACGACCCAAACAAGAAATTCTAACAATTCCAAACACGACATGGAAACTCCATAAGGTCTGGGACCCACTAACATTATGGATGGTTTTTGGTGCTGAGCGGAACCGAAATAGAGAGATCAATTTCTATGCTACATGGCCTCAAAGTCAGTGGTGGATCCAGAAATTTGTTTTGTGTGGGGCGGATTTAAATGTTTTTCAAAATTTTAATACAAAATTATAAAGTTTTAGACCACCCCAATTCCTCACAATGTAGATCCACCACTGCTCAAAGTAGAAGTGGCAATTTCATGTTTAGTTCATGTACTGCCATTTCGTCTGTGCTGGTAACATATAAACGGGAACATAACCCGATTAACGTCGTGTCGTTTTGGGTAAACATACATAGCTTAAGCACCCAACATCGACTTTTAGTTATGGATTTACAAATAAAAAATGGACAAAGAAAAAAAGAGTACATTGAGCTATTGAGACTAAATGGTGGAACCTCAAAAGCAAGAAATAAGATATATTTAAACAGAAAGTCCTTCAAGGAGATGTTTGAAATTATGTTGATACACCCTATGATATGTAGAACAATATGATTATACATATTAGGAAAGTGGTGAAAGATATGTTAGGTGTATCTAAGGGAGGTGTATCGGCACAAAAAAAAAACTTGGTGGTGGAGTGAAGTAGTGCAAAATAAAATCAAGGCAAAGAGGGCAGGCTACAAGTTACATTATGCTAAGAAAACTAGTGAAACTTTAGAGACTTATAAAAAAGCAAAGAAGGAAGTGAAAATGGCCGTGAGTGAAACAAAAGCTAAAATTTGAGAGGATTTATATAAAAAACTCAACTCAAAAGAGGGTGAAAGAGATATTTTTAGGATAGCTAGGACTAGAGATAAGAAAACTAAAGATCTTAATTATGTTAGATGCATCAAAGACAAGGATGAAAAAATTCTAGTGGCAAATGATCATATAAAAAATAGATGAAAAAATTATTTTTATAAGCTTTTTAATAAAAATAAAGATGCTAGTAATAGCTTAGGGGAGTTAGCCAAATCAGAAAAGTATATAAACCACAATTTCTACTAACGTATTCAAAAGAATGAAGTCAAAGAGGCTCTTAAACATATAAAGGGTGGTAAATCTGTAGGATCAGATAATATTCCTATAGAAGTTTGGAAAATACTAGGAGAAATAAAAATCACTTGGCTCACAAGACTATTTAATGAAATATGAAAAAACCAAAAGATGCCCGAGGAATGAAGAGCAATTATACTTATACCCATATATAAGAACAAGGGAGACATTCAAAATTATGTGAATTATCGAGGTATCAAGTTAATGAGCCATACTATGAAATTGTGGAAAAGAATTATCGAACGTAGGTTAAGACAAATATCAAGTACAACAAAGAACCAATTTTGATTCATGTCAGGCAGATCTACTATTGAAGCGATTCACCTTTTGAGACGTCTTATGGAACATTTTAGAGCAAAAAAGAAAGATCTTCACATGATATTTATTGATTTGGAAAAAGCTTATGATAGGATACCAAGGGAGGTTCTTTGGAGAACTTTAGAAAAAAGAGGTATCCCATTGACATATATTGACCTTATAAGAGACATGTATGATGGTGCAAAAACATGTATGAGGACTCATGAAGGAATGACAGACTTCTTTGAAGTTAATATTGGGTTACATCAAGGATCAACTTTAAGTCCATACTTATTTATAATGGTGATGGATGAGTTAACAAAACATATTCAAGATGAAGTACCTTGGTGTATGTTATTTGCAGATGACATTGTATTAGTGGAGGAGTCTAAGGAAAAAGTTAATAGAAAATTGGAACTATGGAGAGAAACATTAGGAAGCAAAGGCCTCCGACTTAGTAGAACAAAGACATAATATATGGAATGTAAGTTTGATTATTTGGTTACTTTAGAGGACATAGAAATTAAAATGGCACACATTACATTCCCCAAAAAGGAAGTTTTAAATACCTAGGGTCAATTTTTCAAAGTGAGGAAGAATTGATGGAGATGTTACACATAGAATTAATGCTGGTTGGTTAAAATGGAGAGGAGTTTTCTTTGTGATAAGAAGATACCATTAAAATTAAAAGGTAAATATTATAGAGCAGCAATTAGGCTTGCCATGTTTTATGGTTCTGAGTGTTGGGTGGTTAATCATCAACATGTACAAAAGATGTCTATAACAGAAATGAAGATGTTGAGATGAATGAGTGGTCATACAAGAAAAGACCGTATACATAATGAGGTTATTAGAAACAAATTAGGAGTGACACCAATAGAGGATAAAATGAGAGAACATCGTTTAAGATGGTTTGGACATATAAAAAGAAGATCAAAAGAACCTGTAAGAAGGTTTGAAAAACAAATTTTGAAAAGTATTAAAAGAGGTAGTAGACGAACAAGTATTGAAAAAAAACAATAAAAAATGATCTAGCTTATTGTGAGTTAATTGCTAACATGGCACATGATAGGGCTCTGTGGAAACAAAGAATCCATGTAGCCAACCCCGTCTAGTATGGGAAAAGGCATATGATAAATTCAATTCCTAGTGGTTGTTGTACTCAGTTGTTGTCAACTCATTGAAATTTGTGTTGATAAAACAAGGAACAACAATACCAAAAGGACAACAGAGGCACGTTTATTTTCCCATATCATGATTTGTCATTGTATATGAAATGGAGAGGAGCATCAGGTATTCTTTGTGATAAGAAGATACCATTAAAGTTAAAAGGTAAATATTATAGAGCAGCAATTAGACCTGTCATATTTTATGGTTCTGAGTGTTGGGCAGTTAATAATCAACATGTACAAAAGATGTCTGTGACATAAATGAAGATGTTGAGATGAATGAGTGATCATACAAGAAAAGACCGTATTCATAATGAGGTTACTAGAAAAAAATTAGGAGTGACACCAATAGAGAATAAAATGAGAGAATATCGTTTAAGATGGTTTGAACATATAGTTAGAAGATCAAAAGAAGAACCTATAAGAAGTTATGAAAAACTAAATTTGGAAAGTATTACAAGAGCTAGAGGATGACCACAAAAGTATTGGAAAGAAACAATAAAGAATGATCTAGCTTATTGTGAGTTAACTGCTAACATGGCACACGACAGAGATCTGTGGAAACAAAGAATCCATGTAGCCGACCCCGTCTAGTATGGGAAAAGGCTTAGTTGTTATTGTATATAGAAAAATTAAGAGTTGTTAGATACCCTTTCATGTCAAACTTTACTAGACAATATGCATGATTCGTGTGATAATACGGACAACACATCAAGCTACCCATCAATATTGACACAAGGATCGACACAGATAAAATGATGGTAATGATGAAGCAATGTCTAACATGAGAGATTGTCTAATCACTCTCCCCTCTCTCTATATAATATATTATATATAATATACAAGATTGATACACAACTACCACCACCATATAGTATGTATATAGAGATGGATGCTTTCGCTTTTCAAGCGCTTTGATTTCAAATGTCTACTCCAGTTAATTAGAGGACACTAGTCGAATCCAAGGATTTACTACCATTTTTTTACAATCATCCCAGTTCTTGCAGTTTTTTGGGGTTACCAGACGAGGTAGAAGCCTAACACACCCACCCACACATGCACTCTTCGATAGTCGAACTCTTGCCAGCAACAATGGTGCTAGAGTGCCCTGCCGTTGAGCTAACACTCGGTGTTAGTTATGCAATATGTACAATTATAAGGTTAGCAAAAACCATCCTCAAATAGCAATTTCTCAGGGGAAGGTTACCGGGCAGTATTTATATTGTCTAGAGATCAAAGATAAAAAAGAATTAAGATATTGAGGTAGCTGTGTAGTCATATTATGAAAAGACAAGATTCTTACTAAAATTATTAAAGATAAAGAATGACTAAAGACGAATTTAAAATTTTCGGTGGGGTAAGGCAAACTGTTTATTTGACCATTTAAGGTAGGGTGAACTATTTATAATTATCATGGATTAGATTGTCTTGTAACTTTTTTATCACCTTGCCCCTCTCCCTCTCTCTCTCTCTCTCTCTCTCTATATATATATATATATATATATATATATATATATATATATATATATATATATATTTATGCCCCATTCCTGATCAGGAACGGATGAAAACTAGGATCATCCTTTAGTTTCACCTTTATAAAAAACAGAATTGAAGCCACCAGTTTTGTTTTATAATTTTCTTTCTATAATTTTTACTTTTTTAATAAAATTATCAGTTTCTAGTGGTTCTGGAACCGTAACTAGAATCGACTCTGAGCCAGTTTGACTATGGTTCCAGGTTCTGAACTGGTAGTTTGAAATCGCTGGTTCTGTTGACATCCCTACCCAGTACCTGTCCCATTACCTATAAGGGAAAAGAGAACCTGAACCTGTACCTGTACTTGTTCATGCTAAGATTCAGGTCAAGGCCGGGCACAGGTATACTCGTCTCCCACCCACCCCACCTCACGTGCATTTGGAGGCCAAGCCTGTTCAAATGGAATGCAACTCAAATTGGCTTGATCTGTTTCTCTGAGTGTTTGCGTATGTGTGTGTCACGTGTTTGTGATGATTTGATCTTCCTAATTTTGTTTGACAAATAATGGAAGGCAGGGTGGTGGTTAGGGTAATGGAAAAGCCGACGGAAGGAAATATGCACACTCAACTTTGTGTAAGGTGCGTACGCTACGTGCATTTCATCGTTCCAAACTCCCAAAAGAAGCCTATTCATCACTTGGGATTCTTCCAAAATGCTTTATATTTCAACTTCTCTCTCTCTCTCACACACACACAAACAAACACATCGAAACCTCTGTTTGATTTCAAGAAGAACTGAAACCATGGTTCCAGTTCTACAGTCCCAAGCATTGTAAGCAAAAGCTCCCTTAAGGTCAGTCTGGTGTGAGAACCAGTCCACCCCACCCTCCAATTGTGAGTTCACAATTGCCAACCAACACAAACAGATCCACTTTGGAGTTCTGATGGAATCCGGTGTATTAACGTCGAAAAGAGTAGACAGTGGTTAGTAGATGATGAGCATCACTGAGTGGAAACCTACAAACAAGAATTAAGAGAACAAAGCGAGCCGATAATGAGCACCATTTTGCCAGAAAATTACATGGATTGACTCGGATGCCCTCCGCTTGGGACACTCGGAGTCATGTGAGTCGAACCGGGCTCATGTACTTTCGTATTGTGATCTTTTGCCATTGATAAGTCTGATTCATGGATTTCGTTGCTGATATTCCAACTCGTGCTCTGTTTCCTTATTTCAGTATCCAGTATATCATGTCAAACATAAACAACTGCATACAGTAAGGAGAAGATGCAGATGTAAAGATTAGGGATTTCCATCCACATGATGTTGGTATGGAAATTTTCCAGATATTAATGATTAAGTAGCAAGCTATCAACAGGAATTACTTTTATAAGTATGATCTGTGCTTTTGTAGTTATACATAGCAATTGGGCAACCTTGCTTTTGAAAGGACAGGATCTCTCTCTCTCTCTCTCTCTCAGTCATCCGTGTTGACCTTCACCTTTGAAGTGCTTGAATGGCCATGTTTCTCGGTTCCTGGAAATCCTCGGCAAAGATTACCTTGTTCCGCCATTGCCAAGGTAACCAGCCTGCAACACAAGATCACTTCACCATGGCAATCCTTGTGCAGAAAATCTCTCTTTTTTAAGTATCCTTGTGCGAAGAATCTTATTCGAGAGTAAAGGTGAATACGAGCGTTTGCGTTTGAAACTAACAGCCTGACCCCATGCCATGCTAGTATTTGTCATCAGTATTGGGCATTCCAAGTACCCGGACCCAGAAAAGGTCCAATTTGTGTGCAGCGTGGAACCCACAAGAAGAGCTCCAGTTCCACGCCAAAGTTCCAACATGAAATACATCCTGCATCCTCAATTCAACGTCTGAAGGGAAGCGTGTCCTATTCGCAGTGATCTACATGAAACTATTGCCTACTACGATTGATGCATTGAGAATTATGTTCTCATAAACCAACTCACCATGTTGCATCAAATTATTACCTACAATGGTTCATACCTTGAGTGTCTTCTTTCTTGAGCATCTCATTAGCCAAATGCCAGCAATGGCAGCTCAAATTGATTGCCATTGGTCACTGATTATGGACTCGAAACTTGGTGATCTATCCATGATTAGGATGAACTTGGGGGAAACTAAGTGAAGGTCCGAGCTGGCCAATGTCTAGGAGTCTCTAACTTCAGCTTTGAACATGGTGTGAAGAAAAGTTGGTGAAGAACCTCTTTGCCTCATCCAACTTGCATCATCTCTTTCCCGAAAGCTTTTGCAGCTTTGCATTTGAGCTTCTCGTCGTTCAAATGCTGACCATGCCAAGCTTAATCTTGATTGTTACTGGTTCAACATACCACCTTATGCATATAGTGCTACCAGTTCCGGCATATGCATCTTGAAAATGCCAAATAAGCAGTAAGAATCGAAATCATAAAGGCTCAACAGATTAATGGGTTCCCACAATGTGAGCATCACCTGCCTTTGCTGATGCTCTGTAAGGAAGAAATTAATTCTATCCGTTCTCTTAGCCTTTCCCCCATGTAATGACAATATTATCTCTTTGCAAATTAGTAGCTGAATTCCGCCCATGTAAGGGATCACTCTTGCATGGTCGGTCCCAACCCTATAAAGAAGGAGGCTTGCGTTAGACTTACGACGGTCAGCATGAAACATTATCAAACTTATCTACCATAGATTCTATAAATTATTAGCATTACATTGGAGCATTCCCTCTTACCGACACACTATAACCCGAATACGGTGAAAAGTAAGCAATAACCTTTATATCTTTGCAAGGATGTAGTGAATCAATCGCAAAAAGCGTTCCCACATCATTGATGAATGTGGGTAAAGAAGTTAGCTCATCTAAATTGTCGCCCGAATGTAGTGAACAAGTTATAGTGAGGGTCTTGACATTTTCATTATGAACGAATGCAGGAGAGTAAGGAAGATAGTTCTAGATAATAAGATTCATATTGGTACTTGGAATATCACAATATTACAAGTCAATGGAGGTGGGATAATAAGATTCATATTGGTACTTAGAATATCACAACATTGATTGACAAGTTAATGGAGGCGGTAAATACTATGATTTGGAGAAAGAGGTAGAGAGAAAAAGAAACGGTGAAAGAGGGTGACCGGATTTCACTTCGAAAATAGTAGCGATTGAAGGGAGAAATGGCCAGATTCATCTACTAAGGGGCCAAGGTAAGAAAACGGTCTCTCTTCCGTTTGTTTTAGAGGTGAAATTACAGAAAATCCCGATTTTCGACAAGATTTGTAAAAAGAAGAGTTCATCACCTGCTTTTCTTCCTTTTTCCTGCAAAACCACTGGTGGTGGGCGGCGGCTACTGGGGTAAATGATTCGCCTGCCAGTAATAGACTGTTTGACATTGGAAATCCTGGAGGAACCTGCCAAAACTGCCAATTTTGACGGTTGAACCGATGATCAATGGGTGAACTAACACGTCATGTCCCCAACTTATAGTTGCATTGAGCAACTCATGTTTGTTACGACATGCCTAAGTTGAGGATAAGTGAAACTAGTCAATGAGAGTAGAGAGTTTATGTAAAGTAGAACGAATTTGATACTTAATATGAATGTGTGATTTGATATGAATATGTTATTTTGACATAATAATTGGATATATGTGACTATTATGGATGTGTATGTGTATATACTTGTGGACCCTAGGAGAGGCTTAGAGGATATGGATATGAAAGACCAAGAGATATTGTGTGATTATTTGGTTGAATCTATGAATCTATAAGTAAAGTATCTGGATACTTTCATCCCGTAGACTCGAGGGACTGGACTTGGTGAGCCCATGTGAGGCGCTATGATCTTGAGCCCAACATGCTGGAGGCATTGTGAGGAGGGTTCGGAGTACTCCTAAGACATGACAGTGGATTGGTTACACTATATAGTACTTGATATCGAAAGTAAAATGCATATTGATGAGTGTTTTAATATGCATGCATGTTTAAAAATGATATTATTAATCATTGATAAATGTTATATATTTTCTCACTCCCTAATTTAAAATAGTGCATGTTTTTAGTAAGTTTATCTATAAAGAGATCACATCCATTTACAGGCACGATTATGATGCTCAGGTTTTTCTTTAAATATTTTAAGAATATAAACGATAGATACGTTGAACGCTTGGGATGTTGATGCAGGACTTTGCATTGCCTTGTTGGATCTTAAATTATATATAAATAAATAAATTTTTGACTTGTTCTTGATTATATGAGTTATGCTGCCTTCGTATTGTTAACGGTTCAAAAGTACCAACCATGTGGCATGGACAAACCTTATGTCATTTTAGTTGAAATCTTGTGGGACATTACACAAGGTAATGAGCCATACTATGAAATTATGGAAAAGAATTATTAAACGTAGGTTAAGACAAGTATCGTGTACAACATAGAATCGATTCAGATTCATACTTAAGAGATCTACTATTGAAGTGGTTCACCTATTGAGACGACTTATGGAACATTTTAGAGCAAAAAGACATGTATGATGGTACAAAAACTTGTGTTAAAACTCATGAAGGAATGACAAACTTCTTTGAAATTACTATTGGATTACATCACGGATCAACTTTAAGTCTATATTTATTTATATTGGTCATTGATGAGTTAACAAAACATATTAAAGATAAAATACCTTGGTGTATGTTATTTGCAGATGATATTGTGTTAGTGGATGAGTCTAAGGAAAAAGTTAATAGGAGATTAGGACTATGGAGAGAAACAGAAAGTAAAGGCTTTTGACTTAATAGAACAAACACAAAATATATAGAATGTAAATTTGATTATTTGGGTACTTTAGATGACATAGATTGAACGTATAAGGAAAGACCGTATAATAAGACATAGACATGGAATGTAAATTAGTAGCAGAAATGAAGATGTTGAGATGAATGAGTAGTCACATAAGGAAAGACCGTAAGGTTATTATAAACCAATTGGGAGTAGTAAGATTAGAGGATAAAATGAGGGAAAATTGTTTAAGATGATTTGGACATTTAGAAAGATGACCGAAGGATGCTCTCGTTAGAAGATATGAAAAATTAGATTGTGAAAATGTTAAAAGAAGAGAACGATCACAAAAGTGTTGGAAAGAAACTATAAAGAATGATCTAGATTATATTGAGTTAACTGCTAGCATGGCACATGATAGGGCTTTGTGGAAACAAAGAACCCGTGTACCCGACTCTATGGGAAAAAGCCTAGTTGTTGTTTGCAAAATCTGTAGCTTCAGCATGTATGACTTTATGATCAGACAACACCGGCATCTTAACATGCAGTGGCACACTTTCACCGAGATAACATCAAATAACATGGAAGATATTACACACTTTGACAAAGCTGTAACAAAACGTTGCAAATCTCGCAGACCATCTATCATGAGTTTGAGAGCTTTAGTATCGTATTCATCATTCACCTGGAAGAAAGTTGTCACATTGACGACAATCATCAATAGTGCAAAATTTCCCATGAGAGGATCTTCACATGAGATGCATAATAATTCTGTATCACCACCTTCCAGAACTGATTTTTTTAGATTTTGTGCTCATCTGGGAAGACATATCTTTAAACTCCGCTCATGATAAGGGTTCACCCTTAAATACCTGGTAGGAACCCCGGGTATAGGGGGAGGCATCCTCGGTCCACGGCCATGACAAAATTTGACCAGAATACAATCTTTTCAGCACTAGTGCAGCGGATCCATGGGAACTCCAAAGCTAGTGCACTACTAGGATGAATGGCCTCCCAGGAAGTCCTCGTCTTGCAACCTTTATTATGCCACTTAGTGTGAAGATAGGCAGTTTGGCTGGAAATATGCTTTAGCTTCATTGTTGTTCATATGCCCAATTTCATCTATGCAGATATATATCTGAAAATGGTGGCAAGCTTCTATCTTGCTTAAGACCCACAAATACGAAACCATGGACTCCCCCCACCCTTCTGTCTTTGCTCACTAAAAGTCTCTTTTCTTTCCCAACAGAAATGCCATATATCTACACATAATCTTGCAGGTTTTGATCATATAATCAGGTCATAGGTGTTTCAATAATATAGTCAGCAAGCACACTTTCCATAGTATTGGAAACATATCTGTCCACACGCAAACCAACTTTTCACCGTGCGAACATCAAGTCTTGATTTATCCAAATTATACCAACTCTCAAGATATTCGGTTTATCCTGATGCAGTAATTTCAAACTGCACTAACATGATGAATAACAGAAATTAGATGCCCCAAGAATCGAAGAAAGTGACCTCTATCCTTCCTTCTGGACGTCCAAAAGAACAAAGAGATGCTCTAACAGAAATAAGAAGCCTTGAGAATCTAACAAATTGACCTTTATCCTTCCATCTTTCTGAACTTCCAAAAGTACAAAGAGATGATCCTCTAACTGCAAGTACTTTTGCAATGATCTTTCATTTCCCCTCAATATAGTATGAATTACTTCTACCATCCGAGTTTTTCAGTTCTGGAGTTAGTGATGTTCTAACCATAAGGTCTTGTGGTTATCTCCTTGTTTTCTCCCATTAGATTATGACGGTCGCTTCTAGCGTCTGACAATGTCTGATGGCGCCAATCCAAGTCTCGTATTTTCTGTCACATTAGAACCTTTTTAAGATCTTGTTTATGTTTGAAATTTACACTGAACATTTCTACATTTTTGCCTTCACCAACACGAAAGCCCACCAATCACAGCCAACAAAAATCACAACGAAGAAACAAGAAAACAACAGAGAAAGAATGCTATTTGAAGCCTGATAAAGAAAATTCCTGAACTGCATAACCATCCCGGACCTTCCGTTTCATTCAATTTGATTCTCAAACTCTTCAAGTGATTACTAATGCTGAGCTTGAGAACAGTCAGCTAATCAGGTTGCAGGTTGAGTCCTACATTCTAGATAAGCTTTCCCAGAAGTATCCTAGACTACAATATCTCTGTAGTCAAAGAGGCAGACTACTGGATTTAAGGTTCGATGAACTGGGCTTCGAATGACAAGTGTCACCATAGAACCGAATAACTGAAGAGCTGACGTCTGTGCTGCTATTGCTCCAAGCTGCATCACCGAGTGCAGAGGTTGCAAATATCTGCTATGGTAGGAGGGGATATAAGAGAGTATAGTAGCAAGATCAATAGAAACAACCTTCTAAAGCAGAGATCTTCTGGTGCTTGGAGCATAGATCCACTCAAACTGATCACAAACATGAAGAGTCTCATGATAATGATGATGATGAGGAGTAATGAGGACTTCAAATAACTCATACTTGTTGACTGCAAACGATGCAAAATTTTGAATCACAGCTTTTCTTTCCTTCAGTAGTGCATTTATGATATTAAAAAGATGGAGGGTGTCTTTTTGCAGATTAGGAACTTAGGACGAGTTAAACTGAAACAAATTAACGCCTCCAAGAATTTGCCCTTCTTCCTAAGAACCTTGGAATTCCATATTCCTACATCCACAGTTCTAGTCCCTGGAAGAAGATTAGCATGCTATGCAAGAAAATTTGTTCACTAAAAGGTCGGCAAGAGAGGAGGTTTTCAAGTGAATAAATAGCAAGATGAACTCAATTAACCATCGCAAAGTAAACCAGCTAGCGATCATTAGGTTCATAGAGACGCAATGTTCAACGGGAAATATTGGCACTATATCCACTTTGAATAGAATGTATGTCTTGGTCAGTTACTATTTCTTGCTGGGCCGGCATCAGATTAAACAACGAAAAGGGATAGATGCATGTGATGCATTTAGCCATAAAATAATAGTCACTATATCCACTTTGAATAGAATGTATGTCTTGGTCAGTTACTATTTCTTGCTGGGCCGGCATCAGATTAAACAACGAAAAGGGATAGATGCATGTGATGCATTTAGCCATAAAATAATAGTCTATCATATTTCACATGTACACAATCGGCAACTTTTGTTGCAGGCAGAATCAATCACGAGGATTTAAAGTTTCTGTCCTCAGGCCTGCAGTAATCCCAAAGGGCAGGATAAGAATGAAATTTCCGACTTGATCTTGCTTTCAAACAGATCCACAAAATAAACGTATAAATACACAACGGCACCAATTTTGGCAAATTATTCGACTAATTGCAAAAGAAAAGAGCATACGACGAAATTTTGGTGTTCATTCATCATAAAAGTATAATCACATATTTACGCAAATTCCAACAACTTCTTAACCAAATGTGTAGCCCCAAATTAGACAAAAATGTGAATATAAAAGCAAAAAGAACACACTCAAAAGCGCGGTCACACAACCTATGGTGGCAAAATAGCAAGATCTTGCTCCCACTTTATTGGAGTGATCATCCCACGCCTAAAAGAATGTCTCACTTGAACTTTTTCTAGTGTCTGACTCTTGCAAGGACAATGATTGATTCTAAAAAGTACTTCATGACTACTAAACAATTATACCTTGCCACAGACATGGAAACCTTCATTCATATGCTTGTTCCCAATCTTCCACTTCTGATGGTTTTGGTGCAGAAGCACTATCCAGTTGCCCACCCGCTACTTGCTTAGAAGGGAATGAAGTCGAGAAATTCGAAGCAGCTTCCTCCTTTTCAAGAACATTCCACGGGTTGTTCGAACCTAAAATGGGAGCATCTGTCCCTTTCCATGCTGGAAGAGACACTGCAGCACTACCCCATGAATCTTGAGAGGGCCATCCTGATGATCCCTGAACGGACTTCTTCCATGGCTCAGTCTTCTCCTTTGTTCCCCATGCATTACTACTTGAGCTGCAGCTGCCGCTTCCAGAAGATACACTATTCGGCAAAACAACCACTGCACCATGATAGGCCGATCCATGATCTAGCCGCCTGAGTGCAGTAGCTGACCTTGCAGGATCTCCAAACACAGACAATGCATTCTTGTCATTCAACCAGACGAGTTCGCACTCACCCCCGAATCTCAGCACTAACCCACTTATATCCGCATCCCTTGGCAAGTCGAACAGACCAACCACAAGCCTGGGATCCATATCTATTGATGGATCATAAGCCGGAGGATTCACCATTGTTGTCGCTCCCCTACATCCTAGAATTCGTGTTGGCGCTTTCGACTTCGGAGTAACATGAACTACAAGAAATCGTCGCGGCTCCCACCCTGCAGAACTCACAGAAAGCTTCCACCTGTCTGCAATCTGTCTAATGGCATCTCTCTTCTCCTTGTTCACAGGACAAAACACGTGAACCCGAACTCCATTGGCATTGCCTCCCTTTCCCTTACTCAACACAAGATATTTGAACCTCTCTTCGATTGCCAACACCCATTTAGATTCCCTCCTCATCAAATCCGCCATCAATTGCGAAACTGCTGAGCTGCTCTCACCCAGATGCAGGGCGTCGATATTCGTTGGGACATCAAATGCATCGGCGAGAACCTTCTTCCTCTCCAATTTCGCGCACTCTTCGTCACAAACCAACTTCCTCTGCCCAAGGGGAACTGCCCTCTTCGAGTTCTCTAAAGGAAGAAGAGGAACCGGCAGCTTCTGAACTACAGAAGCTTCAAACAGACCATCCACATGAGACACATTTCCACCGGCACCACAAGGAACTGTCGCCGAAATCCGCTCACAGGAACAAGTAATCGTCACAGGGAACTCGCACCGGAGATCCGGGCACGGTGCCATGGGGTGACAAACTGCAGCACAGGTGTGCCTGCAATCCCTCCTCGGCGCCCCGCAAACTTGCCCACAAGAAACCTTCGATTCACCGTGATTCTCGCCGGTTTCCGGCCAATCGCAAGGCGGTGGGTGACATACCTTGGTGCATGCGTGAATTCCACATTGTCTAGTCTTCCCACATAGCCGATTGCAGCGAATGTCCCGCGAACCACAAGGCACATTCCTCAGGACAACGTGGTTGCTCACGCATTCCTTCGCGATGGGGACGGTGCAGGGCGGGCAGTCGCCAAAATGGCAGCTGTGTGATGCTACGTGGCCGCACGGCTGCTCGACGGAGCAGGGAAGCTGGCAATAAGGAGGAGGCGTGCCGCAAGGCACGGGCGGAGGGATGGAGGTCTTTCCACAAGCGCAGCTGAGATCGGTGAAGATGGTCTCTAAGCACGGGGGACAATGGCCACTATGGCAGAGAGTCGTGCAGAAATGCCTTCCGCATTGGAGTTTCTTCCCACAGATCACCGTGCAAAGATGAGGATCCCAATCCCCATTTTGTGAACTCGAAGCAGCAGCACTGCAACACTTCTCGTTGCAGCGATGGCGGCCGCAATTCTTCTTCTGCCCGCACGCTTTCTCGCAAAGGAACGTCCCGTCCACCCTCTCGGCGCATGGGGCGGTCCGCGATGACGATCCGCACCGGCATCTCTGGTTAACGAAGATTTTGCAAGGTGGGCAATCGCCTTCATGGCAATTCTCGGGGCAAAGATGCTCCCCACAATGAAGAAGCCTCCCGCATTTGCCGGAACAGCACGAGATCGGATCCAAACAGGTCGTCCGGTCACCGATAACGAGATTCATCTTCCCACAGGGGCAAGTGTGGATAGAAGACGGCGATAGCTCGCATTCACCGCACGGACCCGGATGACACCGCCTCTTGCAACGATGATTCTTGCATCCCAGAAGCTTCCCGCAATCAGACTTGCAAGAAAAACTGCCGTTCTGATCCAATTCGCGGCAAGAAACCAACGATTCAGAGGTCTTTCCACAGAAACACGAAACGGAAGGTACAGAAGCCTCGCAAGGGCCGCAACCGCCGGCATGGCAGATGCGCTCGCAGCGGTGCCGGGCGCACGCAAGGGGCAATCCGCAAGGCTGCCCGCATGAAAGCTCCGCGGAGCCCTCGGAGCAGCGGCGGACGAAGGTCTTGCGGCCGCAGGGGCAGGGTTTGGCGGGCGCGAAGGCTTTGCACGGCGGGCAGGGGCCAGGATGACACTGAAGAACGCAAGAGTGGGCGCAGGGCGGCGCCCCGAGGGGACGGCTGCATGGCTCACCGCAGGAATGGGGGGTAAGGTAGAAATCCGACGGTGGGTCGCGGGTCTTTCCGCAGAAACAATTGTAACGGAGATCGCCGGGCGACGTCCGCTGGGCCGACTGGCATCCAGGGCATCGCCAGCTCGCCGCACCGACCTCAGCCGCAGAGGACGTCGGGGCCTTGGCCCAACGCCGGATACAAGAAAGATGGAAGATGGAGAAGCAGGCACCGCAGGACCAGATCGGGGCGGAGCGACCAACGGTATCGTAGCAGATCATGCACTCGACGGCACCGCCGGCGAGTTTGTCGCGAAGCTCTTGGACCAGTTGTGGCAACGACTCGTCGGCCCGCTTCCGCGGCTCCTTCAGGTGGTGGTGGTGGAGGATGTGATTTGTGGTTTGCGGCCGAGGGGTAGGGTGATTAGTGCCGAGGACACCGACCGATGGATTGCCGGCGACGGGTTCAGGGAAGGGAGCAGGGGTGGCAGGGGCTGTGACAGGAGGAGGATTGGGGTTCCTAGGAACCCATTCGGTCCGAATGGTTCTTCCGTTTGGGAGCGGACGCCTTTCGTTTCTGTAGGCTCTGTTCTCCGTCGACGGCCTCATGGCTTTGGGACGAATGATGGTTGTCGATACACTGCCCCTGTGCTCCACAGAAAGAAAGAGAGAGAGAGAGAGAGAGAGAGAGAGAGAAGGAGGGGAGGGGAGTCCGGTGAGGAAGTTGAGAGCATGAGTTTATACGGGAAGAGATGCGTGAGGGCAAAGGCACCGTCAGTAGTCCGTGTCGGCGAGGCAATTTAGACCGGATGAATATGGGTAGGCTGACTGTGGGACCAGCGACACGGGAACCTGGCATCAACACGATCCCAAAATTGTTCGAACAATCAAACGAACACGAAAAATCATTGTGTCGTCAACCGGGCGATACCTCTAAACAACACCGAAAAATTGTCCATGTCATGTTTGTGTTGTGGTATTGTGGTTCACGGGATGTTCTCTATCTAATAAAGGTTCAAGAACCATTGGACGGAGTCTGGATTTTAACGGTGTGTTTGATTCATGATACCCTTCAAACCCAAGTGAGACTGAAACATAGAATCATGGGTCCCCTTTTGATTTGTGCTTAGAACTAATAATCAGAACTATTGGTTTCCTAAAGAATGTTCATGAGGTGGGGTGGGATTGGGATAAAAGTCTCTGTTTTAAAACCTCATTCTCATGTCTCTCACGGGTCCTCGTAGAGAATCGTAAGAGAAAAGAAAAACACTTAAACACATATATTGAATCTCACTTTATATCTCAAATGAAATCTTAATTTATGCAAAATCGTAAGAGAAAAGAACACTTAAACACATATATTTTAAAAAACATTAAAAGAATTATGGAATTGGCAGATTAGGGCCGCCACTTCTAGTTCCGGGTCGATGAAAACTGAACTGATTACTTTCTGGTTTTGGATCTAGTTTGACTGGTTTCGGTTCTAATTAGTTCCTGACTCAGTTTAGTTCCACTTGAAATTACGAGACTGGTTTCAAACTGATCATGACTACCGGCAGGATTTTGTCAAGTCCAGTTTGTCTGTGGAAGAAGAAGAAGAGCAGTTTTGTTCGTGGGATGAGTGATCTTTCTAGAGCTGTAGACCGTAGTTTTATATAGAGCTTTGTGTTGATATTTGATGCAGATCGAGGGGTCCTATAATATACTTTAGATGGTGAACAGTTTTGCACCAATAGGTCTAAGCAATCAAAAACAATAAATTTTAAGAAAATTAAGAAATGCACAAACCACAATATCTATAACTATATATTTCTATACATATATATATATATATATATATATATATATAAAATACTGTAAGTATAGTACGTATATATCTCTAGGTATATATAAGTAAAGAAAAATAATATATAATGACTGACATGACAAGCAATGAACTGAGCACTTGATTGAAAATAACAACTTCAGCATTTGTCGTACGGTAAAAACCACAAAACAACTTCAAAATCCTTTAAAATTAAACAAACCAAAATAAAAAGCTAGATTACAAGATATTTGCATTAAAGTTTTCTCATAAATTTATAAATGCTTGGTATAGTAGAAAATCCTTTTAACTATAAGAATATCATTATTAGAGTGGAAATCGAAGTGTTCGACATTCTCATTGAGTACAACGACCAAACCCCATACAAAAAAGCATAATTTATTGTTGTGGTCGATCTGATCCGACCCACAAAGTCAAGTGGCTCGAGGTGACGATACATAATTTACCTTATTGTTATTAATATGTCCCCCCCCCAAAAAAAAACAAAAAAAAACTACTGTTGGTGCATATTCTTCTTCATCTCTTTCTTGTTATGGATTGTTCTTTCCTTTTCATTGATTTTTTCCTTTCCAATGATGTGTATCCATTTTTTTCCAATAATTCTCTTAGATCTTATTTTCGTTGACAATCTCTTCTAATGTTGTCTCTTTCAATCATTGGATTTTTTTCAAATATTATCATCTTCAACTCTTTTTTTAGACTTTCAAGAATGGTGTTTTTGATTTTTTTTATTGATGCCTCTTGATCTATTTGAGACTCATTTTCTTTTTATTAATAAATTTTATCTCAATCAAAATGTAAATCTCATAAAAAATCGATAGAAAATGAAATTGTAATAATCGGTTACGATGAACATTTAAGATGAAAAAAGAAATTAGTGACGAGACACGCCTAAAACACATTTTACTTAAAGAGCAAACGCACCTCCAACATGTTACTATTCAGGGACATTTCTGTCATGACGGACTGTCAAACACGATTTAAGCATGTTTTTTTTGAAAAAAAAATGATATTCGTAAAGTTTCAAAAACAATATTTGTAAAGAGAGAATGAAAAAAGAGAAAAAAACAAATGAAAAGATGTATGAATAGTAACGTCCCCCGTTTACCCTGTCACCGTAGTGCATTTCTCGTGGTGTGGCAGGCCGCTAGCGGTGTGGTAGGGTGACTGAACTGGAGGGCGCCGACGGTCGGGGGTGGACAAACCGTCGGTCAGTGGCGAGGCAGTTATTCGAGAAAAGTTTGTCTGTCCAGCCGTCTGTACTTAATATTTTAAAAATCATCATTGTTTGTAATTATCCTAAAATTCTGGCTTGGAGTTGGAATTTACTGCCCTTACCGCTCCCCTCGTTTGATTCTTTTTTCCTCCCGCGAAGAAGCGCCGGTTTCAACTCTTTCCGGACGGGATTTTCTAGGGTCTCGCCTTCTTCGTTCCAAATGGTTTCCAGGACGACGTTACGACGCCATTCTTGCTCAATCTCGAGATTAATGCGTATCCATGTGGCGAATTTCATAACAGGAGTGGGAACTTCATGTTCCTCGACGGTCCGTCGAATGGGTAGGTCGGGTTTGTCTTTCTTTGATCAATTCCGCATTGTTGTTATTCTAACTGTCATTTATTTTGAGTAGTAGTGCATTGTTGCATTTTGATGCCAAAATGAGGATCACGTGATCCATTTACTTCGATTTTTGATTAGCCACAGTGAGATAGCCAGTAGTACTTCTAGATTGTAACGGAGAGTCTTAGTTAAGTATTTTGATGCACGAATCGAAATGGAAAACTCCATCTAAGTGTAAGAAGGAATTTTATTTTAGGAAAACTCGGATGATTAAAACTTGAGAAGTGCATCAAAAAACAGACACCGCATTTTTTATGAAAGTTTTTTACCGTAGTTCTATTGAGTGTAAGATATCTTTCCATTATATTCTGAAATGTTGTGACATCTGCATATCTTATTCGCTTCTCTCTAAAACAAATCGCATCTCGATACTGTTAAAAGCACCCGCAACATCAGACAGCGATTCAAAGGTGGGAGGTTGGTTAAGTTATCAGCACAGCTCTTAAAAACTGCTCTCTGCCTAGTATATTAGTTCCTCATTTTTAATGGTTCTCTAGACCTTGTGTTTTCGGTTACAGACAAATTTGATGGATCTTATTGTTAGAATGGAAACACCACTCCTTAAAGATAATGTTATTCTTAATTCAAGTGGTTCTGATTTTCATTGATATATGAACATGCTATATGCTCATCTCACATGTATGACAAAATGTGACATTTATTGCACAATTTTGCCTGTGTTGCTGATAGTCCAGATTGCCAGTACTTCTGCAGTTGCTCACTGTATGCTTAAACTAACCGACTTCTTTCAGATTGTGTATATTAAACTCTTAGTTCAGTTCACCATGTTTATGCTGGCCAAATGTTTGTCATTCCTTTTCTGTCTGCGCTGCTAGGTGATGGGAAGTTGCTTTACCCGATGGATTGTTATCTCGAGTCTTCAACCACGAGGAACAATCATCTGGACCTTCCTCTATGGATGCTGATAGTTGCATCAGGAGGTATATGCTGCCACTCCATTTGTACCAAGCTCCTCTTCAAAAGTTTCGTCATTCACTTTATTTAACTCTTATTATTGCTAGTACTTCTGGGTACTAATTCTGATTTCAAGGTGCATAACAGGAAATTTACACTACCTTTGTATTATTCATCTTAAAAATGGCATCTTTCTTGAAGCTGCATTAGTGCATTAGGAGACCCCCCCACATATCAATTTTGTTGGCCTTGGATATTTTGTTGATTAACAATGTACAACACAGCTATTCCTTTTTGGATAAGTCATGGTATTGCACTATCGGAAGACCTATCTGCAAGTGAAGTGAGTGTTCCAAGTGGTAATGCTATTGGGGAGCCTTATGTTTCTGCATTACAAAGAATTGAAGATGGTTCAGTAATCTCAAATATACATATTTCTAAGTGGAGGATCTTCACAGATAATGCAAGAGAATTATATTTCCAAGCAAGTATTTCTTTAACATTTTATGATCATCAAGTGGACTCATGATCTCTAAAATGTCCTGTTTCTCTCTCATTCTCAAAAAAACACGAAAAGAAAAAACTTTATGTTCAACAAGTTACTTCCATTCTAATTTCTTCCAAGTTAGCTGTTCAGGCTGCTGACTAATATGTTTGTTTGGTAGCATATGTTTACTTTAAGGCACCATTGATGGATATTTTCCTGGATGATACTCTTGCTTCTAAGGGAAAGTAAATGAAGCGGAGAACTATTTTTTATTAGCATTATAAGAGGCCAAAGAAGGATTTGGTGATGGTGATCCACACGTTGCTTCTGCCTGCAACAATTTGGTAGGCTGGCATTTGAGTTGTTTCTTTACCTTATTTCTTGTTTACATATTAGTTGCTTCTTGTTAGGGTTTCATATAACTTGGTGTAACCATCTTCTTGAACCCAATGTATAGGTTGGTATAGCGTGGATGCTCTGGTATGGTAGACAAACATTAAATACACTCAGATAGGCTCAAGCAATTGAATCTTGAATGTCCAGAATAACCTGGACAACTATATGTTCTTGAAGAGAGCAATGTTATATCATGCCAACTATGAAATACCCAAGAGCTTTTGCTCTTTTTCTCATCTGGATTAAATAACTAGGGCTAGATTAGTTAGTGGTGATTTTAGGTTAGGTTCCCGAATCTTGAGCTTGATAGCTTTGCCAGTGCAACTATAAATTGTAACCACCACATGCTAAGCATGCTTTGGTTGAAGCTCCGCTCTTCTGCTCACTAGCCTTTGGTTCAGGAGCAAAGGTAACAAGAAAAGCAGCTTGCTAAGCTTTCATATAGATCACTTTTGCCATAGGAGTGATAGGGACCCACCTTGCTGGAGGGAAGTCACTCTTGTCATTTAGCATCACAGGTTTGGATAAATGTTTGTAAAGATTCTCTCATGTCCTACTAAAATACAAGGTTTTCAGTTACCAAAGCGATTCTTCACTTTAAGAAATAACAAATAAGCTTCATCTTCTGTTTCATCTTTAATGATTTGATCGAATGACTTTCATGAAATGAGTTGGGCTATTGCTACATTGTATGGATACATGTATGGTAGCGGTACCTAGTATGGGTATGGAAAGAGGTATGATAATTTAAAAAATCCAAAGTATTGGTATGCCTAGACATGGCCAGTTCAATGCAAAGAATGTGCAAAAGAGAGAGCACATGAATTCAAAAAAAGAAAAGTGTTTGATATGTTAAGAGATGTTTCAGCTGATTATGAGAATGTAAAAAATGATATCTTAGCCAGTGGGATCTGCCCACTCTTGGTACATTGTACTCTCTATTAATTAGAGAGGAAGACAGACGAAATTTGAAAAAAACAGAAATTCCAAACACTTAAAAAACTGCTTTTGTTGGTACATGATATAATCAACCTACCAGAGGTAGAGGAAGCTATAGAGGTAGAGAACGAGGAGATAACTTCACAGATGGACGATAATTGATAAGATGAAGATACTATGGTAAACCCAAGCACACAAAAAAACAATGCTAAGAATTGATTGGCAGGTCAAATTATATGAGAGGCAAGGCTATGGTTGCAAAAAATGCAGAAGGTGTGAGTGAGAATAAGCGAGACTTTAAATATGATCTTAAAACGCTTGGAAGGACTCGAAGGCAGACTTAGTGAGACCACAACTACCATTTCTGGTTCATCAAAGAGAAAGCATGCAACTATGGTGGCTACAGGGTGACCAAACTGGACCTAGCGGTAATTCTCTTGATTTTTATTCACAGCCATATATATACACTAGATTATCGATTCAGGGGCAACTGGGTACATGATGAACTTCAAAACTGGTCTACTTGATTATTAGGATGTGAAAGATAAAGTAAGAACTGTAGATAACTCTTTCATCTTCGTAGAAGGAAAAGGAAAGTTGTGGACAACACTTGGAATGTTAGATAGTTCTTTATGTTCCACAAATTTCTATAAATCTATTATCCATTAGTGCATTAACCTCAATATTAAACTATATTGTTCATTTCTCTGCCTCTTATCGTATATTTCAGGAACTAAAGATGAGAAAGACAATTGGATATGGTAGAAAAGATGGAGGACTATATATATTTGAAGAAAAGAAGTAAAGAATAACAACACATGCATGAACAACTGAACTTGAAAAGGACGTGACACTATGGCATAGACGACTTGGGCATCTACCGATTCAAAAAATTCATGCTATCATACCGCAACTGGAAAAACAGAAAGGAGATACTCACCTAGAGTGTGAGGTGTGTCGACTAGGAAAACATGTTAGAGTTAATTTTCCTAGGAGTGTTTCAAAAACTAATAAACCTTTTAATTTGATACATGGGGCCTTTCCATGTTACTGCTATCACTGGACATACTCTCATTTTACTATTATATATATGCTCAAATCTAAGGATGAAATTACAATAATATTTCATTTATTCTATAAATTTGTTGAGACACAATTTCAGGCTCAAGTGAAAGTGATTCGGTCAGATAATGGAGGCGAATTAAGTTCTAACATTTTGGAGAACTACTTGGCAACACACATAATCATTCGCCAAACATCATGTGCATACACACCACAACAGAATGGGGTAGGTGAATGAAAAAACAAACACTTACTAGAGGTGACACATACCTTAATGATTGAGGCCTCAACCCCAAAGTATCTTTAGAATGAAGCAATTCTCATGCTTACATTTATCATAAATCGAATGCCATCCTCTACACTTAAAGGGCAGGTACCACTAAAATTATTGCTTCCAAATGAAAAGCTATTTACTCTACCTCCTAGAGTTTTTGAGTGTGTATGCTATGTACATATACATATCAAGAATAGGGATATACTTGATCCTAGAGTTGTGAAGTATATGTTTTTGGGATACTTTCCATTTCAAAAGGGATACAAATGCTTTGATCCAATTTCAAAGAAATTGTTCGTGTCCACAAATGTTACGTTTCATGAAACTACGTACTATTACAACAATAAGGGGGAGGCCGAACAGATTGAGAGATTTGAAGAACCATTACTACCTATGTTAACTGAAGAAGATGATGGGAACAATGAGGAAGAGTCCCAAATCAAAGAAATTAAAAGTGGAAATTAGTAGGAATGCATCTTTAATCAAGTTTACACTTGGGGAATTTGAAAGAAATTACTATCTGAAGTAGAGAAGAACCAATTGCAGTTCATAACCAATATGATAGAACCGCTGATTGCTCTACGGAAAGAAAAGAGAAAGTGCACCTATCCAATCTGCAATTTCATTCATCATAAGAAAATGTCAGACAATTATCAGTTATTTATATCGAATTCAGAGGCAGGAAGCATACCAAAATGTGGGAAGAAGCTGTTAGAGGCAGAAATTGGGTCCCAAAGTGGACATGTTTCTCTTCTTTGATTAATTTTATTTCTTATGTTTTATCAGTAATACTTCTTTAGTAATAGGGGTAGATTAGTCATTTAAGTTAGATTGTGTTTATAAATAAGAGATTAGGGTTTAGAATAGGGTATAACAAAAAAGTAGAAAAAGAGGTAGCCGATTGGGATTTCGTGACTTTCATCATTTATGTGTTAGGCAAATTAGATGGTATGTCTCCAATCTGCCACATCTTATAAGTATATCATGTTTGGTTAATTTATTTCATGGTATCAGAGCCTATAAGGCGATAAAATGGAGTTTTTTTTGCAAGTAAGCGTGTGGGACTGCACAAATAAATTATGCAAAATTTTTCAGAAGTGTTTGCACAAGGTAAGCGTGCAAAATTTATTTAATATCGGATTTTTTGTTGTTACTGAATCATCAACGAAAACAATCCTTGGTGTTGTTCACGAGATGCTGTTGTTCACGAGATCATAAGAAAATCGAGCTCCAGCTTGGTATTTTCGCCACCTGTCTGGCTAGGTCTAGCCTTGACTGTCTATTGTCAATTGATCGACATTGTTGTTTTTGCTTGGTTCATCCCTGGATAACTTCCCGATACCCTACTATCAACCTATAGTCAGTCTATATGTTTCTATTGCTTTGACTTTGTATAGATTTGAGTCAGAGAGGTTTAGAAAAGGTCATTACCCCGCCTTTGCATCCTTTCCCTCCCCCCTTTTTTTAGGCATATGCCAGTTGGGTGGCTAGAAAACCCAAAAGAATCAATTGATTTTCTTATCTCACATTGATCTGGCCGATTTTAACAGTTTTTCGGTGTGCATTTGCTCTCAACTCCATTTCGAAGCAATGTTCTCTCTCTTTTCTTTAGAAGGTGTTTGGGAGGCGATTTTTGTTGCCTTCCACAACCACAATCGATGGTCACGATGGGTGTTTTATGGCCACTGTCAGTTGTTCTAGAAAGTTGGGACTCGGGTCGGGTCCGTTGAAGCTGATCTGGCTTGCATTTCAGAATCTATCCCTTACAAAAAAATTTATGTCCTCATAATTTTAAATCATACTTGAAAAGATAGGGATGCTTCTCACACATTCCCTGTTCTATCTCCCAATTGGCCTCACTCTCTAAATGGTTACTCCATTAAACCTCTTTTCGCGAAGCGAAATTGGCTTGGCTGAACGAAGTGTTCTTTTGGAGTTTGGTTGAGCGTAGGTGTGTAGAGTTGAGCGAAGTGAAGAGAAGATCATTTAAGGCTGAACGAAGTGAAGCGCTTTTGCCTAATGCCCGGAAAAACTCTCAGACTTCTCCATTTATAAGCAAAGCATAGCTAGTGGTGGTCATCCATGATAATGTCGACCTCATTGAAGCCAAAAAAGAATAGGGTCCTATAAAAAGTCTTGAACATCACCGAGGCCTTCCTACTACCATGGCTCATCGAGTCCACGTCCACCATCTTGTGCGCTAAGAAAATGCTTTCCTGATCATCCCTTGAGGAAAGAAAGCTCTTTGATTGACCGATATTCTTGACAAGAGTATAGGTTTGTCTCATCCTCCTCACCCTTATTGGTTGGCAACTTTAGTACAAGTCGACGAAGAACTTGCTCGTTTCAATCGATTATAACGACATGACAGAAATTATTTGGAGTGGTAAAGGTCAGTGGAGTTGACAGTAATATCAAGGGAGAGATGGGCTCATCTCATGGGACAAATTTTATGTCCACCTACACATGACTCACAATATACTAGTTGGCGTAGAGAAGATGCATTGATTTCATCTTCATTACTCCAATCTATGATTCCAACAATAGCGAAAACATTCATGTTTCTTGACTCAACACATGAAATTTGGAGTAAAGTTTTTGAAGCTTATTCCATAAAAAAAGAATGTAACAAAGGAATATGAAACCTTAGAAAAAATCAGGAAATGCAAGCAAGGAACTCGCTCTGTTAGTGAGTATTATGCAGATCTTCGGGGATTATGGGATGAACTCCTCTTTTATACCAATATTAAGTGTTTATCATGCAGAAAGAAATTTGGAAAATGAGAAGAAGAAAGTTTTTGACTTGTCTTGGGGTGTAAATCTTGAATTTGAGTCTATAAAGATCAACATTCTAGGCAGGAAAGAACTTCCTTCACTTGGCACAATATACTCCTTACTGATTCGTGAAGAAGATCGCGTGAATTTAGAGAAAAACAATATTAATACTACCGAACAATAGGAGAAACTTCATAATATCGTGGAAGAGGTGGACAACATAATAGAGGACGTGGATGTCGACGAACACGTTTCTATTATGATGAGAAGGATAAAATAGTATGTTCTCATTGTGGAAAACATCGACAATCAAAAGAAAATTACTGGGAATTACGTGGGCATCCAGAGTTTTATAGAGCAAGGAATAATTCCGCTAATATTGCCGAAAGTTTCATGCCTAATACAGATGGTATTCAAGAACTTATTAAGAGAATTGAAGGATTAGAAACTAAATTATCGGAAAACCAGAATTTATCTACTCCTTATGCTACTTTAGCATATGCTACTTACACGGTGAAGGGTAAACAATTCTCTTCTTTTCATTCTAAAACTTGGATTATTGACTCTAGGGCTACAGATCATATGGTAGTAGAGTCTTAATATTTTTTAGAATATCATCTACTTCAAAAACAAGAGCCAATCAAGTTTGCTGATGAATCACTCTCTTATATGATTAGACAGAAAAATGTACCCACATGTCTTATATATTTATAGTCATTTTACCATGTTCCTAACTTTTCTATAAATCTTTTGTCAGTCAGCTCCTTAACATGTACACTAAATTATAGTGTGACGTTTGATCCCCTTGACTGTATTTTTCAGGATCTAAAGACGGGAAAAATCTTTGGTCGTGGTAGTTTCCGACAAGGATTATATATTCTAGAAGACAAGTCACAACATACTGCTTCTTTGGTACTACTGCAATTGCTCAAGTTTTGAAGAAGCTAACAGGTACCCTTTTTGGAGAGCAACAATAGAAGCAGAATTGAATGCACTAGCCAAGAATAATACTTGGACAATCACCAAACTTCCTCACAACAAGAATATTGTAGGATGCAAGTGGGTGTTCACTATTAAATACAAAGCAAATGATACAATTGAAAGATATAAGGCAAGACTTGTTGTCAAGGGTTATAGGCAATCATATGAGATTGACTACAACTTACTTCCATAAGAATACTTCTCAGTATGACAACAAATTTTAGATGGGATCTATGACAACTATATGTGAAAAACACTTTTCTATAGGGAGATCTAAATGAAGAGGTATTTATGGAACTTCCTCCAGGGTTGAGTATTAAGACAAAAGAAAGTAAAGTTTGTAAACTAAATAAAGCTATCTATGGACTGAAACAATCACCCAGTGCCTAGCTTGAAAAATTCAGTGATACTGAATGCAGTTTGGGATATCAAAGAAGCATAAATGACTTTATTTTTCAAGAAAGGTACGAAGTTGTTGGTTCTTATAGTTTATGTAGATGATATTATTGTAACAGGTGATGATGTTGAAGAGATATCAACATTAAAACAAAATCTTCATAAATTATTTGACCTGAAAGATCTAGGACGACTCAACTATTTTTTGGACATTGAGGTATTATACTCCAATCAAGATATCTTTCTAACTCAGAGAAAATACACAATGGATCTGCTATAGGAAACAAATATGCTTGATTGTAAACATAGTGATTCTCCTATGAAAGAAAATCAAAAGTTGTTCATTGGTGATAGTGAAGATTTCAGAGACATACGCAAGTATTCGCAATTGGTTGATAAGATCATTTATTTGACTATTACTCGTCTAAATATCACTTACGCTGTGGGTATTGTGAGCAAATTTATGTGTTCACCAACCAAAAACCATATGGAAGTTGTGTATCATAAGTCAACACTTGACATGGGTCTTGATTATTCAAAATTTTGCAATTTCAGTATTAAACTTTACTTTGATGTAGATTGGGTTGGATTGAAAGATGATCGCAAATCTACTACAGGCTATGTTACACTACTCAGTGGTAATCTTATTTCTTAGAAGAGTAAAAAACAAGTTGTTGGTGCTCGATCTACAATAGAAGCAAAATATAGAGCTGTAGTTCAAGCTATATGTGAAGGAAAGTAGGTTTCTTCGTTAATATGTGAGTTGGGATTTCATTCCACACAATCTATACCTCTATATTGTGACAACAGTGCAACTATTCAGATGACTTCCAATCCAGTCTATCATGAAAGAACTAAGCATATAGAGATTGATTGTCACTTCATTCGAGAGAAGATCTGCAACCGAGAATTCAAACTAGAATATGTCAAATCCAGAAAACAAAGACTTGATTTTCTTACCAAATCTATTACCAGCAGACAACTTAAAGATAATTTGTCCAAGTTGGATGTTCTCTGTATCTTTCACCCAACTTGAGGGAGAGTGTTAGAGGCAAAAATCGGGTCCCAAAGTGGACATGTTTCTCTTCTTTTATTCATTTTATTTCTTATGCTTTATTAGTAATACTCTTTTAGTAATAGAGGTAGATTAGTCATTCAAGTTAGATTGTGTTTATAAATAAGAGATTAGGGTTTATAATAGGGTGTAGCAAAAAAGTAGAGGGAGAGGCAGCCGACTAGGGTTTCGTTCTCTGTGTGTCAGGCAGATTGGATGGTATGTCTTCAATCTACCACATCTTGTAAGTATATCATATTTGGTTAATTTATTTCAGAAGCAAGCATATCTAAGAAATGGCAGCAAGCTATGGATGATAAATTAAATGCACAGGAAAAAAGTAATACTTGGGAGATTGTATCTCTACCAAAAGGGAGAGAAGTGGTAGATGCAAATTGGTGTACACAATAAAATACAAACCATCTAGGGAAATTGATCCTTATAAAGGAAGACTTGTAGCGAAGGGATATAGTCAATGGGATTGAGTATAACGAGACATTTGCACTTGTGGCAAAGATGATTTCAATAAGAGTGCTTATCAGCCTAGCACCAAACAAAGGATAGAAAATGTGACAATTAGATGTCAAGAATGCATTCCTTGAGGAGGACCTTAATTAAGAAGTATATATTAAAATACCACAAGATCTAAAACATCTTTATGAAACTGATAAAGTGTGTTTTCTCAAGAAGGCATTATATGGACTAAAACAATCCCTAGGGCTTGGTTTGAAAAGTTTAGTGAAGGCATAATTGGGTTCGGTTATACCAGAAATAAAAATGATCATACATTATTTTTCAAAGTGAGAAAATGAATATGAATACTAATTGCTTATATTGATGATATTGTTGTCACAGGTGATGATAAAGAAAAAATCAACCAGCTGAAGGGATAACTACATCGTCTATTCGATCTTTGTCAACTTCACTATTTTTTTGGGGATCGATGTTCTAAGGTCACGAAGAGGTATATTTCTAACCCAATGCAAGTATGTGATGGATATATTGAGCTGGATCAAAACCGGTGACACTCGTATAGAGCTTAATCACAAGTTAAGCTTGGTAACAGGTAAAGAATTTCGAGACATTAAGAAATATCAATAATTAGTTGGGAAGTTGATATACTTGACTATAACCAGACCCAATATTACATATGTGGTGGGGATTCTTAGCAGATTCATGCATGCACAAGACAACCACACACGGATGCAGTCTTTCGAGTACTCATATATCTAAAAGGTACACCAGGTAATGTCATCCTATATTCTAAACATGGACACACTAATTTAGAATTGTACACAGATGTCGATCGGGCTTGGTCTATAGATGACATGAAGTATACAACTGGGTACGTTGCATTGTTTGAGGGAAACTTGATTTCATGGAATAGTAAAAAATATTTTGTGATCGCAAGATCCAGTGCAAAAGCAAAATACAGAGTTGCAGCACAAGGAATTAATAAAGGATTGTGGCTTATCTCCCTAATTACAGGATTCAAGAAAAATTAATCTTCGAATATCATTGTACACAAATAACAAGGCAGCAATTCATATAGCCATGAACCTAGTTCAACATGAAAGGACGAAACATATAGAGGTAGATTGTTACTTCATAAGAGAAAAATCACAAAAAAGACATTACAAGTACAATATATCAAGTCAGAAGAGACATGTTGACCAAAGCAATACCAAAAGTCACCCAAGGACAGTATATTTCTCCCAACTTGAGGGGGAGTGTGAAGAATATCGTGTTTCATGCAAATGGACAAATCTGCTCCTAATGTGTAATATTGAGTCATTACTTAAGCAGGGGTAAATTAGTCATTCAAGTTAGAACAAGTAATATAAGTAGGGTGTTTTTCATAAGGTTTAGTTTAAGAGGATGAGGATTAAGAGCAGCCGGAAACACCCAAGGAGGGTCACGAGGTACCATGTATTCCTCTAATCATCTACTTGATAAATCTTGATGTATTTCATTTAACATCTTTTGCCCTTCACAACCTTGGGGGACTATTTTCTTCAACGTAAATTTGGAAAAGCTAAATTGTGCTATAAGGTAGTGAAACCTCTCTCTCGCTTATTATGTATATGTATTTACATTAACTACATAATCATATGTTTGTTTGTATGTGTGTTTGTGTGTATATATCCAGGGGATGAACTTCTGCACCACATGCATAGAATTATGAAAAGTGTAAAGGAGTTCCATGCCATTTTAACTATTGTACGGTTTGTGAAGAAACGTGAGTGGTGACTGTTGTAATTCTTCGATAATGCAGTAGAAGAACAAATATAAAAAAGATAATAAACATTGAAGAGTAACAAGATGGAGATTTGAAGGAGGGAGCAGGTCCTCCAATGGAGGCTGCCCCCCTCACTTTCTCACTCTCTACAAATCAGACTCTTAACTCTAATACAAACTTCCAACCCTTATATAATGGGTTGTAAACAAAAAATTACCAAAATGCCCTTAGTACTCCGGGCAATTACAATAATACCCAACTATTAGAAATTACTGAAATAACACTTAAAATACAATATATACATATATTCTCAACACTGGCCACTAACAACTTATAGGGTCTTGTTGATCCCAGAGGATCTAGAGAATACTCCAAAATCCAGTCAAAGGAACCATTTATATGGATCCACCACCTGGGTATATTATCATCAAAAGCCGAACCAAGTATGTAAGTTAAAGAAATCAATTTATGGCTTGAAAGAATCCCCAAGAGCATGGTTTGAAAAGTTCAGTGATTGTGTTATAAATTTGGGCTTTAAAAGGTGCATTAGTGATCATGCATTGTTTATCAAACAAGATAAGAAGATTACTGTGTTATTAATATATGTTGATGATATTATCATCACAGGTGATGATACTGAAGGCATAATTGATCTAAAGAAGAAACTAAATATACTATTTGACTTAAGGATTTGGGAAGACTGCATTACTTCTTAGGAATAGAAGTTATTCATAAAGATGATTGCTTATTCTTAAGTCAAAAGAAGTACATTTTAGACTTACTGAAAGAAACAAAAATGGAAGACTGTCGCATATGCTCTACTCCTATGGAGATATTCAAAGAAGATAGTAAGATGCCTACTAAACCATATGAAGATATGGGTAAGTACCAACGATTAGTGGAAAAATTGATATATGTTACTATTACGCGACCTGACATTAGTTTTGCAGTCATCAGTTTTGCAATTGGCTATGTAAGTAGATGGATGCATTGTCCATCTAAACATCATATGAGTACAATATTCCATATTGTTCAGTACTTGAAATCCATAATGGCCTATGGTTTGCTATATACTCCATACTCTTCACTCGACATAAGTATCTATTCAGATGCAGATTGAGTAGGCTCAAGAACATATAGGAAATCAACATCAGGGTATGTAGTATGTTTGGGAGGCAACATTATTTCTTAGAAAAGTAAGAAGCAGTCTATGGTGGCAAGGTCTAGTGCAAAAGAAATACTCTTATCAATTTCTTTACTGACAGTAGAGCTGCTCTTCAAATAACTCAGAATCTTGTTTTCTATGAGAGAACAAAACATATTGAAGTAGATTGTCACTTTATCAGAAAGAAGATTGCCCAAGGTGTATTCAACCTCGTTCATGTTCGTTCAGAAGATCAATTGGCAGATATCTTCACCAAACGAGTTTCAGTCAATGGCCTTCAGAAAGCACTTGCACAATTGAGAATTACCAGCCTTCAGGAGTAACTTGAGGGGGCGTGTTGAGAAAGACAAATTGACGTTTAATTCTTATTTAGGTATTAGTTAAAGTCTAGGTTCGTGTCTTATTGTAATTAGGTTCAGTCAATTACAATGCCAATTACAGTTTGGATCCTAATGGATCAGATTATAATCCATTGGGATCCGAGTTATATTAGATACTAATTAGGGGTAATTCAGTCTTTTAAGTTAGAATAATTAGTATATAAAGTATCTTTGTAATTAGGTTTAGACAGTGAAACCGTGGAGTGCAGGATACGGCTGCGAAGGAGCGCCGACCTCCTCTACCTTCTTCCATACGACATTTTTTGCTTATTATCAATAAAATGATATTTGGATAGTGGAAATCCAACAATATCTTTATTATAAAAGAAAGCAAAGTTGCTTGAGTTAATTACCTGGTGCATATGCTTTCCTCGAACTTATAGCTAATTTCAGTTCAAAACAACTCAAGGTACTTCGATAACTCATAAGTTGTTAGTGATTTGTTGTTGATAAACTTTAATCTCATCATTAGATCCTATCCATCATAATCATAATACAACCTTGGATTCATATGCAATGCAACAACATGCAATGACTTATGCGTTTGCCTGTCCCCTCTTTTGTCTACGATCTCCCAAATAAAAACATATTGCTCGTATTTGTTCTTAAACTGTCACACGTGTGCGGGTGCGGGATACGGCAAATTTCAAAAATTTTGGGTGCAGCAACACGGCTAGGGTATATAATATTCAAGCTACATAAATCAATCATAATACAACTAGTATTTGCTAATTTTGGGTGCACGTAGGTATCAATTAGTAAGTTCCCTTATAATGATCAGAAACTTAGAATGATTTTAGAGCTTCAAAATATCCAAGTTATGGATTCAAAGAGTTTCGAGATCTTTTGTAGGATATAGCATATACTAGTATTTGTGTTAGGATCCACTAGTGATGTCATACTCTTCTGTTCTATTGATCCGACAATGTTCCTAGTCTTTAAATGTGTTTGGTTACAGAGATTATTCTATGCAAAGGCATACAAGTGTTATCCGTATCGTACGATACGGTGTGATACGTATCTCGTATCGTGGGCCCGTATCGTAAAACCCAGCGTATCGCACTGTATCGTCCGTATCGTATGATACGGGCGATACGCCCTGGGACCCTTATAAAGGTCCCCAACCGACCGAAACCCGTGGTTTTTCGCGGGTTTCCTCAAGCTCCTTAAGAGCTGGTTTTCGCCTCCTTAGTGTTCAAAGCTCTAAAATAGTGCCCTACGGTGTCCGTGCAAGCCTCCAAACTCGGACTTTGGTATATTTTTAATGTTTTTTTCATTTTTTTCCTTTATATTTCATTTTTTTTGTTATTTCATTTTTTTTAATGACAAAATATAAAGTTATTAAGTGTGTGTATACGATTTTTATTGCATTCATGAAGTGGGAGACACTCGATATGAGTGTTATTTGAAGATTGGGGGATTTACGAAGTGCTTTTATTTTCAGGTTTTTGTTTGAATTAAAGTACTTCATTGAGATGGCAGGAAGGGGTGGTAGAGGCTCTCATTCAAAGTCTGATGATCTGGCATGGTAGTGGGGTATACCAGTTGAGGGTTCAAGGTTAAAAATCATATGCTTATTTTGTGAAAAGGTGGTTAGTGGTGGAATTTCAAGGTTGAAACACCACCTAGCAGGAACCAGGAAAGAAGTTGCTCCATTAATAGGCAAGAGTTAGAAGTTTGTCAAAAGGTATTAAATGGCAATGCTGGCAGATGATTGAGAGCATATAAGAACGAAGACAACAAAAGGATGATTTTCAGATGTATGAAGAAGCTGATGATGCTATTGCCACTAGATTTGGATTCACTGCCTTCAGATGCTAGAACAGAGATTGGTAGTAGTAGTTCACGAGCACCTATTAGAGGAAAGAGGGTTGCAGTCAGTGTTGTCTGACGCGTATCATATCGTGTATCGCTGGGTTCCACGATATGGGCGTATCGTATCGTATCATATCGTATCGTACTTTAATATTAAAATAATGCAAAAATTAATTAAAAATTAATAAAAAATAGTAAAAAATCGAAAAAAATCAGGAAAAAATCAGGAAAAATCTGATAATTGCTTTAAATTCATATAATGTAAGTTTAGTACAGATTGAGCATTCAGCATTGAACAATTGCATCCAAATTTACATATTTTGAATCCAAAAAATAAAATACAGACATAGTTTACACTTTACACTTACAATACACTACAGTTACATATAATGTTACATTTTACAAATTGTAATCAGGATCATCAACTAAATAATCTTCATCTTCTCCTTGTTGCAGATCCTCATCATCATCAGCCACGCCCACACCTTCTTCTTTAAAATCAAATTCTTCATCTCCATAATGTTGTTGCGCTCCTTCCAAATTAATCCAGGCAACATCTTCTTATGTTAGGAGGGCATTTTCTTCAGTGTCTTCCATAACCCAATCTTCTAATATATCAAAATTATCCAAACTTATTGGATCGAATTGACTTTCTTCTCTATTTATTTTTTTTAATTGCCTACGACACAAACAAAGATAAACAATTAGTAAGTAATATTAACAATTGAAAACTGAAGTTAAATAATATCGAATTGATTACACATAATGCAGCTAACTACAAAGCAGTTGGGAAGGAGTTAGCTGATATTTATGAGACTTTCTACTTGACACCATGTGCAGCCCATTGTTTAGATCTCATCCTCGAGGACATTGGTGAGATGGATGAAATAAAGGCAGCAACTGAGTGTTGCCAAGATATTACAAAATTCATTTAAAACCATGCATTTGTTTTGTGTATGATGAGGAGATATACAGAAGGTGCAGAGCTTCTTCGCACAGCTGTAACTCGGTTCGCAACAAACTTTTCATTTGTACGAGTATTGTGAGACAGAAGCAAGCTTTGAAGAGAATATTCTCCTCAGATGAGTGGCAATAATTTGCAGAGTTGCCTTAAAACAGAAGAAATAGAAAGTTAAATGAGATTGCAAAAACAGTTTTTAGAAGTTCATTTTGGAATGCATGTGTCAGATTATTGAAAATTACTTATCCTTTAGTGAACGTTTTGAGATTGACTGATAGCGAGGAGAAACCATCTATGGGCTACCTTTATGAAGCTATGGACAGGGCAAAAGAAGCCATCAGAAATAATTTTAATGGAAAAAAGAGTGATTAGCTGCCCGTGTGGAAAATAATTGATAGTAGATGGAATAAACAATTGCATTAGCCTATTCATGCAGCTAGCATATTATCTAAACCAGTGTTGTCCGTATCGCACCGTACGTATCGTACCGTGGGCCACCACGATACGATACGGGCCCCTGTATCGCAGGTGCAGGCGTATCGCACCGTATCGTGCGATACGGCCCGTATCGCACGATACGGTGCGTATCGCCCGTATCGTACGATACGGGCGATACGCCCTGGGACCCTTATAAAGGGTCCCGGCCCGAGGGAAACCCGCGATTTTTCGTGGGTTTCCTCTCTCCTTTTGGGTTCTTCAAGCTCCCTAAGAGTCGGTTTTCGCCTCCTTGGTGTTCAAAGCTCTAAAATCGTGCCCTACGGTGTCCGTCCAAGCCTCCAAACTCGGATTTAGGTATATTTTTAATGTTTTTTTCCTTTTTTTCCTTTATATTTATTGTTTTTTGTGTTATTTCGGGTTTTTTTTTTTGAATGACAAAATATGAAGTTATTAAGTGTGTGTATACGATTTTTATTGCATTCATGAAGTGGGAGACACTCGATTTGAGTGTTATTTGAAGATTGGGGGATTTACGAAGTGCTTTTATTTTCAGGTTTTTGTTTGAATTAAAGTACTCCATTGAGATGGCAGGAAGGGGTGGTAGAGACTCTCATTCAAAGTCTGATGATCCGGCATGGCAGTGGGGTATACCAGTTAAGGGTTCAAGGTTAAAAATCAGATGTTTATTTTGTGAAAAGGTGGTTAGTGGTGGAATTTCAAGGTTGAAACACCACCTAGCAGGAACCAGGAAAGAAGTTGCTCCATGCACAGGCAGAGTTAGAAGTGTGCCAGAAGGTATTAAATGGCAATGTTTGCAGATGATTGAGAGCATACAGGAAAGGAGACAACAAAAGGATGATTTCCAGATGTGTGAAGAAGCTGATGATGCTACTGCCACTGGAGTTGGATTCACTGATAGTTTGCCTTCAGATGCTAGAACATATATTGGTAGTAGCAGTTCGCGAGCACCTAGCAGAGGAAAGAGGGTTGCATCTGAAGACTTTGGAGGTGGCAGAAGAGGAAGTTCAGGAAGGAGTAGAGGAAGAGCTTCTTCTTCTAGCATACATTCGTTCTTTCCTCCTTCCACTACACCTGGTGCTCAGCTAGGAATTCGTGCTGCTATGGCTTCAGAACAACTGCACGATCAAGCAGACCTTGCAGTGGGCAGATGGTTTTATGATGCATGCATTCCATTTAATGCAGCAAACAGTTTTCATTTTCAAGCAATGGCAGATGCAATTGCTAACATTGGTCCAGGATAGAGGATGCCCTCTTATCAGAAGTTGAGAGGGAAGATATTAGATCAGACCGTGATTGAAGTGCAGCAATACTGTTCGACTTTGAGACAATCGTGGAAGGAAACAGGATGCACTATCATGGCAGATGGATGGACCGATAGGCGAGGAAGGACATTACTAAACTTTCTTGTATATTGTCCTAAAGGACTCATGTTTTTGAGATCTCTAGATATGTCAGAGGAGAGGCACACTGCAGAGATCCTACGAGAGGAATTTGATAAGGTTATACAAGAGGTTGGGCTAGAAAATGTAGTCCAATTGATTACAGATAATGCAGCTAACTACAAAGCAGCCGGAAAGGAGTTAGCTGATATTTATGGGACTTTCTACTGGACACCATGTGCAACCCATTGTTTAGATCTCATCCTCGAGGACATCGGTGAGATGGATGAAATAAAGGCAGCAACTGAGTGTTGCCAAGATATTACAAAATTTATTTACAACCATGCATTTGTTTTATGTATGATGAGGAGATACACAGAAGGTGCAGAGCTTCTTCGCACAGCTGCAACTCGGTTCGCAACAAACTTCTTATCTGTACAGAGTATTGTGAGACAGAAGCAAGCTTTAAAGAGAATGTTCTCCTCAGATGAGTGGCAATAATTTGCAGAGTTGTCACAAAACAGAAGGAACAGAAAGTTAAATGAGATTGCAGAAACGGTTTTTAGAAGTTCATTTTGGAATGCATGTATCAGATTATTGAAAATTACTTGTTCTTTAGTGAAAGTTTTGAGATTGGCTGACAGCGAGGAGAAACCATCTATGGGCTACCTTTATGAATCCATGGACAGGGCAAAAGAAGCAATCAGAAATAACTTTAATGGAAAAAAAAGAGATTATGTGCCCGTGTGGAAAATAATTGATAGTAGATGGAATAAACAATTACATCAGCCTATTCATGCAGCAGCCTACTATCTAAACCCATCATTGAGGTACTCAGCAACCTTCAAAAGGGACGGTGAGGTTAATCGAGGAATCATTGAATGCATCGATAGATTAGTCCCTGATGAGAGCATAGTAGATGCGATACATCGAGAGATGGAGATATATGATAATGCTCTTCACTTGATGGGTTTGCCTGTTGCAATTCGCAACCGCTCTACGATGCGTCCAGGTACATTGTTTATTTTCATATTTAAGTTGCATCTTACATTACTGTGGATTATTATGTCTCTAATGTTTATATTTTTTTTACAGATGTTTGGTGGAACAGGTTTGGAAGTGATTGTCCAAACCTTAGAGATTTTGCAGTTAGAGTCTTAAGCCAAACCTGTAGTGCAACAGGTTGTGAAAGAAATTGGAGTGTTTTTGAACACATCCATACAAAAAAGCGCAACAGGTTGGAACACAAAAGGCTTAATGATTTGGTTTATATTCGTTGTAACATGCGCCTTCGTGAAAGGTAATGTTGTATTACTTTCAAATTTTCAATTCGATATTATTTAACTTCAGTTTTCAATTGTTAATATTACTTACTAATTGTTTATCTTTGTTTGTGTCGTAGGCAATTAAAAAAAGTAAATAGAGAAGAAAGTCAGTTCAATCCAATAAGTTTGGATAATTTTGATATATTAGAAGATTGGGTTATGGAAGACACTGAAGAAAATGCCCTCCTAACAGAAGAAGACGTTGCCTGGATTAATTTGGAAGGAGCGCAACAACATTATGGAGATGAAGAATTTGATTTTGAAGAAGGTGTGGGCGTGGCTGATGATGATGAGGATCTGCAACAAGGAGAAGATGAAGATTATTTAGTTGATGATCCTGATTACAATTTGTAAAATGTAACATTATATGTAACTGTAGTGTACTGTAAAGTGTAAACTATGTCTGTATTTTATTTTTTGGATTCAAAATATATAAATTTGGATGTAATTGTTCAATGTTGAATGCTCAATCTGTACTAAACTTACATTATATGAATTTAAAGCAATTATCAGATTTTTCCTGATTTTTTCTTGATTTTTTCTTGATTTTTTACTATTTTTTATTAATTTTTAATTATTTTTACATTATTTTAATATTAAAGTACGATACGATACGATACGATACGATACGCCCGTATCGTGGAGCCCAGCGATACACGATACGATACGCGTCAGACAACACTGATCTAAACCCATCATTAAGGTACTCAGCAACCTTCACGAAGGCGCATGTTACAACGAATATAAACCAAATCATTAAGCCTTTTGTGTTCTAATCTGTTGCACTATTTTGTATGGATGTGTTCAAAAACACTCCAATTTCTTTCACAATATGTTGCCCTACAGGTTTGGTTTAAGACTCTGATTGCAAAATCTCTAAGGTTTGGACAATCATTGCAAAACTTGTTCCACCAAACATCTGTAAAAAAAATATAAACATTAGAGACATAATAATCCACAGTAATGTAAGATGCAACTTAAATATGAAAATAAACAATGTACCTGGACGCATCGTAGAGCGGTTGCGAATTGCAACAGGCAAACCCATCAAGTGAAGAGCATTATCATATATCTCCATCTCTTGATGTATCACATCTACTATGCTCTCATCAGGGACTAATCTGTTGATGCATTCAATGATTTCTCGATTAACCTCACCGTCCCTTTTGAAGGTTGCTGAGTACATCAATGATGGGTTTAGATAGTAGGCTACTGCATGAATAGGTTGATGCAATTCTTTATTCCATCTACTATCAATTATTTTCTACACGGGCACATAATCTCTTTTTTTTCTATTAAAGTTATTTCTGATCGCTTCTTTTGCCCTGTCCATGGCTTCATAAAGGTAGCCCATAGATAGTTTCTCCTCGCTGTCAGCCAATCTCAAAACTTTCACTAAAGGACAAGTAATTTTCAATAATCTGATACATGCATTCCAAAATGAACTTCTAAAAACCGTTTCTGCAATCTCATTTAACTTTCTGTTCCTTCTGTTTTGTGTTAACTCTGCAAATTGTTGCCACTCATCTGAGGAGAACATTCTCTTTAAAGCTTGCTTCTGTCTCACAATACTCTGTACAGATAAGAAGTTTGTTGCGAACCGAGTTGCAGCTGTGCGAAGAAGCTCTGCACCTTTTATGTATCTCCTCATCATACACAAAACAACTGCATGGTTGTAAATGAATTCTGTAATATCTTGGCAACACTCAGTTGCTGCCTTTATTTCATCCATCTCACCAATGTCCTCGAGGATGAGATCTAAACAATGGGCTGCACATGGTGTCCAATAGAAAGTCCCATAAATATTAGCTAACTCCTTTCCAGCTGCTTTGTAGTTAGTTGCATTATCTGTAATCAATTGGACTACATTCTGTAGCCCAACCTCCTGTATAACCTTATCAAATTCCTCTCGTAGGATCTCTGTAGTGTGTCTCTCCTCTGACATATCTAGAGATCTCAAAAACATGAGTCCTTTAAGACAATATACAAGAAAGTTTAGCAATGTCCTTCCTCGCCTATCGGTCTATCTATCTACCATAATAGTGCATCCTGTTTCCTTGCACGACTGTCTCAAAGTCAAACAGTATTGCTGCACTTCAATGACGGTCTGATCTAATATCTTCCTTCTTAACTTTTGATAAAAGGACATCTTGTATCTTGGACCAATGTTTGCAATTGCATCTGCCATTGCTTGAAAATGAAAACTGTTTGCTGCATTAAATGGAATGCATGCATCATAAAACCATCTTCCCACTGCAAGGTCTGCCTGATCATGCAGTTGTTTTGAAGCCATAGCAACATGAATTCCTGGTTGAGCACCAGGTGTAGTGGAAGGAGGAAAGAACGAATGTATGCTAGAAGAAGAAGCTCTTTCTCTACTCATTCCTGAACTTCCTCTTCTGCCACCTCCAAAGTCTTCAGCTGCAACCCTCTTTCCTCTAGTAGGTGCTCGTGAACTGCTACTACCAATCTCTGTTTTAGCATCTGAAGGCAAACTATCAGTGAATCCAAATCTAGTGGCAATAGCATCATCAGCTTCTGCATACATCTGAAAATCATCCTTTTGTTGTCTTCGTTCTTATATGCTCTCAATCATCAGCCGGGATTGCCATTTAATACCTTTTGACAAACTTCTAACTTAGCCTGTTAATGGAGCAACTTCTTTCCTGGTTCCTGCTTGGTGGTGTTTCAACCTTGAAATTCCACCACTAACCACCTTTTCACAAAATAAACATATGATTTTTAACCTTGAACCCTCAACTGGTATACCCCACTACCATGCCGGATCATCAGACTTTGAATGAGAGTCTCTACCACCCCTTCTTGCCATCTCAATGGAGTACTTTAATTCAAACAAAAACCTGAAAATAAAAGCACTTCGTAAATCCCCCAATCTTCAAATAACACTCAAATCGAGTGTCTCCCACTTCATGAATGCAATAAAAATCGTGTACACACACTTAATAACTTCATATTTTGCCATTAAAAAAAAAACCGAAATAACATAAAAAAAATAATAAATATAAAGGAAAAAAATGAAAAAAACATTAAAAATATACCTAAATTCGAGTTTGGAGGCTTGGACGGACACCGTAGGGCACGATTTTAGAGCTTTGAACACCAAGGAGGCGAAAACCGACTCTTAGGGAGCTTGAGGAATCCAAAAGGAGAGAGGAAACCCGTGAAAAATCGCGGGTTTCTCTCGGGCCGAGACGGTCTCAGGGCGTACGATACGGGCGATACGCACTGTAACGTGCGATACGGCCCGTATCATGCGATACGGTGCGATACTCTGTCAATTGCGATACACCCCCCGTATCGTGGTGGCGTATCGCACCGTATCGTACGATACAGTGCGATACGGATAACATTGTTGTATACAACTACAATAGCAAGTACCGAACTTTATATTAAAGCAAAACATATAAATGGTAAACAACTACTAATTTCATCATAATACACAAATCAATCTTCATTATCGTGACCCATTTATCCGTGAGTTACAAAAAAAAAATTGCGTTTGCTTTTCGGCTATGCCACACCGACACGGTGTCGGTGTCGCACCAGTGTCGAGGTCAACACTCCACCCCTTAGAAGTGTCTGTGTGACATAGTTCTTAAGTTAACTTATAAAACAAGATAAATGTTATTATAATATTAAGAAGTAAAGATTAACGAATAACAACACATAACTTTAAAATATTTATGTACCTTTATTTACTCCTTCACATGATCCATCTTCTTATAGATATAGCCTATGGGTGGTTTTTCATCACTATCCACCATACGTAAAACATCTACCAAGGGACCCATTGGTCTAAATGAAAAACTAATATCCTTCCGAAATCTTAGTTGCAAAATTATTGCCTTAGATTGCTTTCCTTCAATATTATTTGATAAGGATATTTTTCCTATTGTTGAGAAATAATCATCGACCTTAGAGCTTCTTTTAACTGTCAAAAGTTATCCAGGGTTAAGAATCTAGTAGCAAAACGTGTCACAATCGGTCTATGAATGTCTTTTCCTCCTTTAAATCATATGCAATATTTGTCCATGACTATATAAAAATGTCATTAGCTTCTTTGCCCCGCTGAAGATGCCTTTTAGTTTATTTGTCTCTCTAATATCTTCAATTATTAAATTCAACTATTCTACCAACTACAACATAATTTATTGCATTATGAGTGATCACTTGCACAACATTCTTCTTTCCAACCTCTAAGATTATTTTTTTTGACAATTTATACAATTTATTTCCATCCTTCACTTCATGGGATGCATCAATGGACTTAAGAAATATTGTACCTTGAGGATAATGCACTAAAAAATTTATTAGTGTTCTCTGTTTTCTATCCGTCCATCCATTAGACATAATAGAGCATTAATATGTAGCCTAATGGTTTCTGAATCCATTTGTAAACTCTCTTACTCTTCCCACTTCTTTCTCCAAGAATGTTTCCCTCACTTCATGGTACGATGGAACCTTTAATCCTAGACCAAACTATCATATATCACTAATCATCACTTAAAAGCTAGGGGATCTGACAACATTAAAAGGGATTCTATTTTGATAGATCCATATGCTAATGGATATACATACTCGTTCTCTTTCTTCTTTCTTATGTCGATTTTCTAATATAGCTTGTTATAGTGAGTCAGCGATAAACGTACAAATGAATCCATGGGGCCCTTCGAACGAGGTGGTCATGAGCCAAATGACGATGAAGATTGTATACAATGGGCACCTCTTCCTAATGTTAGCTTCCATACTAGAAGCTTCTCCTCCATATGAAAATGAAATATTTTTGGCCTTCTTCTTCGATGTACTGTGCATATAATCGTAAATTGCTTTATTTATTTCTTCAGTTGCATTCTTGCAAGCTGTTACATTTTCGCTCATTCCCATTAAATGGTCATTATATCTTGTTACTTCATTGATAGAAACATGACCACATAACTTGCAAAACACTTCCATATTATCCGTCCTAGATTTTGTCAAACCCTAATTTCATCATGAATCCTTAGAAACTAGGGGTCTATGGTTGTATGTTGGATTAGAAAATTGAATACCAATTGTACTACTAGTGCCGATGCCATGACTACCACTGTCACTACCACTTGTACAACAAGTGACTGCACTTATGATGATTTCATACTATAAAAAAATCAGAATAAGTGTGCAGCTAGAAGAAAAATGGGACAAATTTAACACGAGAAGTAATATATCAGTAATGCATCGTCGGATTATGAAGTAATTGGATTATGATAATATGCTTAGGATTGATTTCATGTTTGCTCTATAGATCTTTTTGAAACATACCATTGGCCGTATGAAAATTGTTGAGAACATAATTTTCATAACTTTTTGGCTTAGAAAATAAAATGGCATTAAGCAAATGGTTTTAATGTTGCCTAATTATCAACAAGAGTTGTCCATGAAGTAACATACTGTATTTCCTACAAAGGCTACAACTTTTCTCAGTCACATATGAAATGTACTCACAACACTAAGTTTGCCTTCTCCAGTACATGTCACAAATACATCCTTTCAGTAAGTAGTCTTGATACACCAAGACAAAATGCAATTTCCACATATTAGTTAGTTTGTTCATATATATATATATGAAAAGAAAATTAAATTAAAGTGGAGAACGGGCACTTCTGGTTCCTGTGCGGTTTCTTGATAGGCAAAACTGCAACTTAAGTGGTCTCCAATTCAGAATTTAGAGGTTTCTGGACCCAATCCTGTTCCACTTCAAACTGCTTGACCAGTTAGCGACAATGAGCACACTCTAGATGGGGATGTCTATCATTTGTTGCGTTAATCTTTCAATAATGTGTTTCACCAGATAAAAATTAGCAAGGCAAGATGGTAGTAAGTCTCAGGCAGCATCTGGTTACTGTGAGAATGATCCACAGTAATCATCAGCATGATCCCTGATGAAGCATCTACAGATTGGGCACAAACATTTTGATGAACAGTGTACCATATCAACGATGATCAACAAACCATTAGCAAAATTAGCTTGAGCCGAGGTTAGCATACAGTACATTAATCCGTGCACTATGCACAATAGTGTTCCCCAACCTAAAAAGATTTATGAGCTATTCACTGCATTTGAACTTAAAAACAAGACGGAGAAAGAGAGAGAATCCACGAGAGAGAAGGCGGCGGAAGGCGGAGAAAGAAATAGAGAAAGGGAGAGAGAGAAAGAGAGCTTACCTGGTAGTGGCGGAGAGAGCAGATGCGAGAGGTGAGGAAGTTTAGGGTTAGGTCTTTTTATTTACCGGGTTTGGGTTGATCTGATGGATATTGGATCGACCCGACCCAAGCAGTTTGTACGGCATGCTGTAGCGCTATTAGCGGCACTAATAGTGCCTTGGAGGGACACCCGCTATAGCGGTTCTTCATCTACTATAACGCTATAGTGCACTATAGTGGCCGTTATAGCACGCTATTGACTACTTAGGCTTGCAACATAGAGATAATATATATAGCAAAATCATTTATCTCTGTATGTGTCCGTCTTGTTGGATGCGTGTATGTGTGCATTTGGTTGAATGCATAGCGAAAAATGTTTTTTTTGGTAAAATCAACCATACAGATGTGATTGAAAGTCACAAATTTTGGGATTAGCTACATGCACCTTTTCCCTTATATGTGAATAAAGATATAATCAGGAGAAGCAAGGATCATTAACGTAGATTTGATCTTTTTGTCCCAAAGAAGCAGAAATATCTACGGAACGAGTCTTGGATACAAAGATAAAATTTATAGGGTTATTTATGCCGAATGCCGAAAATTAGAGCTCTGTGTAGGGGAAAGTTTTGTTGGTTAGTTAGTTAGTGTAATTAATTAGTTGTGTAAGTCTAGATTAGTATAAACAAAAGTATAGTGTTAAGTTGCAGTGTCGTGTTAAGTTGCTTGTAATTCGGATCCTAATGAATCTGATCCATTAGGACCCATGATTAGTGATGAAAAGTTTAATATTAATTAAGGATAGTTTGGTACTTTAAGTTAGATTAGGGTTACTTAAATACTAGTCGGCTGACATTAGGTTGTAACTAAACAGAAAGAAAAGTAGGTGGCCGCAGAAGAAGATAGCCGACCAACCTTTCATTCATATTTCATTTTCTGATCTCATTTGATGCTTGAAGGCTCGATATTTGACATGGTATCATAGTGTTAAACGCAAGTACGGCTGCCTCTCGCATCAAGTTATTCCTGAGAAAAGATTCAAGTATCATATCATTTTTTTTGAAAGATTTGATGAAAAATTTGAGATATTTTATAAAAAACAAAAAAGGGGATATAATAGACTGAAGCAAGACAGATTGTGATTCAAAGTACGTGATTTAGAAGGATTTAAATCACGATTAGGGTTACTATACGATTTACAATATCGCAATTATCAGTTGAACTGAATCATGCGTGATTGTGGCGCATATTGAATCAAGTGAACATAGTGAATCATGTGAACTGATAACAGTGGCTATCGCGAATATTGCATATGTTCAGGTGCATACTGAATCAAGTGAACATAGTGAATCACGTGAATTGATGATAGTGGCTATGGCGAATATTGCATATGTTCACAAATTCCTTTAAACATCGAGAAAAGGGTCAATACAACTTGGAGAAGCACGACTTACCAAATATTCCTGTGAATATAAGTCAACACGTATCAAGTTACCTAGGAATCGTGGTAGACTTAAACCAATCAGCATCAACATACCTTGGCAACCTGTGTCAACTTACCTTCAAGAAGTGGTGAACGAAAATTGAATCAACCATTGAAATTTGTGATTTATCTACAAGAAGACATAATATTGGTTGAGACAAAATCTACAGAAATTGGCAGCAAAGTATATATATATATATATATATATATATATATATATATATACATAAACAGATACAATACTGCACATATTCTGTGGTATCAATTTGTTTGAAAAAGAAGTTTCGTTTGTTGAGCAAGTGTGAAGAATCATGGAAGTCAGATTGAAAGAAGAATCAATGTCATCTACATTTGGAAACGATCAAAAGGTGGAACAATTTCAAATTACAAACATTCATTTAGATGGAAGAAATTACAGAGAATGGGCCAGGTCTATTGAGCTAGTGTTGAAATCCATAGGAAAGATAACTATTATCAGACAGAGTCCACCTAGCTTGGAAGGAAGCAGTGCAGACTATGAAAGATGATCTAAAGATGATGCTCTTGTTAGTTCATGGTTAATTCAATCAATGAATCCTTCTATCAATAAGACCTTCATGTATATGGATTCAGCAGCTGAAATTTGGTCCGTAGTGGAAGAAGCCTATTTTAGACAAAGGAATATAGCAAAAGAATATGAGATCATTGAAAGAATAAGAAAATACCGCCAAGGAACCAGAACAATCAGTGAATATTATGGAGAATTACGAGAACTTTGGAATGAACAGAGACTTATTGTGGAAAACAGGTGTAATCATTGTGTCTTAAAAAAGTTTTTGATTTACTCTGGGAAATTTCATCAGAATACGAATCAATGAAGTTTAATATTTTGAGCAAGGAAGAACTTCTATCTCTTGGAACAGTATATTCTCTTCTACTAGGGGAATAAGATAGAAAGAATTTAGAAAAAGGTGATCATATACAGACTGAGAAATCTCCATTTATTGGTAGAGGACAGTGTAATTACCAGAGAAGGAGAGACTCCTTTAGAGGTAGAGGAAGAGGAAGGAATCAGAATTATGATGATAAGAACAGAGTACAGTTCATATATTGTGGTAAAAGAGGACATACACGGGAGTATTGTTGGGAAATTATAGGGAAACCTCCATAATATAAAATTTATGGCAGAAAATCCACAGAATACAAAGATTATGGTAGTCATGCTGCAACAGTATCTGAGAAGAAAGTCGAAAAGAATCCTTTAGATGAGATGGCAGATTTGAAGAAATAGCTTGCAGAGATTGAAACACGCTTACGGGATCAACCTTCGACTTCCTCATCAAAGATAGAATTAAGTCCTACTTCCTACAGTATTAGCAATAACTACTCTCTTAAAGATTCTACGGTCTTCTCAAATTGGATTATAGATTCAGGAGCTACCGATCATATGGTAGGAAATAAGTCTAATTGATGCAATATGAAGTGACTCCAAGTCCTCAATATATAAAAGCAGCAAATGGTTTTTTTGATTCCGATGGAATGAAAGGGAACAATTTAGAGAGACAATCTCAGGCTTAACTCAGTGATATATATTCCAGACTTTTCAGTAAATCTACTTTCAGTAAGTTCATTGGTTAAAGATATGAATTGTACAGTTACTTTCTCTCCATATGGCTGTGTTTTTCAGGATCTGAAGACGGGAAGAATCTTTGGTCGTGGTGAGCTACGCGATGGATTATATATCTTATATGGAGGTCAGATTCTAAGGTAGAAAAGGGCATTGACGACTAGTACTACAGAAGAAGAAATAAAGATCTGGCATAGTAGATTAGGACATTTGCCTGCTTTAAAATTAAGAGAGTTTGTTCCTTTTTTCATTCCTACTGATGTGGTCATTCAGTGTGATGTATGTCAGAGAGCAAAACATCATAGAGCTACATTTCCTAGTAGTGAATCAAGATCAATTGTTCCATTTGAATTGATACATTCTGATGTTTGGGGACCATGCATGATACCTTCTGTTGGAAATTTTAAATACTTTGTTACTTTTATTTATGATTTCTCAAGACTTACCTTTGTTTATCTCATGAAATCTAAGTTAGAAATTTCTTTAATTTTTCCTCTAGTTTATAATCTTATCAAGACTCAATTTGGTTATACTGTTAAAACACTCAGATCAGATAATGGTGAAGAATATTATAATACTCAGTTGGACTCGTATCTTCAAGCTCACGGTATCATACATCAAACTTCCTGTGTTTATACACCACAACAAAATGGAGTAGCAGAACGGAAGAATAGACATATCTTAGAAATTACTAGAACTTTACTTATTGAACACAATGTTCCAAAATATTTCTGGCCATATGCAATTCTTACAGTGGTATATATCATGAATAGAGTTCCTACTGTGACTGTTGTTGGAAAGTCTCCTTTTAAGGTAATTAAACCTGAAGATAACTCTTTTCATTTGATTTCCAGAATATTTGGATGTGTTTGTTATGTGCATATTCATCAACAATTCAGAAATAAGTTCGATCCAAGAGCAATAAAATGTATTTTCATTGGATATTCGTGTGACAAAAAGGAGTATGTTTGCTATGATCCTAATTCGCATAGAAGATATGTTTCTATGAATGTAACCTTCTTTGAGACTACCATACTACAAAAATTCAAATGAAGTATCTGACTCTATCTTTGAAGAAACAGTCGTTCTACCACGAATTAGTATGAATGAAGAATTAGAGGAAGAAAAGATAGATCGAACCCAAAAGGAGACCAGAATATAGATATACAGAAAGGGGGAGAGAAATATATTTATGGATAAACAAAAGGAGGTAATAAATCAAGGGGGAGAAACAATATCCTCTAATTTAAGAGAAAGTATAGAAGAAGCAAGAAATGAAGACTTAGATGAATCAGATGTTCTCATAGCACTCAAAAAAGGGAAAAGATTGTGCTGCAAGTATCCTATTTCTCAATTTCTTTTCTATAATAGATTATCTGAGAGTTATTATAATTTTGTGATGAAGGCAGAGATGCATCAAATTCCTAAAAATTACTTTGAAGCATGTAAACACAAGCAATGGGTTGAAGCTATGAAGTCAGAAATTCAAGCATTAGAAAAGAATCACACTTGGGAACTCAGTGACTTACCTGAAAACAGAAAAACAGTCTCATGTAAGTGGGTGTATACAATTAAATACAAAACAGATGGTTCATTAGAAAGGTACAAAGCAAGGTTAGTAGCTCGTGGATGCAGTCAAGCTTATGGAATCGACTACGTGGAGACATTTGCACCAGTAGCAAAACTTACGTCTATACGGATGATTATCAGAATTGCAGCTCAAAGAAATTGGGTTATGTGGCAACTTGATGTGAAAAATGCTTTCCTATAGGGAGAACTTAAAGAAGAAATTTAAGTCATGTAAAATGCTTTCCTACATGGAAGTTTGGAGGAGGAAGTATACATGGAATTCCACTGGATATGGTGCCATTAATGGTGGGAATAAGGTTTACTTGAGACTAAAAAGGCATTGTATGGCCTCAAAACAATCTCCAAGAGCATGGTTTGAGAAGTTTTGGAACTCGTGGTAAAACACCTTGGGCTAAACAAAGTCCAAGGTGACCATACATCTATTCTACAAACACTCGGTAGATGGCAAAATTACAATTTGATTGGTATGTAGATGATATTATTATTCTGAGGCAATGATGAGCTTGAAAAAACACGGACTCTACAGGGGAGAGGTTATTTGCTCGATTTGAGATGAAAGATCTCGGGGAAGCTAAAATACTTCCTTGGGATTGAGGTTACTGTATTCTAAAAGCGGAGGCATCTTTATTTCTTAAGAGAAATATATCCTTGATCTCCCTCGAGAGAGACTGAAACGTAAGTTGGGGTACATGACTACTCGAGTGCCCCGTAGAGCAAAATCACGGGATTGGGAGTGATGTGGAGGAAACCCAAGGTGGAGAAGGCACAATACCAAAGACTTGTGGGAAAACTCATCTATTTATCCCACACCGGGGGCCAGATATAGCTTATGCTGTAAGTATAATGAGTAGATTTATGCAATCACCATCAAAACATCACATGGATGCGGTGTTTCACATATTGCGATATTTTAAGACAACTGAAAGTCTACTACTGGATATATAACAATTGGTGAGAAAATTGATATATTTGACCATTATACAGATACTGATTGGGAGGTTCAACAGAAGATAGAAAGTCTACTACTGGATATATAACATTAATTGGAGGTAATATAGTGTCATGAAAAAGCAAGAAACAATCAGTAGTAGCAAGATCAACAGCTGAAGCAGACGACAAGGCAATATCATCAGGTCTGTGTGAAGGAAAATGACTGCAATCGTTATTGATAGAGATGGACCTATTTACTGGAAAAACTGTATCTATATTTTGTGACAGCAAAGCAGCGATACAAATAGCCTCAAACCCAGTATATCATGAGAGAACAAAGCATATCGAGATTGACTGTCACTTTATACGGGACAGTGTATATGCAAAAGAATTCCAGTTAGAACATGTGCAGTCAGGACATCAATGTGCAGATATGTTGACGAAAGCAGTTACTAGAGACCAACTTCAAAGATTATGCAGCAAGTTGGGTGTGTAACATTTATCTTTCACCCAACTTGAGGGGGAGTGTTGGTTAGTTAGTTTGTGTAATTAATTAGTTGTGTAAGTTTAGATTAGTATAAACAAAAGTATAGTGTTAAGTTGTGTCGTGTTAAGTTGCTTGTAATTCGATCCTAATGGATCAGAATCGATCTATTAGGACCCGTCATTAGTGATGAAAAGTTTAATATTAATTAAGGGTAGTTTAGTACTTTAAGTTAGATTAAGGTTACTTAAATACTAGTCGGTTGGCATTAGGTTGTAACTGAACAGAAAGAAAAATAGGTGGCGGCAGAAGAAGATAGCCGACCAACCTTTCATTCATATTTCATTTTTTGATCTCATTTGATGCTTGAAGGCTCGATATTTGACAAGTTTCACCCACACTTGGGTGCTGAAACACATTAGTGTCTTCATGCGTGTTGTTGGATGCATCTCAGCATGTGTATGCTCGTATACTGTGCACTTGGTGGAAAAGAGTCAAAACGTTTTCCGGAAAAAATTATCTATGCACAGGAAAGTACCACTTGCACTTGGGTGCTGAAACCGTAGCAGCACACCTATTGAAAAAATCTGACCACAATGATGTACTTTAAATAAAAAACAACTAATTCTTTTCCCATAGTAGATGGGATTGGTTACATAGATTCTTTGTTTTCATAGAGTTTGATCATATGTCACTCTAACAATTAACTCAACATAAACTATATCATTCTTTAGTGTTCCTTCCAAACACTGTTGTGGTCTTCCTCTTTCTCTTTTAACATTTTCACAATCTAGTTTCTCGTGCCTTCTTATCGGAGCTTCTTTTAGTCGTCTTTCTACTCATTCAAACCATCTTAAATGATTTTTCCTCACTTTATCGTCTATTGGTGTCACTCCAAATTTTTTTCTAAAACCTCGTTATGTAATACACTCCCAATTTATTTCTAATAACCTCATTATATAATACGGTCTTTCCTTATGTGACTACTTATCTATCTAACATCTTCTTTTCTATAATGAACATCTTTTGTATATGTTGATAATTACCTGCCCGACACTCTGAACCATAAAACATAGTGGTCTAATTGTTGTTCTATAATATTTACCTTTTAACTTTAATTATATCTTCTTGTCCCATAAGATACTTGATATACCTCTCTATTTTAACCGAACTTGCATTAATTCAATGTGTAACATCTCCATCAATTTTTTCACTAAAAAAAACTAACTTTAGGTGTTTAAAATTGTTCTTACCAAGAATACAATACAACAACAACAACAACAACTAAGCCTTTTCCCATACTAGACGGGGTCGGCTACATGGATTCTTTGTTTCCACATATCCCTATCGTGTGCCATGTTGGCAGTTAACTCCCAAGCTAGATCATTCTTTATTGTTTCCATCCAACACTTTTGTGGTCGTCCTCTACCTCTTTTAATACTTTCCAAATTTAGTTTTTCTAACCTTCTTACCGGTTCTTCTTTTGATCTTCTTTCTATATGTCCAAACCATCTTAAACGATGTTCTCTCATTTTATCCTCTATTGGTGCCACTCCTAATTTGTTTCTAATAACCTCATTATGTATACGGTCTTTTCTTGTATGACCACTCATCCATCTCAACATCTTCATTTCTGTCACAGACATCTTTTGTACATGTTTAATTAACTGCCCAACACTCAGAACCATAAAACATGGCAGGCCTAATTGCTGCTCTATAATATTTACCTTTTAATTTTAATGGTATTTTCTTATCACAAAGAATACCTGATGCTCCTCTCCATTTTAACCAACCAGCATTAATTCTATGTGTAACATCTCCATCAATTCTTCCATCAAATCTTAGCTTTTGACTTCATATGTTTAAGAGTCTCTTTGACTTCATTCTTTTGAATATGTATGTAGAAATTGTGGTTTATATACTTTTCTGACTTGGCTAAATCTCCTAAACTAATACTAACATCTTTATTTTCATTAAAGAGATTATAAAAATAGTTTTTCCATCTATTTCTTATATCATCATTTGCCACTAGAATTTTTTCATCCTCGTCTTTTATGCATCTAACATAATTAAGATCTTTAGTTTTCTTATCTCTAGCCCTAGCTATCCTAAAAATATCTCTTTCACCCTCTTTTGAGTTGAGTTTTTTATATAAGTCCTCTCAAATCTTAGCTTTTGCTTCACTAACGGCCTTTTTCGCTTCCTTCTTTGCTTTCTTATAAGCTTCTAAAGTTTCACTAGTTTTCTTAGCATAATGTAATTTGTAACATGCCCTCTTTGCCTTGATTTTATTTTGTACTACTTCACTCCACCACCAAGCTTCTTTTTGTGCCGGTACACCTCCTTTAGATACCCCTAATACATCTTTCGCCACTTTCCTAATATGTATAGCCATATTGTTCCACATATCACAGGGTGTGCCAACATAATTCCAAACATCTCCTTGAAGGACTTTCTGTTTAAATATATCTTCTTTCTCGCTTTTGAGGTTCCACCATTTAGTCCGAATAGATCGATGCACTCTTTTCTTCTTTGTCCATTTTTTTATTTGTAAATCTATAACTAAAAGTCGATGTTGGGTGGTTAAGCTTTCTCCTGGAATTACCTTACAATCTTTACAATACGCTCTATCTTTTTTTCTATAAATAAAGTAATCAATTTGTGTTTGTGATAAGCCACTCTTATAAGTAATTAAATGTTCATCTCGTTTTTTGAAGATTGTATTGACTATAAAGAGATAAAATGCCATAGCAAAATTTAAAATCTCCCTACCTTCCTCGTTTATATCCCCAAAACCAAAGTTTCCATGAATCCCTTGATATCCTAATGCCTCTTTACCGACATGTCCGTTTAAATCTCCTCCTAAACAAATCATCTCCCTTTGTGGAATCTTTTGAAACACCTTATCTAACTTTTCCCAAAAAACTGTCTTTATACTATCTTCTAGTCCTACTTGGGGTGCGTAAGCACAAACTATATTCAAAACCTCTGCTCCTAACACTAATTTCAACGTCATGATTCGGTCACCATATCGTTGTATGTCTACTACACTCTCCTTTAAATCTTTATTTATGATAATACTAAGAATGACAAAACTTGCATTCTATATACTCTCTTTGTTCTACTAAGTTGAAAGCCTTCACTTTTTAATGTTTCTCTTCATAGTTCTAATTTTCTATTAACTTTTTCTTTAGACTCATCCACTAACACAATGTTATCTGCGAATAACAATTACCAAGGAACTTCATCTTTAATATGTTTTTCAATGACCAATACAAATAAATATGGACTTAAAGTTGATCTTTGATGTGATCCAATATTAATGTCAAAGAAATCTATCATTCCTTCATGGGTCCTAACGCATGTTTTTGCATCATTATACATGTCTTTTTTAAGATTGATGCATAATACCTCTTTTTTAAAAGTTTTCCAAAGAATATCTCTTGCCCTATCATAAGCTTTTTCTAAATCAATAAATACCACGTGAAAGTTATTATTTTTTGCTCTAAAATGTTTCATAAGACATTTCAATAGGTGAATAGCCTCGATAGTAAATCTTCTTGACATATCAATAAATACCACGTGAAAGTTCTTTTTTGCTCTTCAATGTTTCATAAGATGTCTTAATAGATGAATAGTCTCAGTAGTAGATCTTTGTGGCATGAATCCAAATTGGTCTCAACCTATACTCAATAATTTTTTTCATAATTTTATAGTACGACTCTTCAACTTGATACCTTGATAATTTGCACAATTCTAAATGTCTCGCTTGTGCTTGTTTGTAGGTATAATTGTATTCTTTCTCCATTCCTCATGCATCTTTAGGTTTTTTCATATTTCATTAAATAATCTTGTAAGCCAAGTAATACCTATCTTCTATATGAATATTGTTTGGTCTTATAGATTTACCAACCCTCATAAGTTTAAGAGCCTCTTTAACTTTTCTTTTGAATACGTTGGTAGAAATTACAATTTATATACTCTTCCGATTTGGTTAGCTCTCCTAAACTAACATTAACACCTATATTTTCGTTAGAAAGCTTACAAAAACAATTTTTCTATCTATTTTTGATATCATCACATCCTCATCTTTGATGCACCTAACAAAAGTAAAATCCTTAGTTTTCTTATCTCTAGCTTTAGCTATCCTAAAAATATTTTTTTGATGCATCTAATAATGATGTATTAGTATGGGAAAAGGCTTAGTTGTTGTTGTTATCTAATAATGATGTATTAAAGACAATGATGAAAAAATTCTAGTGGCAAATGATGATATAAGAAATATATGGAAAAATATTTTTATAAGCTTTTTAATGAAAATAAAGATGTTAGTATTAGCTTAGGAGAGTTAGCCAAATCAGAAAAGTATATAAACCACAATTTCTACCAACGTATTCGAAAAAATAAAGTCAAAGAGGCTCTTAAACATATCAAGGGTGGTAAATCCATAGGACCAAACAATATTCCTATAGAAGTTTGGAAAATCCTAAGAGAAACCAGAATCACTTGGCTCACAAGACTATTTAAAGTTTTACAAGGTCAATTACGTTTAATATCTCCTTAACTTCATCTTTACAAAGTTGGGAGAACATCTCTTAGAGGGATTAAAAATATACACCAGCATAAAATCATAATGCATTTGCCAATCCCAATGTGCATAAACTATTTGCCAAACCATTTTTAGAAGTAACCATTTGTAGTTAAGGTTTGCTTGTATGTCTAGTTTGGCCTTATCCATTGTATCATATACATGAGACATAACTGACCTATCTTCATTGTCTACCATCATCATTACCTTGAAGGCTTGACTAATTGCACAATGACCCTAAAAATGTATTGCACTTGTCCCAAAAGTTAGTATTGAAAATAATATTAACTATAGCAATCCCCTCCCTCTTTCTCGACCAACTTATAGAGCCCTATTCATCAGAAGCAAGACATAACAAGACTTTGAACAATAATAAGATTCATGGCAAATCTTGTCACCACAAGCTTAATCAATTCTCTTTTATTAGTGTGAATTCTCATCAAATATAATACATATGAATGATTATAAAAAACTTAATGATATTTGTGCATGCAACAATAATTCCCTTGATCTCATTCATCCCACTCAAATCCTCAAGCATTAAGTATACGTAGTGTGGGGTCTACACTAAAGATGGATAGTTTTATTCAATCATCATATCGGATGCTCTACAATTTGCAGCATTAGGAGTACAATAACAAATTGAAAACATTTTCCATACCTATATCCTTAACATCTTAAAAAACAGAGAGTAAATTTTCTACAGTTTTATTAATATAGGACAAGTCATATCACCTCAAAAATAATATTTTATTAATATAGTGCAAGTCATGTGACCTCAAAAATAATATTACTTTTAGACAATAGACCAGGAAGTTTAGAAAAGATGTGCATTCGCCTCTTATCCACCCATGAACCATAATAGAATAACCAGTAATCTTCAATGAATCCTTAAATAAAGAAGCCCATTCATAGACAATATCAACTCATTCTTTTAAACAATCTATCCTGAAAGCGTGGTAAATGGACACTTATAACCTAGTCTTATATTAGCTATTGCATATGCTGTCTTGAAAGGAAAATAAATTTTCAACATTATAAGGCAAGCAATTTTCATTCATACATGGGAGGAAAAAAGAATACATTTGTTGTACACTGCTTCTACCTCTTCTACCACCCCTCATAGTCATTGGGTGAGTAGGGGCTCTTATAGTGTAACAAGAAGCAAATTCACTGCTACTACTACTAAAACCTATACCCTTTCCTTTTTCTCGATGTCTCCTTATCTGTTAGTTGTCTCTTGCTCCTCTACAATCATATCATGCACTTCTTTCCCATTTATGTCTCAAAAAATATCTTCAAAATGTTAGAGACATGTCTCAACTCTCAAGTGTTTATTTTTACTCTCTTTGTCTTGATTTTTTTCTTTTTTTTTAGGTCTCTCAAAAAATAGCTTTGAGCATATGACTACAAGAATTTAAATCTCTGTTGGTTCCTGCAAAATGGTGTTTCATGCGAGAAATATCTCTATGCTTAACCTCATTACAGAACTAAACATATTTATAAGCTTATTAGCTTTATATATTGGAGTGCAATACTTCTATTAGATTAAACCGATCAGAGCCTATCAAGTCGAACAGAGATGAACCGCAATAAAAAAAAAAGGCTTGGGGAAAGTGAGTCAGAACTCTAAACTTTTCTAGTCTAAAATCGGGTGAAAAAGGATTAGGAATGAAAAGAAGGTTGTATGCCATGGATTTTAAAAGCCCTATAGATGTTCATGAGTTTTGCAGAAAATCTTGTGAACAAGCTATGAAGAGGATTTGAAAATAAACATGGTTGTAAGGAAGATCTTAGAGCAAACAAAACACCTACAAAAACCACGGTTTTGGGCCTTTATAGTAAAAAAAATTATCATTGACTAGTACGATACAACTCGATAAACATGTAAAGACATGTACCTGAATCACATCGATACTTAGCTGGTTCCAGTACTTGGGTACAAGTTTTCATAAATTTCAGGCTTTGGATCCATCTGATTACATGTATAGATATGTGTACTATGAGTTTTTCAAACTTTTGTTTTACAAATAGGTCAAGCCAAACTACTAACCATTATGAGTCAATTTTGTTATGAAACCCAAAAGTGTTATGTTTTGATGTTGAAACTATATGTTATGAAATTGAGACAAGTATGTGATGCAATTTTTTTTTGAGATGCTATGCTTTTTGTTGGAGTTATATTTTTTGTCAAAATTAATATGTTATAGTTTTTAATAACCTTTATATTATTATAGTCAATTTTGAGAAATTTTAACTATATATACGTATATTTTTTATTTTTATATAATGGTGGCATGCCCATGTACCTTGTATTTTAAGAAAATATCGTACCTCCTACCTGGTATCAGTATGGTATGCATATTCTTGCAACATAGGTTGTGACATACACGTGTACCTTGCAAATTTTGTGATCTTGCACGTTCTTGTTTCATCTGTGTCTTTTTCCGTAGTAATAGTGGTAGAAATCATAAGGACACTTGCAACGCTGAAATGTTGATAGGCAATTTAGTGACTGTAGTCTGTGGGGTTCAATGGGTGTGCATGTGTGTTGGGGAGGGGGAAAGAATATTGGCAAGCCATTCTATTAGTCCATAACCTTTTGATGTTTTTAAAATATTTGGACATTTTAACTGTTAAGTATTGTTATTTGTCATATAAAGATATTATATATTACATTTGTGCCAGAATTTACTTCAGACAGTTAATGCGTATCTATGTTTTGTTTTCCTTTCCCGTCTCATTGAAGGAGTGGTTCTTCGGGTCATATCTGGAACTACATGGGGATAAAGCATAAAAATTGCACGAGTATTATTATCTTCAACCAACTATCGAACCTCACCTCTCTGCAATAACAGGTTGGAAAGGGTAGATCATCAGCAGATCTTTTCATTTTGTTGGTCTGATAAATGTCCTCAGGTTGCTTATTATCCGTCATCTGTTACACTACGTGAAGCATCACAATATGTTCCAATACGCTTTATGCAGTTTTTTAGGAGCACTATAATTATCTTAACTACCCCTTTTCATTTTCTCTCCTTTCTGATTGAAGATAAAGTGCGATAGACGAGATGAAATGTGGCAGCCAATTGCAGGATCTGAATAAACAGCCATGCAAGAACCCCGTTCTTCCATAACATGATAGGGCGGGGTAGTAGCACGCCGTCCATCTTTTATTTCAGGCATAAGGAGGCAATTAAGCTTGGTAGCTGGTATCGTCTGCAAGATACTGGATGTACTTGACCAAATTTAGCTGAAACCTTGGCGATATGTTTTGCGGACTTGCGTTATTATTTCTGTCTGAAATGCATTGTATGGTTGAATTCAAGAGCTTGTAAAAGTACGCAGTGCACGAACTGTTCAAGAGGCTTATTATTTATCAACATTGGTAGTACTGATGTAGCTCAAGCTGAGTCTAGCTGACATAGACTGAGCTGTGGCGCTGAACCCAGGCTTGGCTCAGATCGCCCTCGGCAAGTACACATTCAAAAGGAATTTTTCTATAATGAAATTGCAGTGGCAGGTTCTGCATCTGCTTGCAAATTTGCGCTATGGCAGTGCCACGGTACCGGCTGGTTTGTGTTTCGGGTAGTTTCAGTGTTGTGCCATTTCATGTTTGTGTTTTCGACAGGTCAACTCTAATATGTCCTGTCTATTTTTCTGTTACTCCGTCTGGCCACAGATGCAGACTTCTTACTCCTTGTTCATAGTAGGTGACATATATCCAACAATTTTAGGTCGTGTTAATCGAGGTCTCTTCAATTTAAGAACGGGACGTTAAACCAGTTGTATAGTTAAATGTTCAAACGTTTTGATCTTACTATATAATTATAGAACGTAAAATGTTAAGGAAATTTATTTTCTACATGGAAATAATTCAATGTTCTCCGATTTTAACTTTAACGAGAAACTTGTGTTTTACCTATCTAAATTTAATAAGCAGGAATGCGAGCTAAGTGAACACCGAATTTCCCACATTCCACTACCAGCAGTAGCAGAAGAGGTGCCGCATAAGATTTGGACAGAGTCCAGTTCTCAGCAGTGTGAATCTACTGGCTCGTGGCTATACCCTTGCTTGCTGGATCAGCCCGCCGAATCTAGGTGTTGGGCTCTTATTGTGCTTGATATCAATGGCAGATCTACATTGAGGTGAGGTGGGGATAAGTGGAAAATAGGTGTCTGCTCTTATTGTTCTGGCATCATATTTCACATCAGTGGCGGATCTACACAGGTGAGGTGGGGCGACCGAATTTAGTTGATGTGCTCTTACTGTTCTGGGGTCCTACCTGACCTGGCATCAGTGAGGATTTACAATGAGGCAAGGTGGTTCACCCGACCCAAATTTCCAAAAATTAGAACAGGTACTGTCCCTAGTTCAATCTGTTAGCTATATTATAGTCCACAGTTTGAGTGATGAGCTATCTTTGGACACCATAGAAGGTTTTCTAAATTTGTAATTTCCTGCACATTGCCGAGCCCCAGATCCTGCATTTTGAGAGGTTGAAATCGAGACGTCTCGTCAACTTGGTGACACTAATTGTGAAATTTCCTGCAGATGGAGCACTCCATTAGTTAGTTTGGATTTAAGTACAGGAGCTTAAGAGACTTGTGTTTCATATATTTTGTTAGGTGGAGTGAGAAGGCCCCTTTAGTGAGATGTTAACCACTGGGTCTGACTAATGCAGGACATAGAGAGGGCCCACATATCAAGTGTTGGGCAGATCCATGTGCATGTATTATTGATAAAATTAGCAAGTCCAATAAGCCTATGCAGTGCACGTGCATACACACACACGAAGGCGCGAATGCACATAGTTTTGAGGTTTAAAGGCAACATGAAGTTGTCGTCATGGCTCATTTATAAATTAATGGTTTGGACAGTGGTAAATGATTCTTAACTCATGGTTTTGACCTTGGGCTACAATTTGTTTATATATTTAATTTTGCTAAAACGATGGTTTGAACACGTAGAAATGCAATGAAAGGAAGTCTAGTAATAAGGCATAGAAACTAGATGGTAAAAATTGTAAGGGCCAAAAGAAAGATCACGAAAATGATAGAAAGAAACAATAAAGAATGATGCTTTTGTTGAGTTAATTGTTAGCACGTGTTGTGAGTATCGGTAACAGACTTATAGGTATCGTATCAAAAGGAATTTTGATACGATACAAGGTGTGTATCATGTCATGCAAGTGTATCAGGCCATATCGGATGATATGGCCTGTATCATACAATATGTCCCATATCACACGTATTGTACGGTATGGATCCTGATACAATATGACCCGTATCACACTATCATACGATATGGATCTTGATGCACGAGTAGAATCTTATTTTTTATGAATTTTATCACTTAAACTTGAGAATAATGATACAAGATACTAAGAATTAACAAGTTTCAAGAGTTGCGAGTCCCAAGTATAAGTTAAGTACACAATTAATATTTATAGAGTTTCAATGATAGGAGTTATTAATTGTTAGTTAAAATTTCAACAGTAGTAGTTATTGCCTCTTAGAGTCTAATGCACAGATTTGTTAATTGTTAGAATTCCCATGTTGGGAGTTATTAACTGCTAGAGTTTAAATCACATATTTATTAACTGTTAGAATTTTAAGAATAAGAGTTATTACTTTGTTAGAGTCTACTTATTGATAGTAGTCTCAAGTGAGTTATTAGGAAACACATTTTCAAATCATGAAATTGTTGTGCATGTGCTTGATAACTTATTAAATAATTTAAATATCATGTGATATATTATTGTTTTGATATAATTTTCAAACTTATCCTTACTTATTTTAATTTATAATAAGTATGTAAAATTTTTCTTGATTCTATCTATTTTTTAAATTAAAACTTTATGATATGTTACTATATGATACAATACCTTGTCTCATAGAGAAAAACGAAAAAAACGATACATGATATGGTACAAACAACACTGGTTAGCATTGTATAGGATCAAACAGAAACTTCATATAGCCAACTCTATCTAGTATAGAAAAGGATTTAGTTGTTATTGTGGTAGTAGTATTCAATTTTGCTGATTCTCTGCGCATCTTTGCAAAAAAAAATTGATTTAGCAATCAGCTGGGACAAGATTCAAGAGTCATGGTTTACACGTCACCTAGTTTCCACTATTGGTGGTTTGAAGATGCAAAGCTTACGACGCGAAGGAGACAACCTACCTATAACCCATCCCCGAGGTCAGCGGCATGCCAAAATTGAGATAGAAAAAAGAGGAAGCTTAGTATATGCTATCTACATGGTGACAAATTCAAACAAGTCTTAGCTATATTTGAAAGATACTCGATCGATATTTAAATTTTAAAAGCAACAAATATACTTCAGCTTTTTACAAGTATAATTGATTTAAAAACAACTTTTTACTTTTTTAGTTCAGATCTCAATCACATAGATAAATGAAATTTGTTTGAATTTACTAAAAATATAATGTTGCTAACATATAGCATACACGGAAGGCATCCTTGCAGCAAAATCTACAATGTCATCTCCTGTTGAAGGTTGAAGGAAAAACATGTTTGCTCGTGAGCTTGGTAAGTACCGCATACCGTTCATTTTGCTCTTTGGATTGGTTGCTACTTGCTAACATGTTGGCGTTCAAACGTAGTACAATGATTAGCTGGCTCCATCTAGGTACCCGGTGAAGGAGACCCTGCGCTCACAACGCATGGTGTCTCTTTCTTGGGAAAGAAAATGTGTGGTGAAAACCATCGTAAGGGTTTTTTCTTGAAACCTTTTTTGTTTTTTGTTTTTCAGAATTGATACACATCTTTTTACAATTCACACACCATTTTTTTTTGTGTTTTCGATTTTGTACTTGTTAAAATCTAAAACTTACCCCAACATCTGAAAATCTCTCTCCTTTCTCAGCCTTCCTTAGCCGGTTTTCTCCTTACCGTCGACCATTCCATACCATTTTTCCGGTGATCAACAAGTTAAAGCTCAATCCAATACACAATATTAAACTATCCACCACCTCATAGTATTGAATCCAATTGAAAATAAAATAAAATAATAAGAAGTGGGAAAAGAAGAGAAAGAGAGGAGGCTGATTCGAAGAGGGTTTTAGTGATTTGGTGGGGTATTTCGTTGATTTGATGTCTTTTTTATTGTTTATTTGATGTATTGATGTTATTTTTAGCCGGAATCAAAATAAAAAACAAGGCAAGTTCCCAACGAAAGAGATGTGCCCTAAAAGCGTCTCCCTCGTTGAGAAGTTTGACCTAATTTTTTATTTTTTTTATGTTTCTTTATTCTTTTTTTTTCTTCTTTTGTTCTTAATTCTTGTTGTTATTTTTCTTCTTCTTTTTTATTATTGATTTTTCTTTCTTCACACATTACTATCCACATACCTTTTTTTAACAAATATCAAAATTACCTCTATATAACTACTCTCTTCTCTTACACTCAATTCCAACATTTCTCTCTCCTCTCTCACCCAATCTCTTCTCTTCACCCAATTCTAATAAAGGTCTATCTCATTGGATCTCTTTGCTTAATAGATGAATATTTCATTTAGTGTTGTTGCTTTCTTTGCAACTCAATGCATATTCTTATGAATCTTGACGAACAAAGAAGGAAGAAAAGAAAAATGAAACTAAAAACGAAATCGATAATAGAAAACAACAACTATAAAAAGTAAGAAGAAAAAAGAGAAAAAGAGAACTAAGAAACATACGAACAAAATAAAAAATAAAAAACTAGGTCAAGTTCATAACAAGAAAATGCAGCTCGAGCGTGTCTTCTCAATAGGGGAGACCACCCCCAACTGGGTCTCCCCAACTAGAAAGATGCAATAAGCGTCTCTCTTTGTCATGAACTTGATCTTTTTTTTGTTTTGATTTCAATCTTAAAATCAATCAAAACAACTAAAAACTAAAAAAACAAATAATAACATATATCGATAAATAGACGAATCCCACTTCAATTTGACCTTTCTTATCTTTTTCTCTTCTTTCTCCCCTTTTTTTCTTTCTTCTTTTTATTCTTTTATCGATGGATTTTTATATGTTCTTTTGCTGAAAATAATTGTAGATCAAGTAATAGGTGGCTGGAGTGAGCTGGAGATGGATAAAAGAATAGATAAAAATGAGGATCGGATGAAGATTCGTGTAGAAAGAGAGAAAAAAACTCACTTTTACGTGTCAAGGGTAATTTTGTAATTACTAAAAATGGTGTAAAAAGGGTGTGTGCTTTGAATTGGTTATGCTATTTAGTCATATTTATGTAATTGGAAACACGTCTTATCAACCCCAATCATATTTACAGACACCTCGGTGCCCTGGAAACATATATATATATATATATATATATATATATATATATATATATATATATATATATATATATATATATAAAGGGGAAGAGAAAGCAATAGAGAAGATGGAAGCCACCTGTGCAATTAAAAGGTTCAAATGGGTATAGAGGAAATAGCATGAGTGCAAGTTTAGTAGTTTCACACACACATATATACATATAGGAATTAAAGAGTACTCCAAAAATATATACTTTGGGAATACTACCATCCAATCATCGTAGATGGATGCTTGTGTGACACCATGTTACCATCATTCCATATCATTCATCAAAAGAGATTGGTTGATTAGGATCACAAAATATATTCTTAAAGTACTTTATATACATATACATATAGAGAGAGAACTTGGTTTGCATGTGTGCATATTGTATAGCTTCACAAGCAAGCCCGCATATGCTCAATTCATTCAAACTGAACATGAATGTGCCAAATCATGAACCACAAGAGGCTTGACGAGTAGAACTTGAGTTTCTCAAACACAAGTCGAGTTAAAGCTTAAACAGGCCTAATGAGACAAGGTTCGATCGAGCTTCAGCCCAGTATTATCTTAAGGACTCGAGTCGAGCTTGCTTGTACTCGAGCTCGAATACACCCCCAAAAGGCAATAGAGAACTCTTGTATCATACATAGTGCACTGCCTCCTTTTACAACAACTAAACCTTTTTCCATACTAGACGGGGTCGGCTACATGGATTCTTTGTTTCCACAGATCCCTATCATGTGCCATGTTAGCAGTTAACTCACAATAAGCTAGATCATTCTTTATTGTTTCTTTTCAATACTTTTGTGGTCGTCTTCTACCTCTTTTAATACTTTCCAAATTTAGTTTTTCTAACCTTCTTACAGGTTCTTCTTTTGATCTTCTTTATATATGTCCAAACCATCTTAAACGATATTCTCTCATTTTATCCTCTATTGGTGTCACTCCAAATTTGTTTCTAATAACCTCATTATGTATACGGTCTTTTCTTGTATGACCACTCATCCATCTCAACATCTTCATTTATGTCACAGACATCTTTTGTACATGTTGATGATTAACTGCCCAATACTCAGAACCATAAAACATGACAGGCCTAATTACTGCTCTATAATATTTATCTTTTAACTTTAATGATATCTTCTTATCACAAAGAATACCTGATGCTCCTCTCCATTTTAACCAACCAGCATTAATTCTATGCATAACATCTCCATCAATTCTTCCATCACTCTGAAAAAGTGACCCTAGGTATTTAAAACTTTCCTTTTAGGGGATGCAATGTGTACCAATTTTAATTTCTATATCCTCTAAGGTAACCAAATGATCAAACTTACATTCCATATATTCTGCCTTTGTTCTAGTAAGTCAGAGGCCTTTGCTTTCTAATGTTTCTCTCCATAGTTGCAATTTTTTGTTAACTTTTTCCTTAGACTCCTCCACTAATACAATGTCATCTACAAATAACATACACCAAGGTACTTCATCTTGAATATGTTTTGTTAACTCATCCATCACCATTATAAATAAGTATGGACTTAAAGTTGATCTTTGATGTAACCCAATATTAACTTAAAAGAAGTTTGTCATTCCTTCGTACATGTCTCTTATAAGGTTAATATATGTCAATGGGATACCTTTTTTTTCCAAAGTTCTCCAAAGAACTTCTCTTGGTACCCTATCATAAGCTTTTTCTAGATCAATAAATATCATGTGAAGATCTTTGTTTTTTTCTCTAAAATATTCCATAAGACATCTCAAAAGGTGAATCGCTTCAATAGTAGATCTGCCTGGCATGAATCCAAATTGGTTCTCTATTGCACTTGATACTTTTCTTAACCTACGTTAAATAATTCTTTCCCATAATTTTACAGTATGACTCATTAACTTGATACCTCGATAATTCGTACAATTTTGAATGTCTCCCTTGTTCTTATATATGGGTATAAGTGTACTTGCTCTCCATTCCTCGGGCATCATTTGTTTTTTTCATATTTTATTAAATAGTCTTGTGAGCCAAGTGGTTCCTATTTCTCCTAGTATTTTCCAAACTTCTACCGGAATATTATCTGGTCCTACCGATTTACCAACCTTCACATGTTTAAGAGCCTCTTTGACTTCATTCTTTTGAATACGTCGGTAGAAATTGTGGTTTATATACTTTTCTGATTTGGCTAACTCTCCTAAGCTAATACTAACATCTTTATTTTAATTAAAAAGATTATAAAAATAGTTTTTTCATCTATTTCTTATATCATCATTTGCCACTAGAATTTTTGCATCATCGTCTTTGATGCATCTAACATAATTAAGATCTTTAGTTTTCTTATCTCTAGCTCTAGCTATCCTAAAAATATCTCTTTTACCCTCTTTTGAGTTGAGTTTTTTATATAAGTCCTCAAAAATTTTAGCTTTTGCTTAAATCACAACCTTTTTCGCTTCATTCTTTTTTTTCTTATAAGCCTCTAAAGTTTTACTAATTTTCTTAACATAATATAATTTGTAACATGCCCTCTTTGCCTTGATTTTATTTTGTACTACTTCACTCCACCACCAAGCTTCTTTTTGTGTCAATACACCTCCCTTAGATACCCCTAACACATCTTTCGTCACTTTCCTAATATGTATAGTCATATTGTTCCACATATCACAGGGTATACCAACATAGTTCCAAACATCACCTTGAAGGACTTTCTGTTTAAATATATCTTCTTTCTCGCTTTTGAGGTTCCACCATTTAGTACGAATAGCTCGATGCACTCTTTTCTTCTTTGATCATTTTTTTATTTGTAAATCCATAACTAAAAGTCGATGTTGGGTGGTTGAGCTTTCTCCTGGAATTACCTTGCAATCTTTACAACACGCTCTATCTTTTTTTTTACAAATAAAGTAATCAATTTGTGTTTGTGATAAGCCACTCTTATAAGTAATTAAATGTTCATCTCATTTTTTGAAGATTGTATTGACTATAAAGAGATAAAATGCCATAGCAAAATTTAAAATCTCCCTACCTTCCTCATTTATATCCCCAAAACCAAAGTTTTCATGAATCCCTTGATATCCTAATGCCTCTTTACCAACATGTCCATTTAAGTCTCTTCCTAAACAAATCATCTCCGTTTGTGAAATCTTTTGAATCACCTTGTCTAACTCTTCCCAAAAAGTTGTCTTTATACTATCTTCTAATCCTACTTGGGGTGCGTAAGCACAAACTATATTCAAAACCTCTGCTCCTAACACTAATTTCAACGTCATGATTCAGTCTCTATATCGTTGTATGTCTACTACACGATCCTTTAAATCTTTATTTATAATAATACCAACTCCGTTTCAAGTCTTTTCTTTACCTGAGTACCATAATTAAAACCTGTATCCTCTATCTCCTTTGCTTTTTCTCCAACCCATTTTATCTCTTGTAAACATAGAATATGAATCTTTCTCCGAATCATAGTATCTACCACCTCCATTAGCTTATCGGATAATGTTCCGATATTCTAAGAACCAATACCTCCCGCATCCATCCATAATCAAAATGCGGAGACCCTCTCTAAAAAAAATTCACTACATTCGGGCGGCAATGTAGCGGGACTAACTTCTTTACCCACACCCGTCCATGATGTGGGAACCCTCTCTCCAATTGATTCACTATATTCGGGCAAAAATGTGGTGGCCCTTGCTTAATTATTACTGCATTCGGGATCTGCAGCACATCGCTAGGCGGGAACGCCCCAAAGCAATGCTCATAATTTTTGTAATCCATGTTATAAAAATCCGACGAAGTTTTACTGGCTGTCGGAAGCCTAACACAACCCTCCTCCTTTATCCGGGCTTGGGACCGGCAATGCAAGGGTGATCCCTTACATGGGTGGAGTTAGTGCACTGCCTCCTTTTGTTTTCATTAAATTCTTTTTGGTTTACCAAGGAAGAACCCTTGGGTAAGATGGAGTTCCGAATAGAAAAGAATGATTGTCCTCAAGTTTGGATGCAAAACGTACACACCAAAACACAATGGCTTCAAAATAACAACACATAAAGAAATATTTAACAAATGCACCTTGCATCTCCCTCTAACATTGAGAATAAATGCTAAGCCAAATAGGGATTATATAAAAGGGAATAACATACATAATTTAGATGCCTATGTCTTTATGACACCATCCACACCATAGACTATTAAATATTTTAGCATTTCCTTTTATTTTGATAAATATTTATTTACTTATTTTAAATCTTATTGGTACTTGAAATATTGAAACATTGACCGACAAGTTAATGGAGGTGGTAGATACTATGATTCAAAGAAATATTCACATTTTATGTTTAGTGACAAAGTGAGTTGAAGAAAAAACAAAATAGATTGAGAATATTGGTTTTAAATTATAGTACTTAAGAAAAGAAAAGGCTCAAAATGGAGTTGGTATTATTATAAATAAAGATTTAAAAGATGATATAGTAGACATATAATGATTTGATGACCGAACTGTGATGGTGAAATTAGTGTTAAGAGTGGAGGCTTTTAATATAGTTTGTGCTTATGCACTCGAAGTAGGATTAGAAGATGTATAAAGAAGGCTTTTTGGGAGGAGTTACATAAGATAATTGAAAGAATTCCACAAAGGGAGATGAATTGTTCAAAAGGAGACTTAAATGGACATGTCGTAAAGATGCGTTATGATATAAAAGTATTCATGAAAACTATGGTTTTGGAGATATAAATGAGGAGGACAAGGAGATTTTAAATTTTGTTATGGCTTTTGATCTCATTATAGTTAATACAATTTTCAAAAAATGAGATAAACATTTAATTACTTATAAGAGTGGCTTGTCATAAACACAAATTGATTATTTTTTTATGAAAAAAATAGATCGTGTTGTAAAGATTGCAAGGCAATTTTAGGAGAACGCTTAACTACTCAACATCGACTTTTAGTAATGAAATTGCGGGTAAAAAAGTGGACAAAGAAGAATAGAGTACATAGACCTATTCATACTAGATGTTATACATATTAGAAAAGTGGCAAAAGATGTGGCTATACACCTTTTACTATTTAAACAAAAAGTTCTTCAAGGAGATGCTTGGAATTATGTAAGTATACCTTCTGATATGTGAAACAATATGTTTATACATATTAGAAAAGTGGCAAAAGATGTGTTAGGCAAATCTAAGAAAGGCGTATCAGCACAAAAATAAGCTTGACGGTGGAGAGAAGTGTTGCAAGATAAAATCAAGGCAAAGAATGCATGTTACAAATTGCATTATGCGAAAAAGACTAGTGAAACTTGGGAGGCTTATAAAAAAGTAAAGAAATAAATGAAAAATGTCGTTAGTGAAACAAAAGTCAAAATTTGAGAGGATTTATATAAAAAACTTAACTCAAAAGAAGGTCAAAGATATTTTTAGGATAGGTAAGGCTAGAGATAAGAAAACTAAGGATCTTACTTATGTTGGATACATCAAAGATGAGGACGAGAAGATTCTAGTAGCGAATGATAATATAAAAAATAGATAAAAAATTATTTTCATAAGCTTTTTAATGAAAATACATATGATAGTATTAGCTTACGAGAGTTAGCCAAATAAGAAAAGTATATAAACTACAATTTCTATCAGCGTATTAAAAAGAATGAAGTAAAAAAGACTCTTAAATATATAAAAGGTTGGTAAATTTATAGGATCAAACAATATTCCTATAGAATTATGGAAAATCCTATGAGAGATGGGGTTCACTTGGCTCACAAGACTATTTAATGAAATATGGAGAACTCAAAAGATGCCCGAGGAATAGAGAGCAATTATACTTATACTCGTATATAAGAACAAGGGAGAGATTTAGAATTGTTCGAATTATCAAGGTATCAAGTTAGCGAGTCATTCTATGAAATTATGGGAATGAATTATTGAACATAGGTTAAGACACATATCGAGTATAATAGAGAGCCGATTTGAATTCATGTCTTACAGATCTACCATTGAAGTGATTCACCTATTTAAACGTCTTATAAAATATTTTAGAGCAAAAAAGAAAAACTTCGCATGATATTTATTGATCTAGAAAAAGCTTATGATAGGGTATCAACAAATGTTTTTTTGGAGAACCTTGAAAAGGGAGTTATCACATTGACATATATAAATCTTATAAGAGATATGTACGATAGTTCAAAAACTTGTGTGAGGACTCATGAAAGAATAATAGACTCCTTTGAAGTTAATATTGGGTTATATCATGTATCAACTTTAAGTCTATATTTATTTATATTGGTTATTGATGAGTTAACAAAACATATTCAAGATTAAGTACCTTTGTGTATGTTATTTGCATATGATATTGTGTTAGTGGATGAGTCTAAGAAAAAAGTTAGTAGAAAATTGGAACTATAGAGAGAAACGTTAGAAAGTAAAGGCTTCTGACTTAGTAAAACAAAGACAAAATATATGGAATGTAAGTTTGACCATTTGTGTACTTGAGAGGACATAGAAATTAAGATTGACACCGTGTATACCTCACAAGGAAAGTTTTAAATACCTTTCAATTTTTCAAAGTGATGAAAAAATTGATGGAGATGTTATGTATAAAATTAATATTGGTTGGTTAAAATGGAGAGGGGGCATTAGGTATTGTGTGATAAGAAGATACTATTAAAGTTAAAAGGTAAATATTATAGAGCAACAATTAGATTTGATATATCTTATGGTTTTGAGTGTTGGATAGTTAATCATCAACATGTGCAAAAGATGTGTATAGCAAAAATAAAGATGTTGAGATGGATGAGTGATCACACAAGAAAAGACCGTACACATAATGAGGTTATTAAAAATCAATTGGGAGTAACACTAATAGATAATAAAATGAGGAAAAATAGTTTAACATTTGGATATGTAGAAAGATGACCAAAGAACACTATCGTAAGAAGATATTAAAAATTAGATTCTGAAAATGTTAAAAGACGAAGAGAATGACCACAAAAGTGTTGAAAAAAAACTATATAGAATGATCTAAGTTTATATTGAGTTGAGTGCTATCGTGGCACATGATGCGGCTATGTGGAAACAAAGAATATGTTGTTGTACCTATTTTAATTCTTGTCGACCCAAGCATGAGCGTTAGAATGAATATACAAGGGTCATCATGGCCGACTTTGCACATAGCACGACTACTCTGTGGGCTTGACTGTGAGGGGACGGTTAGCAGTTAGGGAGCAGGTTGATACACCTTTCTTACGGGCGACCCCAGAGATTCACTACTGAAATCAAAAGTGTGCATGGTTCTATATGTCCTGCAGTATGCCACCTTTCCTTCACCGGCAGAACGAACAGCGGGTGGCACCGGCAAGAAACAGACGTTCCCGGTGAACCAAAGTTCACCTCAGCCACAATCGGTGTCAAGGCGGAGTCCAGGCCTGCTAACCATCCACTCTGCCGATCTTCCTTCTCGGCGGCAAGAAGCACATCCTTGCCATAAACTTACCACGATTTAGACCGTGGCCTGATCTGATTGTAGCCCACAAAAGTGCATATTTTTCTTTGAAAAAAATGCTCCGATTTTGTTCTTCCCTTGCTGTAAGATCTGCGATTGTTAAGCTGACTGATAAAAATAAATAGACCACAATTTTAGAAGTTTTACTTATGGTAGCCTGAGGATAAGCTAGGGTATAAATGCATTTTATAGACGGACTGATATGCACTATCCATTTTACTATACACACACTCCAACAAGGTGGTTATTTGTGTGCGAGTGAGCAGTGACAGATCTATAAATTTTTATGACACTATTTAAGGAGCATATAGTCTGCCTTGGGTTAAACCCTTTTCATTGAGTTTCAGAAGTCTAACTATATATATATATATATATATATATATATATATATATATATATATATATATATATATATATATATATATATATATATATATATATAGAGAGAGAGAGAGAGAGAGAGAGAGAGATTAGATCCTGCTCACCCATTACTTTAGATAGATGAGTGTAATATAATATCTTTCATACTTTTTCAAAACCTCTAAAAGTTTTAAAATTAGGATCATGTCCTTCAAAAACAAAAGGTGAACATAAGTGACATGATTTAGTTTATATATATATATAGGGAAAGAGATCAACTTGCAATTAAGATGGGAATACTGGGGCAGTGCTGCATACGTGAGGTTTTAAATATCAATTGATAACAATGACCATTTGTAATAAACTAACAAGTACAATAAATTCTGGGTGTAATTCCTCCTTTCTCTCCCTCTCGAGTGAGTGCCTAAGGTACAGAGTCAATAGACAAAAAGTGAATATTCTTTTACTACCTCTACCTCTTGTTGGTTTTAAAGATAGAGATTGTATGAGTTTTCCAGAGGGAAAGGTGATTGTTTGGCTTCCTCCAATCTCTTTTTTTCTACTCTCCTTGTTAATCTCTCTTTCTCTTTAGTGATGGTGAGAGAATAGAAAATGATCAGTGGAGTGTATCTTGTGACTGTGAGTGTTCTTGTGCTTGCTAATATTTTGGACAAGCATTGATATGTTCAGTAACGAATCTAGAAAATAATGTTTGGGAGGGTGAAGTATGTATTCAACTAGCTAAATATCAAAATTTCAGAAAGAACGACTATCCGCCACTGATGTGTTGAAAAGTGAAGGTAAAGTACTTTTGGTTGTGTGAACTATTATGTTTGAAGGTAGTGCCTTTTTAAGATGGTTGATGCTTAACGGTAGGTTTTTTTTCTTTTATTATGTAACATCACATAACTTTCACTTTAGAAGATCTCCGTTTTTTTATTTATACTGTTCATAAGAGTATGAGCCTCTTGGATCGCAAGAAATATCCGTTTATTTTTTTGGTGGATACACCAGTAGAAGAAATTCAGTTGGGAAACGAGATTCATCTTCTTCCAATCAAAGATGGAGATAATGAAAACATAAAAGAATAAGAATCACATCGATAATGAATTTGAATAGGCCACCAACTTGTCATATTATATATGACACAGCCCTCAAGACTCTCAAAAGATTCCCCGTTCATTAGCGCCCTCCATTTGTTTTTGTTACTGAAAAAGAGAGGACAGAGAGAATTAAGAGGAAAGAAGCGAGAGAGACGGTTGGTAGGGCAGTGGCAGAAGGGTGGGCCCCTGCCGCCAATGTGTGCACTGGACCCACCGTCACAATGTCCCAATGGTTTTCTTTCTGCTCCTCTCTTGGGTACCACCACCCTCCTCCTCTCTTTCTGAATCAAAAAGAAAAAACCCACTACTGTATAGATTCCATGTTAAGTTCTTTTACGTATATATATATATAAAGAGAGAAAGAGTTATGAAATCGTGTTCACTATTAATGTATTAATATTGGACTATTGCTTTTTTCATTTATTAACTTATTAGTTCAATAAGATAATTTTTACAAAAACAATAAGTGAACACGAGTAAACATATCAAAAGAATATGTCATCTAAATTTTTTATGTGTGTAATAATCTGAACCATCCACTTATTTAAAGATAAAGCCATAGATTCTTCCTTTCATGCCAATTATTTTGGTTGCATATATGTCCATATATCATGATTGTCTGTGGATGGAGATCCAAGAAGGGGTGTCGTCATTTTCCACCTTTCGTTTCACACATTGATGATGCTGAATCATGCACGGTCCCACTCCATGGACCATAAGTGACTTTTTTTCTCGGAAAAAGCTTGATGATCATGGGCATGGGACAATCATAGCAATCAAGAGATTCATCCATCGCATACATCCACCTAATAACAGCATTTCTATGCTTGGGAATAGATGCTTATAGTTTAGGTATGTAACCCAATTCAATTTGTGTGTATATAATATGTATATATAGAGCATTCCTGCGCACATCAATTCATGCTTAAAAGTTTTCAATAATTTTAACCATATGATATTGTTTTCTAATGCATTCGGTACTATTAATATTTTTACTTAATGAAATTTTAGAAATCTATCATCAAGATTGAACGATTAAAATCTTTAAATAGATTAAAACATGAATTTATGATGCACATGGACTAATTTATATATATATATATATATATATATAAAGAAGAGGAGAGAGGGTGCGAGAAAGATAGAAGGATTAAGATTTAAATTTAAATTTTGTTTTTAAATCAATCATACTTAAAGAAAATAAAAGTATACTTTTATTTTTAAAATTCAAATATTCAAAATAATGTTGTTAGCATATACAAGCTTATTTCATATATATATATATATAGAAAGAGATAAAGAGAGAGAGGAGGAGAGAGAAAAAATAGTATAAATTCATCTTTGTTGATAAATAGGGTTGAGATTGTATACTTTTTATTTTATATATTCAAATCAACCATTCATTACCAAATACCAAAGTTAAAAGGATTTGCAAGTACCTAAAGGTGCTAACATATATGATTCTCTCTCTATATATATAAAGCTTATATGTGCTAACAACATTATTTGCATATCCAAACTAAAACTTATTTAAATCTTAATCATCATCTGTGTAGATATATATTACCATTCATGATACGATGAATAAGATCTAAATAACTTTTCATTTTCCACAATGTACAGCGAAGAAAGCTGCCTTTTGAGAGGCTTGAACTGCCCAATGGAAAAACATGCAATATTAGAACCCACGACCCGAGAATCGAACCCAGGACTGCTCATGAAACATCTAATTAACCTTTCCGATACATAGAAGAAGCGCTTGTTTTAAAGATATATGGCAAATCTAATACTTTATTCATTCATAAAGGGAAGAAGAAGAATGCTACAAGGAGTTTTTGTACTTTTCTCCCTCTTTTCTCTCATTCATGTCATCATTGCATAATCTTCTAGGATACAGATCCATCGCATCCAATCATACATATAAGTACCGAGCTACCCTTGCTTCAACAATGATGATATAGTGCCCCTAGTACACAATCATAAGGTATACACCATATAATTTATAGGGCAGAAATGGAAATTCTGAAACTGCATGATGATGGTGGGTATTCGCCATCATCCATCATCATGATGATCACCACGGGAGAAACCACCATCATTATGCAGCGGCAGCTGTCTCTCCATTGGCAGAGGCCTCAGATGCAGCAGGAAGGGCCTCTTTCTTGATGGATCTTACTGAGCACTTGTCCTTCTTTTCATCGAAGTTCACCTGCTGTTGCCTGCACTCTATGCTACAATAGGCCGTATCACCCCTGAGAAAAATGAAGAAATAACATTAATTAAAAGTTTAGAACAGAATGACAGACTTATTGGAGGAGGAATCCACTGCAAAGATTTTGAAACTACAGTGTATAATAGAAAAGAGGCATATCTTGCGTACTAATTCAAGGTACCATGCCTAATCTTTCTCTGATGTAAAAATATACCAAAGTGAGATTATGAGATCTTTTCTTTCGGTATTGGACACAGATTCATGGCAGCAAAGATGTAGATTTCACGAAAAAGGGAAGCCATAGCTACATATGATTTTGTTTCGGCAGCGAATGATCATCCAGTTACTAAAGAACTTTCTGTTGTCGTATTTCCTAAAGCACACACACAGACCTTGCTAACACCATCACCAAAAATCAGAAACCACCCCAAACCCACTCAAAAGATAAACATGCATATAATCTCAAACTGCAAGGGATCTTTTGATGGACAATGACAGAGATAAAGAGGGAAACTTTTGGTGTTTGCGCGTGTGTGTGGAAAGAGAGAGAGAGAGATGAATAAGTACCTGTACATGTAGATGTCACGGCCAGGAGCGATGAGGCGCTTGCAGAGGGTGCAAGACCTCAAAAAGTGGGAGGCATCCATCAAGAAGTCCCCCAAGTTCCTGCGCGGCCGGCTGCTGCTGCTGCTCCCCCTTGGAGACATGACGGACCCTCCATTTCCATTCATCCAATTCGGATTACTACTATTATTATACGCTGTCGCAGCACCACCGGACTTGCTATTAGTCATGGATCTTTGCTGCTGCTCCGTCTGCTTCTTAGAACCCCCTGGTGCAGCAGCTGCTGCAGGCAATTCCTGCAGCGTCATCAACTCCTCCGCTGACAACGCCCTCATGCTCGTCGTCCTCCTCATCGGCGGACGCGGCCTCTTCCCCAGCAACATCTCTCTCTCTCTCTCTCTCTCTCTCTCTCTCTCTCTCTCACACACACACACACACACAACTTGACTGTCTCTCAAATACAACAATATCTCTCTCGAATGCTTAACGAGAAGAGATCCCTCTCCTTCACGGACGGAAAGAGAGAGGTTATTTCTTCTCTCTCTCTGAATAAAGGAAAAAGGATTCCCCTATCCTGAGGCTAAGGAGAGGGGAAGCATGCAGCAGTAGCAGCAACAGAAGGAAAATGGAGGACAGACAGCAGAGAGAAGGAAGGAAGGAGAAATGGAGGAGCCTCTGTGCGAGAGCGGACAGATTAATAACGACGAGGCCACCAATCTGGACCGTCCACTCAGGGTCCACTTACAATCTCTCTCTCTCTCTCTCCATTTTTGTTAGTTTCTTCTCCCCCTATGCCGCTCCTTTTGTGTTGCAGCCATCTTTCACTATTTTCATTCGGAAAGCAAATAAATAAAATAAAATAAATTTTTTTATTCCTTGGGCGAGTCCTCAGCCTGCCGATTCCAAACTCTCTGGACCCGTACCCGCCTCTCTCGGGTAAAAAATGACCACCGCCCTGGGCCCGACCTCCTTCCATCAACCTTTTTCTTTTAGGGATAACAACAGTGGCCCGACCCAACCTGAACCCAATGGTTAGGGAATACCCGGTTCGAGGGGTTTTGGGTACAAAGATTTCCTGAATTGCTTTGACCAGGTAGGAGACAGGTAACATGGTAAATGTATAATGTCATAATCTTTCGTAATTATTTTTATTGCTCAATTTACATGATAATAGTGGAGATTTAAATTAAAAGTACTGTTATACACTAAATATTTTTGTTTTATGATCTCAATTGCTCATGTCAAAGCTCTAATAATGGTGATCTGATACAAGATTATTTACCGACAGATATCATGCATTTATTATTACTAATGTGTAATCATTATGTCTCAATCTCCTTAAAAATTTAAATCATTTGATCTTTAGTATAATGATTAAGATATTTAAAGCAAAATAATACTAAGTGTATTTAATGTACTTATAAAAGTATCAATATGCTACTTTTTATTTTTAAATTTAAATTTCAACTAATCTCATCGATCAAATAATTAAGATATTTTAAAATGTTTAAGGATGAATGAGTGTGCACATTTAGAATGTTGTCTCTCTATATACATACCTTTTAATTGATATGATCAATAGTGAAGATATCAATTAAAAGTACTATTATACTTTTGTAGTTTGTTTTAATAATATTTTTGTTTTATTACCTTAATTGTTAATCTCAAATATTGAACGGTTGAAACGGGAAGCTTAGTATATGCTACCAAGCTTACTTATTGACATATCGGGACAAATCTCAATAATTAAGTTTGAAAGATAAATAATTAAGATACTTTAATTTTAAAAGAAAAAAGTATATTTATACTTTCTACAATAATATTTAATTTAAAAATAAATTTTAGTTTTTAAATTAGAATTACAACCATCTACCTCGTAAATTAGATAATTAAGATTTATTAGGATATATTAGCATGTAATGTTGTTAGTGATATAGAGAGAGAGAGAAAAAGAGAGAACATGATATATGATAACATACTTAGGCGCTCACATATGAAACAAATCAACCATCTATCTTAAGTGATGATAATTCAAAAAGTAAAAAATACATGCATATTTTTTACAAGTATACTTTATTTGAATACATATATTTTCCTTTTAATTTGAATTTAAATCATCCATCAACCTAAGATGGTCTCTCTATGTCTCCCCCTCCCTCTATAAGTTTAGAAATAGAGAATATGGTAAATGTATACACTCATTTATGCTCAAATAACTTTAAAGATTTCAATCATTTGATCATTGAGATTAATAATTGAGTTTTAAATTAAAAAAAAAATAATAATATTTTATTTTTGCATAGTGCACTTAACGATCAAACAATTGAATTCTTTAAGAAGATTCAAACATGAATTAATGTGTGCATCAACTATGGTCTCTCTATAGAGAGAGACCAATAGTAGCATATTTTCTATCTCGTTCTTGCTTAAAGTCATTAAAACATCTCTATTATTCGATTGACGCGATAAGAAGCATAAAAGTACAACAATACAATTCACTTTTTAATTCAAACTTTCATCCTTACTCATACCTATTAAATACGGAAGATGTTTGAGTAAATTTCATAATGAACAGGATTGAGCATATATCACTCTCTCTTTCTATATATATATATATAGATAGATAGATAGATAGATAGATAGATAGATAGATAAGTAGATATATTGAGAGAGAAATTCGTTGAGCACAGCCTTCTCCCACAGTTTAGCCTGCGTGGCTGTGGGGGAGGGGCGCTCGGTGTTGTGGAAACCATAACCTTGGTGTGTGGCCCTACCCATACCCATGATTCGTCAAAAGGAAAAGTGGTGGCTCCTTGAGGTAAATAACTCTTTCTTTTTTTTTACGCCACACTAACTTTTAACAAAAGAGAAAATAATCTCAACAAATAAAAGAGAAAGAACCCGAAAGGATGCGAGAGCTTTGACGTCAGCGGGAGGTCCACAAAATAGCGACATCTCTGGCCACCTCGAGGAAAAGGGGTTTCTCATAAAAAGCAGAAAGAAAAGGTTGAGAAAGAAAAATCTAGAAAAGTTGGGACCCACCGAAACTAAGAATTTTACAATAAAGGTGCATCGTTTTTATACTTTCGCTTTACGTTATGCCTGCATTTTAGTTCACCGATTAAATAAGAAAAATATTTGATTTTTTTTTTCAAATCATATTTTAAACAACGATTTCTTTTGCCTGAAGCCTAACACACATGCACCCTCTGGGAGTGTCCTGCCGTTTGAGCTAATGCTCTCGGTGCTGAGCAACAATTTGTATTACAGGTTAATGAACCTTCATGACGTGGCAATAGAAAATTAAAGAATTTTTTATCCTATAAAAATAAAATATATTTAAGAAAAATTAGGAGTTATTAGACATTTTTTTCACAATAACGCCTTTGACTTGTTCTGGTTTTCTATTTAATGAACTTAGCCGTATCTTTAATAATGCCACTCATACATAACTAGTGCATTATTAAAGCCTTTCCGCTTGTGATTAGGTGTTTGACTATACTTAGCTGGACAACTGGGTGCCAAACACTCTTTTGCGTGCACGCCTCCCTGCACATACACCCATGTATATGTGCTTGTGCATGTGTAGAGTAAGGAGACATTATGTGTCAATATTACTAGGAGGAAAAGTTAGATCCATTGTATTATATGACACATGCATACTCATGCTTACCTTTTTCTTGTTAAATATTACTTAAAAAGTTATGTATGACACATTTATTATATTTTGTCATTTAAAAGTAAAAAGTGAGCATGAACGCATAGTTAAAAAATACCAAAAATTTGTGCTCCAAGCATTTAGAAACAAGAATTTCGTGTTCATATATAGAACTGGATGCTTATAAATTCCGAAGCATCCTGATTTGGTAACTAAATTTGGACCTAAATTACAAGATCAACTTCAAGGAAGATTTGGATCTTTGATTCGGGTGCATGGTGGCTTTCCGAAGGCAAAATCCGGAGGTTGCCAGGACGACAAACGTATCGAAGATGGATATGGTGGTCCAAGATCTAATAAAGATCCAATCAAACTAAACACGATGAAGTTGGGTCGAGTAATCATCTGCCCAACATAACAATGTTGGACCTGTTTTTGGCTTTCAAACTTTATATGATCACCTACTGTGTTAAGCTTATTTGCTTGGCAGCTGATTGAGCAAAACCATGACCTGTAACTGAAGCTGGATCCCCCTGGTTCACTTCTAACCTCCGGTTTGGTTCTGGACCTGGTTTGAATCAAACACCTATAAGAAAACAAAAAAGTAAAAATGATTTAAAACAACTTGTAAAAAATGGCACAAAAAACGGCAATTTGAAGCATTCATTTCGGTTCCAAATCTAAGAGAGGGGAAAACACAACCGAACTGGGCTGAGGTCCCAATTCAATTAAGGTTCCGGGTCCAACTAGTAATGCAGTCTGATTTTAACTTGAACCAAATGCCTCCTCATCGATATATTAAAATCAATTTATCTTTTTCTGTTGCCAAAGAAACTTCAGAACAGAAAAAAGGAGTCTGTTGAACCATATAACAAGGTCAGAGTTTCTACGAAATAAATATAAAAAACCTAGTAGTAAACAGAATATTGGATATGAATCAGTTTTGTAATATTTTGTGAAAGTTGAGGGTATTCAAATTTAGATTTGTAATAGGATGTTTCTGCAAATTTCCAACCTGGCCGGGAGGATGATCAGGTGCTGAAGTTGTTTGTGTTTCCCAATGAAGGGATAGTGGGTAATATGGTCATTTTATACTTTGTCTTTTAGAGAATCTAAGATCTAGCCCCTGGGTGGATGGAAATACCAGGTTACCTGCTATACCCTTCATCTTTTTCTATATGAAAAAATTGTCCTTGATCCAACTATGATATACATTCTGGACACACACCTATATATATATATATATTACTTTTTTATTTTTAAAATTTTAATTTCAATTATCGATCTTATCCATCGAACAACTGAAATTCTTCATAATGTTTCAACACACACACACACACACACACACATATATTATATATATATATATATATATATATATATATATCTGTGTGTGTGATGAATGTATTCTTATTTTGTGAAAAAAAGTTGCGATAGGAAGAGAGTTTTTGCTAGGATTTCTTAGACTAAAAGTTAAATCCATGGTAAAAGATCTGACTCAATTTTACGGTGGCCCTCAACTTCTTAATACGACCCTCTTCATTTTAGTGCCCAAGTTCTTTATCTTTGTTTAATTTGCTTCTTTGGTTATTTCTCCCTGTTTATATAAGGTCCCCCAGTTCTTCACCCACTTCTTCTCCTTCTTCTCCTTCTCCTTCTTCTTATTATTATAGTTATATCAACAAAATCTTTATTGGTGGACATAGACATGGGTGGTTTCGGTTTTTCTGAAACCATGAACCACATTATTGGGCTAGTTTCATTCCCGATTTGGAATTGCTAGTTCCGGTTCTGGTTTGAGTCCTAAATTGCACGAAACCAACTGAAATCATAAAAAGTTTGAATTTTGTAAAAAATATGGAACCGATAGTTTGTAACTGATGGTTCCGGTCCCATAAAAGGTAGAACCAAAACCAAACTGGACGGTCTCTGGTTTCGGGTCCAACTTTAGTTCTGGTTCAAGTTGGTTTCTAGCCCCGGTGCCAAAGCAGCCATATCTAGGTGGGCATTTTGATTTTTCATTTCCTTTTTCTTCTTCTTTTGTTTCCACTCAGATTTGCTATCACCTCCTATGCGTTTCCCGATCTCTTCTAATAAACTTGTGTTATCAAATCCAAAATGCATCAAACTCCTGTCCCCACTCTAATTTTTGACACTTATTTTCCTTCTTGTGCTTCATGCATCATATCCACTTTGCTCAATGCTGATTATGGCCACTAACACTAAGTTAATTGGATTCGGACCATGATTTGAATTCAAGTGTGGATTCTTTTTGGATCTAAACTTAACTATCATGCTTCGTGGATTGATGTTGATCACTCGTAGTGGGTCTTAATCATTGTCCCCTGTATGATATTCGCAGACTTCAACTTGTTATGTGGGGTAGTCAGGGCCATGGACTAGACTTAAACACAGGTATTTGTGATTTGATTCCAAATTGAATCATGTTAGGTTAAAAGTTTAGGTATTGGTGTATCATGCTTGCATATAAATTATCAACAATTAATGCAGTCAATATCATCCATGTGGTAAATTTTCTGTGGCTTTCTCTTTGAAAAATCTTCAACTATGACATGCTTCAAAAGAGTTGGGGAAAATTCAATGTTAGAACTTTCACATGCACATGGGCTTATAATCATAGTTTCATGTTTGATTGGTGAGTGATATTGATGCTCGAGTTTTCGTGCGAAATAAGGTAACAACATGAGAGGAGGATGCGTTTGGGTTTTCATATGCAACCTTTGGTTCTCGTTCCCTATTGTTCACTTCTCCTTGAAGTTTTTAAGTCAAATGGGGCACATGGAACCACATACCAGTGACAGGTTCCGATGCACAATGGAACTTGGAGATGCCAACACCAAAAATCAAGATCCAATTCCCTTGTATCCATGTACCAAGCAGAAAAGTTTGTCTTGACCTGTCGCTGCAAAATTTACGACTTGCTGGGTTTAGGTGTAAGATGTTGGTTGTTGCCCACGGCTTCATTGGCGGGCCTGTTGGTGTTTTCTACCTACTGGATCCTCGTGTTACTTCAACATGAATCCAAACTATGTTGTTTGTGTTATGGATCTGGATGTGACCTGAGGTCTAAATCAAGTCCAATACATTACCCACAAACTTTATAGAATAAAAGGGTTCCAGATTCAAGGTACTATTTACTTTATTGTGGTGGACTCTGGAGTCCAACCTGCTCAAATCCTCAACTGTAACTCCATAAAGAATATTTTGGTTTAGTGGACCAAGTAAAGCTGCCCCACCAAACTGTGTGTGTGTGTGAGAGAGAGAGAGAGAGGTGGAATGCTCAATAACTTAAAGATTCCTGAAGTTACATTTCACGTAGAGTCATTCTTGGCCTCCACTAGTGACCTAATCATAGGAGCCTTTTTCTTGTTCCATTCCTTACCTTTTTTTATGCTTTTAGAGCCTTTTAACAGGTAGCAACGTCAACAAAAGAAAAGCAGAGAGGAAAGAGAATAGCAACAAAGATTCCCGACTTCAGAGTGCACATTAATTTCTAGTGAGGTCGCAAATTTGATATTTGAAGAGGTGGGTGGTACATAGCTTTGGATATAGAATATGATCAAATATGAATCACAAGATTATAAGTATCATTCTTCTCCTGATTTCTATTCACAAACCCTAAAAGATTTTCTAGATCCACCACTGCAGGTGGTCTCACTAATAGAAATCTTGCCCTATTCCAACACTTTTTTCTCATCTGTACTCCGATGGTTCAAAACTATCGGTTTCGTGTCAAGACAGTCGGGAAATAAACACATAAGCAACTGTTTTTTTTATGGACGTTTGCAATAACTAAGAATTTTGGGTGCTACACGAAATGAAAGCATGGACACCTTCCTTCATAGTAGTAAACCCCCTTATCCTCACATTGAACTTTGTGTTTCCAATTGTGCATTGGTGGTTCATTTTCGCCGAGCTTGCGTTACATGGGGTGTTCGAATACCATTGCTAATTTGAGATAAAGAATTGCCGAGACCACTATGTGGGACACTAAGATCTTTGTTAGCAATATGAACGGTGGAGAATTGGCATCAGGTTTGGTCATTGCCGGCCGCCATGGTTGGTCAGCTCGGCCATACCTGCCTTCCACATTAATGGTTGGGGGATCGGATTTTCTGGACAACCACTTAGCATGTGTGAGAAGCAAATCGCTGATTCCTAACAACCATGTATGAGAAAGCAAACTAGAAATCCACAAAGGCCAAGATGATCTTCACATCGCATAAAAAGCCACCTGATGTGTGGCCGGCAATCAGGTGATATGATACTGATACCGAAATGCACCCATTTAGTCTGCACCCGTTGAGAGGTGATAAACGACATATTGTAAAATAAGTGTATTTTGCATATTTGAAAACTTTATTACCGCAAATTATCCTTTGATTATAAAGATCGCCAAGCATATTGGTAAGATCACTAAAGGATCGGTTTGAAACCACCAAACGGTTCCAGCCAGAACCAAACCGAGCCAGAAACCACCTGGAATCGAAATCAATCAAACTGGACCCAAAACAGGGGGCACTTGGTCCAGTTCCAATTCTACACTCCGTAAGAACTGAAACTATGCCAAAACTGCAACCAATAGTTCCAAACCACCGATTCCACAACTTTTTAAAAATTTCAAAATTTTCAATGAATCTTTCAGATGCTTAGTGGTTTAGGACTTGAACCAGAACCAACTGTTTTGAACTGAAACCCGAACCAACCCGATCCAAATTCAATTTGATACCTTGTTCCAGGAAAACTGAAACGGGCGATGTTTACCAAGGCAACCGCCTCACTATATTATCAATTCCTCAGTCCAAGAGTTTGCTCCCATACTTTTAGGCCCCAAATTTGTAGGTCAATATAGTACTCGATTTTCCGTTTCGGCCTCTTGTGTGGTGGAGCCACTATTAGGCAGGCCTGGTAGGTTATTCTGCCATCTACACATGCCTACTCCAACCACAGCACCAGGACCCGCAAAACAATGATAACTCACACACACACACACAGAATACCAGCCATAACAAGAAAAAATGACAATACACTGAAATACACATGGAACAGATGTAAATGGGGACGCTTCATGCTTCTCCTGGAAGCAGCAGTTATTATTTTTCCTAGGACCATCATCATCACTAAAAAGCTGAGAAACTAATTCCCTTGAAAGTCATGATCTGTGATCTAAACTACCATTCAAGAAACACCCAGAAAATTAATTCATCGTCTCCGAATCCACCCAAAAGATAAATAAAACTGTCTTAAAATTAACATTAGTAGCTAAAATTCTCTCAGCAATATGCGACGGAAGACTACCAAAATTATTGACTAAGCAGTGTACAGTAATGGAAGTTGGAAACGCACCGCTCATTCACTGCCAGTCGCCATTAAGAATTCACCCTCACATACAACTTCACCGCCAACATATGCCTTCCCTTCCATTTTCGCGATTCCAAATCGTTTCTGCAACTTCACTAGGTTCATCCGCATAACCAAGGTATCTCCGGCAATCACAGGCTTTCGAAACCTAACTTTGTCTATCCCTGCAAAGAAAAAGTTCTCCTGGGAGCCACCAACTTCAGGTTGCAGCATCACCAGGCCTCCAACTTGAGCCATTGCCTGAATAACAATATTCCGCAGTCACCACATGCAACAATTTATGTAATCGACAAACCAGATTTAGGTGACTCTTCCTACCCTAAAGAGCTTAACAATTCACATGTGAAGATTACTGAGCATTATTACAGCAACAACTACAAAACAAATTTCCACACTAAATGGTTTCGGCTATATGGATTCTTTGTTTCTGTAGAGTTCAATCTGGTGCCATACTAACAGTTTGACTCAATAGAAGCTAGATCATTCTTTATTGTTTCCTTTCAACACCTTTTACTGAGAGCATTATTGTTTGATGAAAAGAATGCCAAACTTCAATCACACTAATGAGGTCCACAGGTGAGCTCTGAGGTGTACAGTTATGTAATTGCCAGGTATGAGGAGTTCCTTGAGAAAACGAAAGAACAAAAGGGACTTAATCGAGCCAGCAAAAGTTCGGCTTAGAGGGAAGAGAGATTTCTTGCTGACAATCTGAAATCTTATTATTTATATGACCAGAATGCCAGTAGTTTGATCAAGAATAAGATAGCTTTCTGATCACACAATGAGCAATAGCTCACCTGGCTAGGGGATGGACGGGCTCACAGGGTGAAGGTCATGAATTTATACTCGGGGACATGCATCTGACTTCGGCCTCTATATTGTACAGAGAAAAAAAAGCTTTATGAGCTCTTGGAAAAGGGTAGGGATTAGCGTATTAGGGCTGGCAACTTCAGACAACCTGAAAATCAGATTTGTCCAGCCAAAGTGACATGAAAGTAATGCACTCATGCTCGCTCAAACCACTTCTGACATGAACAAAAAGGACACGGTTCGAACATGACTTGGGACACAAAATTAACCAGTAATTGATGCCAACTGGTCCTTGCGGGCAATCAAAAGGGGTTGAAGCTGCCAATATAGCACATTGGTGGAAAGAACAAGTAAAAGCTTATGGTTAAGGGCATACTAACTTGTCAGGCATAAAGACCAATCTAAGAACTTGCACATTTATTAAACTCTAAAAAAAAAACAGGAAACTTGCTGAACATGTAGAACAAGATCTATCTTGTGAACAGATGATATATATGTAACAGGGTGACTGACCATCAAATTTGTAACTGATTGTCTAAATAAATAGTTGCATGGGGACATAATATGTCCACGAGGTCTCTTAGGAACATAACATGTCAGAAATTTCAAGATGTTAAGCAGGAAGGAACAAGGAATCAGTTCAAATGTTTGCTTTTACCATTACACTTAAGCGTTGGTTTCTTAAACATGCTCTTATACATAACTAAAACAACAAAGTCATTTCGACAAGACAGTCTTGACAGTAGTAGCATTAGTCAGAATGATAGCCAAAAATATCACTCTTGCGAACCGTTTGACAATGGAAAATTTTGTATATTTTAATAATGATGTTTTTCTCCAAATATCAATCTTATAAAAGTCTAAAAGACAAAATAAAAAAGATAAAGATAAAATCATTATGTTCATATCCTGTTAACAATTATTTAACCACTAAAAAAATGAAAAATGAGAACTATGCTAAGTATAAAGGGAAAAGTTAAAAATCAGTTGTTACACCTAAACCACCTAATCTGAAGTACCTGAAAAAAAATCACAAACCATTTACAATGTTTGGTTTGTTTGGACATGATTTAATGAGATCTTTTATGGACTTATCTACAACCACAGGAACAGAATCTAGCATAAAAAGAAGGAACATCCATAGAATTAGACGTACTCCATTTAGTGCTAAAAAGTGGTCTCACCAGAAGAAAGGAGTTACCATCTCGTATGAAGAAATTAATTTTACAAAATCAAACATAAATCTGTATGTAATACCATATAGCACTCAATTGGATCCTTCAGAATAATATATATATATATATATATATATATATATATATATATATATATATATATATATATATATACACACACACACACACACATATATATGTACATATATATATAGAGAGAGATGATTCTGAATCACCATCTCATGGTGATCACATTTTATCATCGTCACGTGATACATCATATAACAGTAGGTATCTTTGATGCATGGAAACATTCTGAGCTTGACGTTTCCTGTTTCAACACGACACCAAAATCGTAAATGCCATCAAAATGTTCTTGAAAACTTCTTGAGCTTGACATTTCCTTGTTCGTTTCAGATGGAAAATGTTGGTAAAACATTTTGGCAACATTTCCCGTTTCAGTGTTACATCAAAACGAAAAATGTGATGATTCATTTCCCGATAACATAGATGCCTAGCGTTGAATCATGTCTCATTAAAACATGCCAGTGATATTTTATCATGCTTGTTTAGTTTTTATAAAAAAGACGACCATCACATTCCAAACCACTTCTGAATGTGCATGGGTTAGAGCATCCGCATTGTCCGTGAGATGTCTCTAGTTCCAACCTCAATAGCATGTTGATTTCTTTTTATAATTTCCTTTTCATTTTTCTTCACACATATATAATATGCATAAACATATAATATCCATATATATACATTTCCTGTTTGTTAATTATATGAGATTTGTCATTTCCTGCTTCCCAATTGTTTCAACATCTGTTTTCGTGCAACATAAGTAGGCATTCACCATGAGGATTGATGCTTGGATGTTAAATATCATATATACACTAACACAAAAGTATATATGCACTTTTTGCTTTTTTACCTTTGCACACTTCAACCATCCATCTTTGGTTGAAATTTTCAAAGATATGGCATGCATATTAGACTTTTCCTTATATATATATTCAATGCACATGGTACTCAATTGGTACCCACAATGTAAATGTACAAGGCCCCACTGCAACAAATATCATAAAGTGGCGAACTCCACTGCATTCATTGCAATAGAGCTTAGTTTTCTTTACAGTGTGAGTACCAATTGAACACTATATACATTAAGTATAATCCACTTCTCATGCCCTAAAAGCATATATATGTATATATATATATGCTTTTAGGGCATGAGTGTCATTTAAAAAGTTAAATATGTGGTTGAAAAAAATTAAAAATAAGAACCCCTTCTTAAACTCATGCACCAAAAGAAGTAAAGGGGAGAGGTGCAAATGCACCTTGTAAGTGTGCAGGATTATATATATATATATATATATATATATATATATATATATATATATATATATATATATATATATATACGAGAGAGAGAGTTTATTAGAACTAACTAGCCACCATTGGCTGGATCTTTTAAGATCTAGCAGTCACTGATGCAGCTCCAAAATAATGACATTTATCTTTAAAATCATTTTAAGTTCATTAAATCCATCTGAAATGCAGTATGGAAGAAATGCAGCGTCTTAACTTCTTTATGACCAATTTAAATGCAGAATTAATATAATGCTCCAGAGGAAAAAAATCGATATCATCTTTTAGATACATAATGGTGGTTTTTGGACACTAAATCCAACATTCATGATAAAGCTTCAAAATAATCACTTTCATCTTTACAGTCATCTTAAGTTCTTTAGAACCATTTAAAATGCAATATTAACGTAATGTTCTGAAAATAATGCAGCATCTTAAATTCTTCACAACCCTGGGTTTCGACCCTCCTTTTCACCAAAAAGAAAAAACTTTGCAACCACCTTTTCCAATCAGTTGGACCTGCATTGGATTCAAATAGTTCCATGTTGACCATGTTGACTGATGTAAGTACTGATCCACGCCTTATTGGGTCTACAATTGAAAAACTACCAGATACATGTATTGTGAACTATATTAAAAAAATCAAAATCAGTATATACAAGCAATATGGTTTTGAATTTCATGTCCAACTAATTGGATTTGGATATTTCATGTCTGAGTCTCTGGCATCCCTTGCCAATACTTTAAAAAAATCACTTACATGAATGCTCCAAATTCAAGAACCACAATCATTTCAAGTGACAGATTTAATCTCAGCACTTCGATAAAAGATAAGCTGATTATTAAAAAAAAAGAGAACCAAAATAATGAATTGATATGTATTCTGCAGAGCAGAAATGCTCCGAATCAGAACATAAATAAATTAAGAAGGCAACACGAAAATGAAGTAATTTGTCAAATAAAGAAACCACTGCAATAAAAGTAATGCTGGTCCAAAGTACCTCAACCATAAGAACACCTGGCATAATTGGCCTTTCCGGAAAATGACCTGGAAAGAAATTATCGTTGATTGTGACATTTTTTATTCCAACAGCAGAAACACCAGGCGTATATTCAATAACTCTATCCACAAGAAGAAAAGGATACCTGGCAGGAGGAAAGAAGGAAATAAGCATCAGAGTAGCATCTATAACCTGGAATTGTAGTAATATTCAGCTTGAATTGCACAGAAATGAAAACATTTAGCAAGACAAACAAATCGTTGTAGTACGTATGTTATTGACCCCAAATATGTCAATTCATGAATACAGACATGCACAAAGTGTTATACAATGAGTAGGTTCTGCCGTTCTGGACTCTTTGATCAGGCCCATAGTTTGAAATGGTGAATCTTGAGGTGTTCAACTGATGTGCCTCTAACCTAAAGAGCTTCTGAGGTTTAAGCTTACGCCTCCACCGGCAATGTTAAAGCTCATGGATCTAACCACCAGAGAATTAAACCTGTCATATAAAAGTATTTTTTTATAGTCACTCAATATGCTGCAATTATATAGTTGTTGATACTTGAAGGATGATTGTTGATATTTTTATTTGAATGATGTTATACAATTTCGTAATATCTATATATTTTTATATATGCATGTGAGAAAATGGAAAAAATGGTAAAAGAAAATGAACAGCTGGTCATTAGGATTCTAACATTAAACATCTCATATAGCAAAAAGGCATTGGAACCATATGAGCTGTGCTAAATTGCTAATGCATGTAACATTTTATGTTTTTTGAACATTATACGTTAGGTTCAGACAAAACATATGGTGAAACATTTCAATGGTTTCTGGGTCTCCTTACCATTTGAAACGGGACATGGTTTCTGTAGATAATAGCACAACACTTATTAATCACTTATTTGGTCATTCTTCATTTTTCAAGTTGATGAGCAGTATCATGCTAGCATCTGTTTGCATGTCACATTTAACTTAGCCTATTGAACTGCAACTAAATGATAGCAACGAATGACAAACGCTGTTGGGGAATCTTTCAGATAAATGAAATGAAAAGATCACGATAGATTGACCACAAGGTGAAGTGCAATTGAATGATAGCGATTCATTTCATTGTTGCTACCGAATCAACGTACATCAATACTCAGATTTTTCTAATATTCATGGATTTTATGATCTAAAGGCATTGACGCTTATTATGCCAGGCAGACTCGATTTTTTTGGAACACCGCATGCACCTTTAAAAACCCTTGAAACACGTTTTCCATCGAGTTCTTTTGATAAAAGTACTTGAGTCTTTTAGTATGAAATTTCAGAACATAACAAAGAAACATGTATTGGTGCACGCACACACACAGACACACATCTTGTGTTCGTGTGTGCCTGTGTTTGGGGGGGAAGAGAGTATACACATCTTTTGCTAATACTTTTAATGTTCATTTCCGCCTTTTTGAAGTTAAACTCGTGGCAAATCAAAGAGAAGGAATTTCTCCTCAGTGAAGCTCACAATCTCCAGAGTTCCAGCATCATGCTGCGAAAAGCAAAAAGTCTATGGACATCAATCCGACTTTGAAAATCGTGTCCAAACATGCCCACAAGAATATATTTGCTTGTCCATTAACTTCCAGAAAGAAACAACTCATATGCGAAAGTTGTTCAGCAATGAATAAAAAGGTGGAGGAAGGGTTCTTCACAAAAAACGATGAGATGCCCGATGAATAAAAAAACAGATGCTTTGGATATCTCACCTGTGGGGCAAGATCTCTCGAATCTGATTGATATCAAGCACACTTGGAAATGCCTTATACTCTGTAGAGAAGAAACGCATAAAACAGGGGAAAAATGAGTACCAGATGCACAAAAATCACAATAATCGCCAGAACTCTTCGTAACAAAGCAAATCAAACGTACGCTTCTCGATCGGAACCTCCTCTACGGTCGGCGCACTGTTCGTTCCATCGGAGGACACGAGAGCGATGTGGAAGCCGCTGCGTTGCCTCGAACCGATCTCTGGTGTAGTGCTAAGAGAAAGTGGGAGCGGCGAGAAACGCTTCCTGAAAGAAGGAAGAAGAGGCGACGAACCGTTGCGACGGGGGCAAGAGATCAGTGATGCCGGAGCCGGCGACGAAGAGACGATGGATTTCGTCGCCATAGAGAGTAAGAAGAGGGAGTGAGGAAGATGGAGGAGCTATTTATTCCTAAGGAGGGGAAGTTATGAGCGGAGGTATCGAGGGATGGATGAGGAAAAGGGAGAAGGCTGCGCTGACAATCGGGTGCACCGGTGTGTTCGGTCGACACGACACGAACCCGACACGAACTCAGCTTCATGACCTTGGCAAGCTGGGTCGGGTTAGCCGGACCCCCTACATCCAGACGGACCATACCAGCAAAACACATGAACCTCCACACCCCAAGGTTCAGTTGGGTTAGATATTGTCGGTTCGAATAGGAACCAAACAGGCCTCGAAACTGCTGGTGACTGGAACAGATTGAACCGGCCCAAAACCGTAACCAAACCCAGAAACCCATGCTTCGGTTACGGTTCATTATTTTCAGAAACCGGCCTAAAACTGGAATCTATGGTTTTAAAAATGCTTGTTAATAATATATATATATATATATATATTATACATATACTGACATACGTTGAAGGGTGGCTCAATGATAGAAAACTATCTACTGTTGAGTTAGGTGAGAGCCCGTCTCCTACAGACTAACACCATTTTCTTAAAAAAATATTTTTTAACCAATTTTAGAACGATTTTGATACTGAAATCAGAACCGGACATGTCTAAATTAGGTCATGCCGAAACATGAAAACGACTCGAGAAGTCAGTAATCATGTAAATAACGCCGTGCATATGGGCTTGTAGCTCATTGTACCACAGACAAAGTAGGTGATTGTGTTTGTTCACATATATATAGAGAGAGAGAGAGAGATTGATTGGGTTTATCCACAAATGATGTTGTTCTCATGTCCGACTGTTATTAAAAGTATGATTCTTCATACATTTTTCAAAAACTTAAAAAAATATATATTTATACTACCAAAAAGTAATAAGTAAGCATGCCTACATATCATGACTCAATTTTCTTTTATATATATATATATATATATATATATATATATATATATATATATATATATATATATATATATATATATATATATATATATATATATATATATATATATATATATATTAAAGAAAGAAAAATACTTGATAACTAACATGTTCAAACAAATCCCAATCATCCATTTTAAGTTTATGTACGATTAACATTTGAATTAAAAGCCAAAAGATATGAATGCAAATAAAATAATTTTTTAAAAATACGTAAGTACTATTATTTTTTTAATTCAAAATTTAATCATCTATCACATAAAATAGATTATTAAGATTTGTTTAAATATACTAACAGCTTAAGTGTACTAACATATATTAAGTTCTCTTCCTCTTTGTGTGTATATATATATATATATAGGTTATGCTTGGGTTGATCTCGTTTCAAAATGAACACGAAATGGCATGACCAAAAACCAGAAACAAGATATTGATGACAACACAACATCGATGGGAAACAAAGGCATGACCTGAAAAGTCTAAACCCAAGGCACAAAAAACATCATGTAGCATTCAGGTTGACCTGTTATCGACAAGAACATGAAATGTCAGTCTAACAACGACACAAAACAGTAAAATTCCATCCGTGAATCACCTCAGTCAGGAGATCCTTGGCTTGTTGAGCATCTTAGGCCGAGATTTTGTAGAGAGTTCAACCCTTAGATTAATCTTTAAGGGTCACAATGCTTTGTCAAAAATCATTGAATGCCATTTAAACTAGGGCTGTCAAACAAGCCAAACAAACTGCTCGTGTTTGGCTCGTTTCCTATACGAGCAACTTGTGCATGTATATTTATGAACAATTCATGTTCTTGAGCAACACATCATTTCATAATGGACAGTTCAATCTAATTTCAACTTGTGTTTGAGCTCGCCTGAACTAGGAAGCACACAGTAAACTAGCATTTAGTGAAAGAAAAAGATAAAGAAGACACGAAAAAGAAAGCCCAGCCGCCACTTGCACACACACACACAGTTCATCTCAAAACATGCGTTCCCCCCAGTCAAATTTCCTGAAGACATTTAACATATTCGAATCTCATTTCTCATCTCCAACTGGACAGAGTTTTACTTCCAACGCAATTTCTTTTCCAATAAACTTGAGTCCACATGTATCATTTCTTCGTCAATTGAAACACCATCCTAAAATGCCACCAAACCATCTACTCATCTTCCAAACGACAGACATCTGGCTTAATGCTCTTCTAACACTAGAGATGATCAACAGAATTCAGCTGCTATAGTAACGTCGACCACAACTGGTCAATTTCCTCTTTAGTGACTATTTTCCAATCCAGCCGGAAGCTGATTTTGACAAAAGGTTTACTGCATTTGAAGATTTCTCCTTCCTGCAAAGGTGAACGAAAAACAGAACCAGTGACCACATTGTGTCGCACACGGATGGATGTTAATGCATGCGTGTTACAGCACAAACACCCTGTTACCTGGATATCTCTTCGACAGCCTTCATGATCTCAGAAGAACTTGTTTCCAGCACTTGGCCTCCAAGGATAATCTCATCCAAAAGGGCATGCAACTGCACATAAGGTAAGGAAGATAGCAGCACTAAGGGACAGTAGAGACTAGAAAAGAACGAGGAATGAGGGATAAGAAGAAGATAATTAGCGAGGGGAAAGGGTGTGATCCTGTGTTACAAAGATCATATCGTATCACATGGCACCACAGCAATGTGTAGGAGGTCTAAAAGACAAGACTCGGACCCCTGAATCTAAATGTTTACTTATTGGTCCGTGTAGGACCATAGAGTATCATAATGCATCGTAAGAAATATGTTGTTTCACGAGATATAGCTTCTTTTTATTTGAATGTTATAAATTTAAAAGAAGTATCCTGATCCCTTTGTGTTGCATTTTCAATGCTAAGAGATGTTAAAACCCAATCTTCAAACATAAAACCTATTATGTCATGTCATGTATTAAATTTTAAAAATTAGAGGTGCTTTATCGAGAAAAGCACGGGAACATAGCTGAAACCATCTTGCTAGATATATAATTTCTGTAATGTCAATGTGAGAGGAAAGGTCTAAGAGACATCAAAAGGGCATCGTGCACATTTATGTTGAGAGAGTACGCACTATACTCTACATGTTATACACACACACACACACACACACACACACACACACACACACATATATATATATATATATATATATATATATATATATATATATATATATATATATATTGACACAGGAGGGAATCCATGTGTGGGTAGTGTATTAAGTCAGCTCCCAAGATTCAATACATTATCACTTTAGCCATTTTTAGGAACACCATTTTGGATCAGTTTTATTTTCTGCCATGTAACAGCCAGGAAGGAGCTGAATTGACTGGAAAAGAGCAGAGTATCAAAACGAAAAAGGACCCAACAGGGTATCATAGTGAATTTTCTTTTTTGTCTTTTATATTATTTTGTTTGTATCTTTTACTATTTTTCTTGTTTGGTAATTTTTTTATGCAAAAAAATTGCATATCTTACAATTTGATACCGTGTGGTACCATATCGGTAACTCTTCTGACATGAGTTTAATACGATATTTACAGCATTGGTATAATCAACTAAAAAACACGTGCACAAGTTGAAACGTTGCCCTTGGACAACAATATCGTAAAGCACAATTACATAAACATGACCCTGGAGTAAAAGTTAAGTCACACAGACACTTTTAAGAGGTGGAGTGTCGACCTTGACGCGGGTGCGACACCGATACCGACACCGTGTCTGTGTGACATGGCAAAAAAAATACAAAAAAAGAGATTTTTTTTTTGTAACTCACGGTTCTGCCGTTTATGGTGTATTTATCCTAGAGAACCCGATCAAAGGGGAAGTGATCCGCAAAGACGATGAAACCGAAGCCTCTTAGTCAACTCGTGACCTTATCTCTCATGATAACCACCTGAGTTACCTCACCATAGTTTCCAAAATACTCATTCACCTTGTCTTCCATCATCTCCCATAAAACTCCGCCGATGAACATAGAAAAATATCTCAACGCGGACCTTCTTCACTTCCTTTTGTATGGATATTTCATGCTTCCAAATCTGGTATCGATTTTGAAGTTCGGGTCTTTTTGGATAAATGGGTCTGAATATGTAAAGATTGACTTGTGTATTATGATGAAATTAGTAGTTGTTTACCGTTTACGGGTTTTGCTTTAATATAAAGTTGTGTACTTGCTATGGTCATAGCTTGAATATTATATATAATATATAATGTTATATACCCTAGTTGTGTCGTCGCACCCAAATTTTTTTAAATTTATTGTATCCCGCACCCGCACTTGTGTCCGCACCCACACTCGCACCCATGTGACATAGAGTAAAAGACAAATGTACCCCAGTAAGGAACGACCACAAGACATTCAACAATTTTAATAAACTGAGTGATTCTTTAAAAATAATAATTGGCCAAAATATTATGATAACAATAGCAAAACCATGCCTTTTCCCAACTAGGTAGGATTGGCTACGTGAATTATTAATGTAAACAAAAATAATATTTCCTTGTGTAGGTTCACACCGTTCTTTGCATTCATTACCATAGTTGCAATGAAACTTTTATCCTTTGCATTTCCCAACAAGGCTTATTAGCATGAAATTTGTCTCATAAACCAATGTTATAAAAATTGTATCGTACGATACGATACGATACAATACGATTTTATTGAGTATCGTACGAGTATACGGTACGATACAGGGATAAATATCACAATAAGCGATTTATCACGTCGTATCGTACGATACACCCCATATCGTACAAGTCAACGCTAATTTCTATGTTATAAAATCTAAAAATCCGAAGTTGCGAAAATCTTTTTTGTTTCTTTCCAAACCATTTTTTACGTCATTCCCTTGCTCTCATATCCTCTTATTATCCTCGTTCTTGTTGATTTCATGATTTATTAACAAGTTTCTCAAGTGTTTCACCCAATCCAACTCCCCAACTCTACGATTTTTATCAAATTTGTGGCATACCTCTTTCCTTTTACATTCTACTTGATTTTTCAATTGAAAAAATTGGGGGTTTTACAAATTTTTTTATTCTTAACCGCTAAAAAGTCTTTTTATGCTTGTTGATTATTCACTCTTATCTTAATGGCTTCTCATTGAGTCAATTTGGCATGAAAATATTGCACCCCAGCAGTAAAATATGGTGATATTTCTCGTATGAAACACTACCTTACGGTTACGGGAACCAAAAAAGATGCTAATACATGTTCTCAGGTTTTCGAAGCAATGAAGTATGAGATTGAGCAAGTATTGAAGGCTTCGAAGGAAAAGAAGAGATTAAGGGTAAGAGAACGTAGAAATAGATGGTTGGGATATGTCTCAACCTTTTGAAGATGTTTCTGTTGAAGGAATGTATGGTGATGAATTTCATGATACAACTGAGATGGAAGAAGAGACGGTTGAAAGGAGAGGAAAAGGTGAGAAAAGAGAAAAAGTGTAGGTTTTGGTGGTAGTAGCAGTAGAGTTGACTTTTGTTCTACTGCAAGAGCTCCTACTCACTCGATGCCTATGAGGGGTGCTAGAGGATGAGCCAGAGTAAGAGGTAGTGAGATGCTTTCATTTTTCCTCTCACGTACGATTTATGGAGCTCAGTCAGGCATTAAATTAGCTATGGCTTCAAAGGAAGTAATTGAGAAAGTAGATTTGATGTGTGCTGAATTTTTTTATTAAATTTGCCTTCCTCTCAATGTTGCAAACTCATTTTCTTTTCAAAGTATGACGGATGCTATTGCTAGTGTGGGATCAAGTTATAGAGTCCTTACTTATCATGCTTTGAGGGGTACATTATTCCATAAATGGGTTGATATTGTTAATGCATGAAATTTTGAATTTATGAGTCGTGGAAGGATATGAGATGTTTTATTATGGCTTATGGTTGGACAGATGGTCAACATAGGTCGTTGGTGAACTTTCTAGTCTATTGTCCCAAAGGGACACTATTTTTTAAATCATGACTTGTCTCAATATTGATAAAATTGTACATAATTTATTCCCTATTTTCGAGAAAGTTGTTGAGGAAGTAGGTGCTTTAAATGTTGTTAAATTGATTATTGATAATACTACAAATTTTAGAGCAGTTGGTAAGATGCTTGAGGCAAACCATTCATCTTTAGTATGGACTTCATGTTGCACATTCCATAGCTTAAAGATTTGAGTGCAATGGATGAAATAAGAGGGACTATAGATACATGCAAAAATGTTATAAAGTTTTTTATTAGGCCTTTATTAACAAGATTTGTTATGAATGTCATTACTGTGCAAAGTCTTGTTATATAAAAAAATACATTGGAAAAATTGTTTGCATATGATGAATGAGACTCTATTAGTTGGTCTAGAAAGAGAGAGAATTGTTGTGGTAGATGTTTTCATTGCTGATTTTTTAGAAAATTACAGCAAATTTTTTAGGATAATTGTACCTTTAGTTAAAGTAACGAGGACGGTGAACAGTGAAGATAGGCCTCCTATGCCTTATATATGTGATGCTATGGATAAGGCTAAATTGAAAATACAAGCAAACCTTGACCGCAAGCGGTAACTTCTAAAGAAGGTTTTAAAGATAATTGATACACGTTGGAACCATCAAATGCATCATGATTTGCATATTGCTGTATATTTCTTTAACCTTTCTATTCGATTTTCTCTCAACTTTATAGAGGACAAAGAAGTAAAAAAGGATATATTGAATGCAATTGACCTTGTTGAAGATTTATATACTCATTGCAATATCCATTTAGAGTTAAGCAAGTATAATCAGAGTGTGTTGAAGAATTTGGAAGGTCAATTGCAATCTAACTTTGTTCCCAAATGCGAACAGGTATTGTGTTTTTATTGATATTCATTTAAGTTATCAATTGATTGACTTTAAGTGTTTCTTATTAATTATTATTGTGTTTTATTTCAGATGAATGGTGGACTCGTTTTAGTGTAGATGCACAGATAATGACAAGGTTTTGAGCAAAACATAGTTTGAGTGGGTGCGAGAAGAATTAGAGATTTTTCAAACGCATTCACACGAAAAAGCGAAACAGACTGGAGCATGCTTGACTGCGTGATTTGGTATATGTTGCCTACAACATGAAGTTAAGGCAAAAGTAATAATTTTAAAATATATATTATTTATTATTGCCTAGTTCTTTTTAATCTTATTAATAATGAATAATCGATGTAGCTATATTGCATTTGATATTCTTTATAATTTGAATATTTTTTCTTTACTAACAAATGCAAAATGATGCCATATGACCCGTTGAGCTACGAAAATGTTAATATTCTTGATGATTGGGTCGAAGAGGAGGAGTCCCTATCAATTTAGAGGATGAAAACTAGGAGATACTTCAAGCCAAAGCAGAACTTAGTTGGAGATGATGAAAATGAAGGCGTTGGATAGACAGAACCAATTGTGGAGGAGGAAGAGGAAGGAGATGATGATGATGATGGTGATGGTGGTGATCCTGACTATGTTGATTATAATGCTTTTGTTGATTATGATCCACGTTGTGGATGATTGTAATTTGTTTTAACTTTTAACTTTTATTTGTAACTTTGTAACTCCGCCCATGTAAGGGATCACCCTTGCATTGTCGGTCCCAAGCCTGGATAAAGGAGGAGGGTTGTGTTAGGCTTTCGACAGCCAGCGTAAAACTGTAAATATTCGTCAATGAACGAAGGTTGATATTGCACGAATCAAATCCACCAAGTTGCCAAGAGTCAAGTGGCATTCAAGCACGAATGTCAATCTTCAAGAATAACCAACACGAGAGCGGAAGCACATACAAACATGTCAAAAAGCAGTGCAAGACTACATACTTTATTTATGAAATAATGGAGTATTTATAGACAACATGAGGTATGAAAAATAAGCAATAAGAAGGGAGAAGAAGTGAGCTAGTGTTGGCCGGCCAGCAACTAGCCGTTAGGCCAGGCCAACGATAGTAGTCAGGGCCATGCTGGCCCTGGCCCTGCCTCAAGCTGGGGCTGCACGGGCCCTAGTGGCCCGTGGCCCTATTACATTAACACCTCCCTCAAACTTACGGGGTATACACTGAAAGTTTGTCTAACAAAAACTCAAACCGAGGAGCTGAAAGGGATTTAGTGAAGAAGTTTGCTAGCTGCTTCTCAGATGTGACATAACAAAGTAAAATCTTCTTATTCAGACATTCTTCACGAACAAAGTAGTAATCCATCTCGATATGCTTTGTCCTCAAATCGAAAGTGTTGTTGGAAGCAATGTACATGGCGCTTTTGTTGTCACAATACATGATGGCAGGGCGTTGTAAAGTGACTCCCATGTCTGCAAGAATGGTTGTGATCGAAGAGATCTCCATCGTAGCTGCAGCCATAGCTCGATATCCGGCTTCCGTGGATGAGAGGGGCACCTTCTGTTGTTTTTTGCACTTTCAGGAAATAAGAGATTCACCTAAAAACACACAAAAACCAGTCGTAGAGTGTCTATCGTTGACATCTTCACCCCAATCAACATCCGTATATACAGATAAATCAAAAGATGAAGAAGTTAAGAGGACCCCCTTGTGGGGAGTATTTCTAATATATTGAATAATGCGCAAAACAACACTGATATGAACAAAAGTGGGTGCCTGTTGAAATTGACTTGCTGTGTGTACTGCATGAGAAATATCTGGTCTAGTAATGGTGAGATAAGTAAGTGCACTTATGAGCTGTCAATATGAGGTGGGGTCATCTAATTTCTCACCATCAGTGGATCTTAATTTGGTGCCTAGGACTTTCGGTATATCAACAATCTTAGTATCTGTAAGACCAAATCTTTCAATAATATCATTAGCAAACTTTGTTTGAGACATAAAGTATCCACAATTATTTTTAGTTATCTCAATACCTAAAAAAAAAATCAGCATACCCAAGTCTTTCATATCAAATTCATGATGAAGGTTAAGTTTAACTTCGGCTATTCCTGCTTCATCACTTCCTGTGATGATCATGTCATCCACATACAAAAGTAAGATAACAATACCGGATTTTGTTTTTCGTACAAACAATGCAGTATCAGTATAGCAAGTCACAAAATTATGCAAATGCATGAATTTTTCAAATCGGTCAAACCAAGCTTTAGGAGCTTGTTTCAGACCATACAAAACCTTTCGCAATTTAAGAGCATGACCAGGAGGAAGATTGAGACCAGGTTGAGGACTCATGTAGACTTCTTCATTCAAATAGCCATTCAGAAAAGCATTCTTGACATCAAGTTGATATATATTTCATTGCTTAATTACACTAATGGTTATGAAAATTCTAATTGTAGTCATCCAAGCTACTGGGACAAAAGTTTCAATCATAGTCAATTCCATATTCTTGGGCATAACCTTTAGCAACTAGTCTGGCCTTATATCTTTCAATGTGATCATTGCTATGAGTTTTGATTTTGTATACCCATCGACATCCAATGATTTTCTTGTCCTTTGGTATAGGTGTAATTATCCATGTCTGAGCCTTGTTTAGGGCGTTAAGTTAATCTTTCATAGCATCTTCCCATTCTAAAATGCCTTTAGCTTGATGATAGAACCTAGGGTCATTAACTTGATGAAGGGTGGCAATCAAATTCTTTCGTTGTGGTTCAAAAAATTCATAGGACACAAATCGCTAGGGAGGTCGTGAGATCCTGGGTTCTAACCTTGTATTATCAGATTCTATATGGTTAACAATAGTTTTTCTAGGACGTGTTGTATAATATGAGGGGAAGGGTTCAACAATTGAGTGAGTATCAACAGTTGTGTGTGAAGTGTCATTGTCTTCAACAGGGTTCTCTTGAATAGCTTGATGATGAGTCACAATCATCTTCTTAAGTTCAAAAAAATCTTGAGGAAATACAGATCCAGAGTTCTTCAAGGATTTAGTCTCATAATAAATATCATTCTCAAAAAAATTTACATCCTTAGACACGTATAGTTTGTCTTCTATAGGATCAAAACACTTATAACCTTTCTTATCAATACCATAACCGAGGAATACACATTCAATAGCTCTTGGTGATAATTTATCATTCTTGTCTGTATACACAAAACACCTACATCCAAAAACTCTAAGTCTTTCATAGTATGGGAGAATATTATACAATTTTTCAAAAGGTGAGGTATTTTCAAGGTTAGACGAATGCCTTCTATTTATGAGATATTCTGCAGTAATAGTGGCTTCGGCCCATAGATATTTAGGGACCTTACTAGCAATTAGCATGGTTCTACAAGACTCAATATGTCTATGTTTTCTTTCCGCTAGACCATTTTATTGAGGTGTCTTGGTGCATGATTTTTTATGAAAAACACCATTTATTTTAATAAATTTTTGAAATTCATTAGACATATATTCTCCTCCCGAATAGGATCTAAAGATTTTAATGATGGCTCCAAATTGGTTTTTAATCATATTACAAAATACAACAAAATTTTAAAATACTTTGGATTTATGTTTTAATAGATATATCCATGTGAAACGAGTAAAGTCATCCACAAAAATTACATAGTATTGAACTCCTCCTTTAGAGGCAACGGGCGCGGGACCCCAAACATCCGAATATATTAGATCAAAAGCTTTGTTTGATACATAATTCATTTCTCCAAAAGGAAGATGATGCATTTTTCCAAGAATACAATCTTTACATTCAAACTTTTTCTCTCTAATTGTTTTCATCAAGGGAATATTACATAATTTTTTAGAGTCCAAGTATCCAAGTCTTTTATGCCAAAAAGTAGCATATTGGGCTACGTTACAAAACTCAAAATTTGACATAACAAGATAGTCCATTTTGTATAGTCCACTTTCTTTATGGCCTTGACCAATCACCTTCCTCGATAGGTGATCCTGCACCACACAATGTTTGGATGAGAAAGTGACTATACAATTATTATCACATATTTGAGCAACCGAAAGCAAGTTCAAATTAAGTTTAGGTATAAGGCTCACATTTTGAATTTTAAAGTTTTCTTTTTCAAAATTTCCGATCTTTTTGATTTGGAGTTTTGTTCCATCGGCCTAAACATATGTTTTCCAATAGTCTCACAAGAATTAATCAAAGCATCTTCACTATGTGTCATATGAAAAGATGCACCGGAATCCAAAAACCGACATACCTTGAGAAGTAGATAGAGCATTCCCGAAGATGCTTGCTTTTTCCTTAAAGATCTCTTCTATGTATGCTTTGATGTTGTTGGGCAAGATACCTCTTCTTCCACGGCTCCCACGTTTCCACCCCTTTTCCGAAGTAGAGGACAAGTAGTTTTAATGTGTCCACTTTCCTTACAATAATGACAAATACTATCCTTGTTGGGCCATAACTCCGAAAAATCATTATGATAGTTCCTAATGCTTAGATTCTTTTGTTTGAGCATAATCATTCTTTCTATTAAATCAATTTGAAAACAAAATCATCTTCAGAAAGAAGCTTTTTTAAATATTCTCAAGTTTCAAACGCATTTTCAAAAGCACTAGTTCTATTTCTAAGTATTGATTGTCTAAAAATTCTTGAAATTCATCTAATTTGTGAAGGTTTCCAAATTTATCAAAACTTCTTAATTGAGTCCATAACTCTGAAAAATAATTATGGTAATTCCTAATGCTTAAATTCCCTTGTTTGAGCATAACCATTCTTTCTATTAAATCAATTTGAAAACAAAATTGTTTTGAGAATAAAGCTTTTTTAAATATTCCCAAGTTTCAAAAGCATTTTCAAAAGCACTAATTCTATTTCTAAGTTTTTCATCAACATTTTAACAAATAATCCATGAAATTTTTGCATTCATCTTTTCTCATAATTTCAAATCTATCTTGTATGTTTCATGTGCTTTGATGATTTCATCGTCATCCAAGCCATCAATGTTCAAAATTGGTTCCTTTATGGTTCCATCGATGTAATCCCAAAAATCTTTTGATAAAAAAAACTTTTTCATCGTTCTAGCACAACTTTGGTAACACTTTGAGTCTAGAATACATCTAAACGACTCATTTTAACCTTTCATTTTGTGCAAAATTAAAGATTTTGAACTAACCTCAAGTTTGATGCAATTTTTCACATTTTGCACTCGTGGCACGCTTCCTAATGTACTCGATTTCTTCAATCCGAGGCTCTGAAACCATGTAAATATTCGTCAATGAACGAAGGTTAATATTGCACGAATCAAATCCACCAAGTCGCCAAGAGTCAAATTTACCAAGCACGAATGTCGATCTTCAAGAATAACCAACACGAGAGCGGAAGCACATACAAATAAGTCAAAAAGCAGTGCAAGATTGCATACTTTATTTATAAAATGATATAGTATTTATAAACAAGATGAGGTGTGAAAAATAAGCAACAAGAAGGGAGAAGAAGTGAGCTAGTATTAACCGGTCAGGCCAGCACTAGCCGTTGGGACCCAACGATAGTGGCCAGGGCCATGCTTGCCCTGACCCTGCCTCAAGCTGGGGCTGCACGAGCCCTAGCGGCCCGTGCCCCTATTACATTAACAAAAACTTTGTCTGATTTTTATAACATGGATTACAAAAATTATAAGCATTGCTTTGGGGCATCCTCGCCTAGTGACGTGTTGCAGAGCCCGAATGCAGTAATAAGTATGCAAGGGCCACTACATTTTCGCCTGAATGTAGTGAATCAATTGCAGAGAGGGTTCCCATATCATGGACGAATGTCAGTAAAGAAGTTAGTCCCGCAACATTGCAACCAGAATGTAGTGAAAAATTTACAGAGAGTCTCCGCATTTTGATTATGAACGGATGCGGGGGGTAAGGAAGTTAGTCCTAGATAATAAGGTTCGTATTGGTTCTTGAAATATCGAAACATTATCCGATAAGCTAATGGAGGTGGTAGATACATGATTCGGAGAAAGATTCATATTCTATGTTTACAAGAGACAATGGGTTGGAGAAAAAGCAAAGGAGATAGAGGATATAGGTTTTAAATTATGCAAGAAAAGGCTCGAAACGGAGTTGGTATTATCATAAATAAAGATTTAAAGGATAGTGTAGTAGACATACAACGATATGGTGACCGAATCATGACGTTGAAATTAGTGTTAGGAGCAGAGGTTTGGAATATAGTTTGTGCTTACGCACCCCAAGTAGGACTAGAAGATAGTATAAAGACTTTTTTTTGGGAAGAGTTAGATAAGGTGATTCAAAAGATTCCACAAAGGGAGATGATTTGTTTAGGAGGAGACTTAAATGGATATGTTGGTAAAGAGGCATTAGGATATCAAGGGATTCATGGAAACTTTGGTTTTGGGGATATAAATGAGGAAGGTGGGGAGATTTTAAATTTTGCTATGGCATTTGATCTCTTTATAGTCAATACAATCTTCAAAAAATGAGATGAACATTTAATTACTTATAAGAGTGGCTTATCACAAACACAAATTGATTACTTTATTTGTAGAAAAAAAGATAGAGCGTGTTGTAAAGATTGCAAGGTAATTTCAGGAGAAAGCTTAACCACCCAACATCGACTTTTAGTTATGGATTTACAAATAAAAAAATGGACAAAGAAGAAAAGAGTGCGTCGTATTTAGACTAAATGGTGGAACCTCAAAAGCGAGAAAGAAGATATATTTAAACTGAAAGTCCTTCAAAGAGATGTTTGGAACTATGTTGGTACACCCTGTAATATGTGGAACAATATGGCTATACATATTAGGAAAGTGACGAAAGATGTGTCAGGGGTATCTAAGGGAGGTGTACCGGCACAAAAAGAAGCTTGGTGGTGGAGTGAAGTAGTATAAAATAAAATCAAGGCAAAGAGGGCATGTTACAAATTACATTATGCTAAGAAAACTAGGCTGAGTAAAGCAAAAACTAAAATTTGGGAGGACTTATATAAAAAACTCAACTCAAAAGAGGGTGAAAGAGATATTTTTAGGATAGCTAGGGCTAGAGATAAGAAAACTAAAGATCTTAATTACGTTAGATGCATCAAAGACGAGGATGAAAAAATTCTAATGGCAAATGATGATATAAGAAATAGATGGAAAAACTATTTTTATAAGCTTTTTAATGAAAATAAAGATGTTAGTATTAGCTTAGGAGAGTTAGTCAAATTAGAAAAGTATATAAACCACAATATCTACCGACGTATTCAAAAGAATGAAGTCAAATAGGCTCTTAAACATATGAAAGGTAGTAAATCGGTAGGACCAGATAATATTACTATATAAGTTTGGAAAATACTAGGAGAAATAGGAATCACTTGGCTCACAAGACTATTTAATGAAATATGGAAAAACCAAAAGATGCCCAAGGAATGGAGAGCAAGTACACTTATACCCATATATAAGAACAAGGGAGACATTCAAAATTGTGCAAATTATCGAGGTATCAAGTTAATGAGCCATACTATGAAATTATGGGAAAGAATTATCGAACGTAGGTTAAGATAAGTATAAGTACAATAGAGAACCAATTTGGATTCATGCCAGGCAGATCTATTGTTCAAGCGATTCACCTTTTGAGATGTCTTATGGAACATTTTAGAGCAAAAAATAAAGAACTTCACATGATATTTATTGATCTAGAAAAAGCTTATGATAGGATATCGAGGGAGATTATTTGGAGAACTTTGGAAAAAAGAGGTATCCCATTAACATATATTAACCTTATAAGAGACATGTATGATGGTGTAAATACATGTGTGAGGACTCATTAAGGAACGACAGACTTCTTTGAAGTTAATATTGGGTTACATCAAAGATCAACTTTAAGTCCATACTTATTTATAATGGTGATGGATGAGTTAACAAAACATATTCAAGATGAAGTACCTTGGTGTATGTTATTTACAGATGACATTGTATTAGTGGAGGAGTCTAAGGAAAAAGTTAATAGAAAATTGGAACTATGGAGAGAAACATTAGAAAGCAAAGGCCTCCGACTTAGTAGAACAAAGACAAAATATATGGAATGTATGTTTGATCATTTGGTTACCTCAGAGGATATAGAAATTAAAATTGACACACATTGCATCCCCCAAAAGGAAAGTTTTAAATACCTAGGGTCACTTTTTCAGAGTGATGGAAGAATTGATGGAGATGTTACGCATAGAATTAATGCTGGTTGGTTAAAATAGAGAGGAGCATCAGGTATTCTTTATGATAAGAAGATACCATTAAAGTTAAAAGGTAAATAATATAGAGCAGCAATTAGGCCTGCCATGTTTGATGGTTATGAGTGTTGGGAAGTTAATCATCAACATGTACAAAAGATGTCTGTGAGAGAAATGAAGATGTTGAGATGGATGAGTGGTCATACAAGAAAAGACCGTATACATAATGACGTTATTAGAAACAAATTAGGAGTGGCATCAATAGAGGATAAAATGAGAGAATATCGTTTAAGATAGTTTGGACATATAGAAAGAAGAACCTTTAAGAAGGTTAGAAAACTAAATTTGGAAAGTATTAAAAGAGGTAGAGGATCACCACAAAAGTGTTGGAAAGAAACAATAAAGAATGATCTAGCTTATTGTGAGTTAACTGCTAACATGGCACACGATAGGGATCTGTGGAAACAAAGAATCCATGTAGTCGACCCTATCTAGTATGGGAAAAGGCTTAGTTGTTGTAGTTGTTGTTGTTGTAACTTTGTAATGTTCTCATCTTGAACCTCTTGATGATTGTAAGTTATAACTTTGTTGTTTATTAATTAAGGTTATGGTATGGATGCTTGTAGCCTTGTTCACTATTCATTATTCACATTACGGTATGGATGCTTGTAGCCTTGTTAATTATGAGATGTTTTGTTAACCATAAGGAAGGTACCAAATATCAAAGAAACACATCTCGATTACTAAAACATACGCACCGATTTTATTGAGTTACAAATTATTGGCTGCTAATCCGAAAGCATGCATATTCAAACAATTAAAGTTAAAAGGTAAATATTATAGAGCAATAATTAGACCTGTCATGTTTTATGGTTATGAGTGTTGGGCAGTTAATCATCAACATGTACAAAAGATGTCTGTGACAGAAATGAAGATGTTGAGATGGATGAGTAGTCATACAAGAAAAGATCGTATACATAATGAGGTTATTAGAAACAAATTAGGAGTAGCACCAATAGAGGATAAAATGAGAGAATATCGTTTAAGATGGTTTGGACATATACAAAGAAGATCAAAAGAAGAACCTGTAAGAAGGTATGAAAAACTAAATTTGAAAAGTATTAAAAGAGGTAGAGGACGACCATAAAAGTGTTGGAAATAAACAATTAAGAATGATCTAGCTTATTATGAGTTAACTGCTAACATGGTACATGATAGGGCTCTGTGGAAACAAAGAATCCAGGTAGCCGACCCCGTCTAGTATGGGAAAAGGCTTAGTTGTTGTTGTTGTTGTAATCTGAAAACATGCATCCTAGCAAATTCAATCCATATACTATAGATTACATTATGATTGTAGAAAACGAGTGTAAACAACTAGAGATAGGGACAACCTTCTTGAAATTGAATACAATGTCAAGTTCACACACATTCTTGAAGCATTTGTCCAGTGTCTCCACAAACACTGCAGACAAATATAATTAACAAATGAATTTTACATGGTGAAGCAATAGATGCAAATATAAAATGTTAAACAAGTCCAACAAGACCATGCTTCAAGTACTACACTTCATTATGACAGACTTCAGTTTGCTCTCATACAAATTGATCAAGGGGCTCAAATCATGAAAGAAACACAGTTACATGAGATTAGTAAGGGTACCACATGACCCTCAATCTTAAAGATGATATGCCCAGAAATAGTAGACAAATACAACGTTACATATACACATGCATTTCCAGCTACGTAAAGGCATTTGCGTTATGTGCTAGACTTTCTCAAAATCATGCTTATGCACCTGGCATAGGACAAGGCATGGATGCCCAGAATGGGAAACATCTCAAGAAAACCCATTTGATGCAGCCTCACCAAACTTGAGTCAGTGTTTTCTCCAATGGTGAGGAGATGTTAGGGGATCTCATCGCATGTGCTTTGGCAATTAATCAGGGATATGGTTCATTGTTCACCCATTTTTCTTGGTGTAAACTTATTTAATACCGAAGTGATTAGTGACCTTAAATGAGTCCTTAGACAAACCTTTGCTCTAGCATTCAGGTTTTTACAAGGTTGATGACATAGTTACCGCATCATCCTCGGCAATTTCTGGGCTAGGTTGTTCTTGGGAGAGGTTTTCTCAAAAAAAATAAAATCTTATTTTCTGGAAAGAATTGGAGGTCTAAAAAAAATTCAAATATAAAGAAAAGTATAAGCATAAGAGGTAATGGATCTTAAATCCATTACTTTTATAAAGAAGTAAATGAACTGGTTTTACAAAAGGTTATGAAGCCAAAATATAAAAGAAATGAAAATTTGAAAAAAATGAAACTTAAAAATGTTTATTTTCTTGAAAATATCATGATATTACTGTGTTAATGCACCAAGAATTTGAATATAGGCTATATTTGGAAAATGTCATAAAACTTTTCATTACTTTTGGCAACCTTTAATTTGACGATGTTTCATGATATTTTGAAAATATCAAGAAGGCCAGTGACCATGCTATAGGCCTTCTCCAAGCTAATACATCCCATATACTGGTTCTTCCTCTTGATTCCATAGACACATTAACAAGTGTAGAACCTCTGCAGTATATTGAACGGGTAGAAAACGAAACTGTTTTTTTCTCGTACTAAAGACTTACAATGAAAAAGAAAACAAAAGAAACAAAATGGTATATTGATATAATAAATTTAGGAACATGGTAAAACTTCTTCAAAATTTAAATGTTACTTTTTAGTTTATATGTATTTACATGTAGTTTATTTCTGACAAATTTTATTGAACAATATACTAGTGTGCAATCAATCCAAATAAGGTAGCCAGGTAAACTTATCTTTGTCTAATTAAGAGCAGCTATTTTAGTTATTAATTTACAATCTACAGGCACAATAATGTCAATGGTTCAATAATCATGTATTTTCAGTTTGCCAATCAAATGTCGTTCAAAGAAAAAGTGGCATGACAAATTTGATCGCTCTCGGTCCTGATTAACCATGAACCAGCCAAGGAAAAATACCCTAGGGGACTGACTACCAAGGATGATCGTTTACACACTACCACAATCAAAACCAAACCAAACCCTTGTCCCAAACTAAGTGGTTTCAGCTACATGGCATCTTATTTACCATCATGCTCAATCTTCTGATATTTGAAGTTAACTCCAAAAAAGCAAGATTGTGTTCTACTATTTCCTCCAACATGTTTTGAAGGTTTTCTTTTATCTTTTTCTTGGACTGTTGACCATCTAACTTCACACCACTGGAGCTCCATCTGGCCCTAAATGTCCAAACAACCTTAAATGTGGCATGATTGTGCATTCCATAAACCAATATGAATACACTAAATTTAGAAGAGAAATAATATAGAATCCTTTACATGGAAAACCACACAAATGAAAGAAACAACACAGGAGAAAAATTTTAAAGCCTCTGAAAAGTACATTTCTCTTATTTAAATTTTCAACCATCACATTCCAACATGGAGCAATAAAAAGCAAAATAATCATAAAAAAGTAAAATGAAAAATAGTTCAGCACCTTGTATGAGATCAAGCATAGCCAACTCATTTTCGCAGCTATCAAAAACAAAGACAAAGTATAGAGTCGCATAGTGCTTGTATACCAATTTGGTGCCCTGCAAGCAAACGATCGATTAATAAAACACAGCAGGAAGACAGCAATTCAATAGAAGATCAACCTGACTGAGAACCTGATTTGTGATCGTTCACTAAACTTACTACAGACACTGATTTTATTGAGATTCACTGCTTTGAGATAGTCTAAATCTATTGACAACCTGATTTACTCAAGATCGGGAAAAGAATCACACTTTTCAAAAAATGTCCACATTTTACAAAAAAAGGTAGTGGCATTCTTTGACAATGATATGGAACAAAAATTATTTTTAAGTAGTCCTAGGAGAAACTTCCAAATTAACAAGGAACTGATTAAATGAACCTTAGCCACTGAACCAAAGAGAGAGAGGCATCACCACAAAATTTAATCCCACTTATTCTAATATCCAGCTACATGTGAAATTGTGAGGTTGAGGGACCTGATTGGATGGAAATTATGCGGCAAGCAGTTATATGTACCTCCAAGGTACCTTGCTGTTAGTGTAACATCATTTCCCTTTGGCAACCACTGCAACATTTTCACGCATCCTTGGTAATAAAATAAGCCAGAAGACAAATTTGTATTTAAAAATAATTTTGGCTAAAATTGCAAATGACAAGAACTGTTAACAACTTCTGGATGATCCTTTTAAAAAAATGTCACTTGGTTGATTCAATTAAGCTCAGTAGTTTGTCAGTAAACCTGGTTAGGCTTAAATTTAGTTTTGTTTCATAGTTAATACAAGCTTCTGGTACAAGAAGACAAAGGATATACCGGGCAATAAATTGCATCAGCTTCGATAAAATTGCTGATACCTTCAGCCCTACTACATAATACTGCAAGGATGAGGGAAAAAGTACAATAAGCAACTCAGAATATACAAATTAAAAATTCTTATGCAAGTAGTCAATACAAAAACTTGCTTTCCTTGACAACTACAAGCACGTTAAATACCTAGAGAACAAAGACTGTATTAAAGATCAACATTACAAATTTTGGACTCCTAAGAAGGAAAATCAAACAGTTACGCTATCACCTATTAAAAAGAGTAACAGTATTTAGTCCATCCGTAACATGCATGAGATAGTTAAATTGCATATTTATCGAAGTGCTGCAACACACACGATGAATAGCTGAAGATGAATATACCAGTTCATCCCATCTGGATATACAAATTTGCGTGTCAGAATGATAAATGTGGTGATTTTCTTTATGTTGTCTTTTCTAGTTCTTTCTTATTTTACTAATGTACACAGTTAGTGCTTATTAACCCAAGGGATGCTTTCTGCTTCACATATGACAAATTACATAACACTATAAAAAATACAGAAAACAATATCATAGCAAACAAGACAAATAGGAAACCTAATCTAAAACCTAGGGGAACCTTTTTATGAAAATTATTCTTAACACATTCTGAAGAAAAGAAAGTGTATACATCTGAACTAAGTGCTCTCATTGCATGCAAGAGAAAATAGAGGAATCAGGAAAAGGAAAGCTGTGTTTTCTCTTGTATGAACTTGATAGCCAATATGAGCACATTATGTCAACATTGTGGGAAGAGAACTTCCCACACTCAAGAACATATATGTAAGTCTGCAAAGAGAAAATCATATTCATTTAACCAAAAAAAAGAAAATATGGAGAAGTTGGCGTAAGTTATCCGGAATTAGTTGGAGAGGAAGAAGTGTCCAAAATGCACGTGGGTAAGGAAGAAGTGCTCTAATTCAGATAACAAGTGCAAGATTCCATGTATAAATTATAGCAAAATTTGCAATAGACGGGCCCATGTTAGGAGCTACTTACAAATGAGCAGGTAGAGGAAACCAACCACACAATGAAACGCACTTCAATCCCAAGGAAGAATTCAAGGTGCATCAAAAATATTCTATTGATGCTACTAATGAAGTGGATTGATGAAGAAATCGACATTGGAGGTAAGGAGAAAGGAAATCATGCACATACATACAGCCAGCTTGCTTCATTTCTCAGGTAATTTATTAAGGACTATCAACCACGTCTGATATGAATTTATTCATGTGGTTATGGTTCTTTTCATTGGAAGGAACATGAAGTTGGTTAATGGGTCACCAATCACCATCACCCATCCTAAGAAAGAAGCTGTTTATGATTCATAATATCTGTTGCCTTTCACCTTATCTACTCCCACCTTCCTTTTCTTATAATTTTACTTTCCATGGGTTCTCTTACTAAGGATATAAGTTCCTCAATAACCTTTTCTCCATCTGATTGTGTTCATTAACCTCTTGTTTCCATACCTATGCAGTCTCTGGATAAGCCTTTTGACCAAAAAAATACAAGAAAATCTTCATTGCAAAGAAGGGAGAACAAATCACTTAAAGCACTCATTAGATATTACTATAACCTCCAAATATGCTCCGCATCAATTCCTGTTGCTTCTCCACGGGCTAACCTAATAAAAAATTAGGAAAATAAGTAAAAATGGTAAAATGCAAGTAGGCCACACTAAGAGAGGGGAGAAGAGGGAAATAAAAGCAAAAAAAACTCAGATTACTAATCATACACAATACACATATGGCTACTCAATCATAGGCACTATCTTAAAGAAACAAGTGCCAAATGCGAAAACACATCTAAAGCTTTTAGATTATCTAAATTATGGTGATGGAAATCTGAATTTGAAGCTGGAGAAGTGTAATATAGTCATATACAATTTGACAGGCAAAAATCACATTATTGACTTCTTGAAAACATGTAAAAGGGCAATTCCACAAGAACACAGTTAGGTATATTATCTGCAAAAGACACCCACACCCCCGCCTCTTGGTTATCACTGACGCCAGATGAATGCTTCAATTGCATTTTCTCTTGTTTTGACACAACACATAGGATACAATACCACGCACATCTCTACAGGTCATGGTACAGTCTAATCTATGTTGCACACAAATAAAAGTATGCCCTTAAATTCATCTTCTTTACGTCCATCTATTCTTCTTTTAGTTTTATGTGAATTAGTAGTTTTGTGTTTTTTCTCATGCAGAGTGCATACCCTATTTATTGTTGTTGTTGTTTCATCTAATGATGTAGAATTGGACTTCAAGAATTTGTAGAACAGTATTCAGGCCCGAATGCTCATGTAAGAATGTATGACTGGTTGTTCGTGTCCACATACAATAGTTACATCAGGCAACTAAACTTGTGTCTTGTATCAGATCCAAACTGACCTATATGCCTTACCAGTAAGAGCACAGGGGTACAAGTATGCATGCATATGGTATGATACATTAACCAAGCATTTTCCGATGCTAGGTGGGATCAACTAGAGGGGTGCAAAATGAAGACTTCTTAGGAAAGATAACACCAGTTCAGGGAAGATCCAACAAAGTTCTCCCACTGCCATTGACTGCCCAACACAACCCTTCTATTTTATCCAAGCTTGGGCGCGACCATAAGGATGAACGCGTTACCATAGGAGTTGTGAGTGGTATGATATGGCTGTAAATATTTGTCGATGATCAAAGGTTGATGTAGCACGAATCAATATTACCAAGTCGCCAAGAGTCCAATGACATTCACTCACGAATGTCTATCTACAAGAATGACTAACAAGAGCGGAAGCATACACAAAACCAATCAAGAAGCAGTGCAAGACTGCATGAAGTGGTATCTTATTTATAGACATTACAAGGTTTATGAGTGTTAAGAAGAAATGAAAGAAAACAAGAAGCAATAAGCTGGCTGCTGTGCACGGGACTGCACAGCAGCCCAACAGCTATTCAACTAGCCGTTGGAGGCCAGCTACCTCTAACGGCTAGTTGGACTGGCCCCCCAGGCCCTGGTGGACTGGGCCAGTCCAGCTTTAAACACGGGCCCTAGTGGCCCGTACCTATTACATTTAACACCCCCCATCAAACTTTACGGGGTATACACAGAAAGTTTGGCTAGCAGAAACTGAAACCGAGTAGGTGAAAGAGATGTAGTGAAGAAGTCTCCGAGTTGCATCTCAGATGTTACATAACGAAGGGAGATCTTCTTATTTAGACACTCTTCTCGAACAAAGTGGCAGTTCATCTCGATGTGCTTGGTCCTCTCATGAAAAGTATTGTTGGAGGCAATGTACATGGCGCTTTTGTTGTCACAATACATGATGGCGGGGTGTTTGACATGGACCCCCATGTCTGCTAGAAGGGCTGTGATACAAGAAATCTCTATCGCAGCTGTAGCCATGGCTCGATACTCAGCTTCTGTGGATGAGAGCGACACCTTCTGTTGCTTTTTGCACTTCCAGGAAACAAGAGATTCACCTAAAAACACACAAAAACCAGTCGTAGAGTGTCTATTATTGACATCTCCACCCCAATCAGCATCCGTATAGATAGATAAACCAAAAGATGAAGAGAAAGTTAAGAGGACCCCCTTGTGGGCAGTGTTTCTAATATAGCGAATAATCCGCAAGACAGCACTCATATGAACAGAGGTAGGGGCCTGTTGAAATTGATTGGCTGTGTGTACTGCATGAGAAATGTCTGGTCTAGTAATGGTGAGATAAGTGAGTGCACCTATGAGTTGTCGATAAAGGGTGGGGTCTTCTAATTTCTCACCATCAGTAGCACGCATTTTGGTGCCTAGGACTTCGGGTGTGTCAATAACCTTAGTATCTGTAATACTAATACCGGATCTTTCAACAATATCGATAGCAAACTTGGTTTGAGACATAAAGTATCCACAACTATTTTTGGTTATCTCAATACCCAAAAAGTAATTTAGCAAGCCCAAGTCTTTCATATCAAATTTGTGATGCAGATTAAATTTAACTTCAGCAATTCCCACTTCATCACTTCCTGTGATGATCATGTCATCCACATACAAAAGCAAGATAACAATACCATATTGTGTTTTTCGTATAAACAATGCAGTATCACTATAACAAGTCACAAAATTATGTGAATGCATGAATTTTTCAAATCGATCAAACCAAACTTTTGGAGCTTGTTTCAGACCGTACAAGGCTTTTCGTAATTTAAGGGCATGACTAGGAGGGAGAGTGATACCAGGAGGAGGACTCATGAAGACTTCTTCATTCAAATAACCGTTCAAAAAGGCATTCTTGACATCAAGTTGGTATATATTCCATTGCTTGATGGCACTAATGGTGATGAGAATTCTAATTGTGGTCATTCTAGCTATGGGGGCAAAGGTTATACCCATCGACATCCAATGACTTTCTTATCTTTAGGCAGGGGTGCAACTATCCATGTCTGAGCCTTATCTAGGGCATTGAGTTCATCTTTCATAGCATCTTCCCATTCCGAAATACCTTTAGCTTGATGATAAAACCTAGGTTCTTTAACTTGACGAAGGGTGGCAATCAAATTTCTTCGTTGTGGTTCAAATGATTCATATGACACAAATCACTGAGGTGGTCTAGAAACCCTGGGTTCTAGGCTTGGAATACTAGGTTTCATGTGGGTTTCATGGGTTATTCTGGGTCGTCGTGTATAATGTGAGGGGAAGGGTTCAACAATTGACCGAGTATCAACAGTGGTGTGTGAAATATCATTGTTGTCAATATGATCTTGAATGTTTTGATGATCTACTGAGTCACAATCATTATCTTCTTCTAGCTCAAAAACATCTTGGGGAATAAAAGGTTACGAATTTTCCAAGGATTTGGATTCATAATACATGTCATGTTCAAAGAATTTTACATCCTTGGACACATACAATGTCTTCCATAGGATCAAAACACCTATACCCCTTTTTGTTAATTTCATAACCAAGAAAGACACATTCAATAGCTCTAGGTGACAATTTGTCATTCTTGTCTGTATACACAAAACATCTACATCCAAAAACCCTAAGTCTTTCATAATATGGAGGGATGTTATACAAATTTTCGAAAGGTGAAGTGTTCTCAAGGTTAGATGAAGGCATCCTATTTATAAGATATATGGCAGTAAGAGTGGCTTCGGCCCATAAGAATTTAGGAACCTTATTAGCAATTAACATAGTTCTACAAGTTTCAATGATATGTCTATGTTTTCGTTCCACTAGCCCATTTTGTTGAGGTGTTTTAGTGCATGATTTTTGGTGAATAATACCATTAGTTTCAATAAATTTCTGAAATTCATTAGACATGTACTCTCCTCCCAAATCAGATCTAAAGATTTTAATGATTGCTCCAAATTGGTTTTTGATCATGTTACAAAATACTACAAAATTTTCAAATACTTCGGATTTGTGTTTTAAGAGATATATCCATGTAAATCGAGTAAAGTCATCCACAAAAATCACATAGTATTACAATCCTCCTTTAGAAACAACGGGCGCGGGGCCCCAAACATCAGAATGTATTAAATCAAAAGCTTTCTTTGGTACATAGTTTCTTTCTTCAAATGAAAGATGATACATTTTTCCAAGAAGACAATCTTTACATTCAAAATTTGTCTCTAATGCTTTTCATCAAAGGAATGTTACACAATTTTTGGGAGTCCAAGTGTCCACGTCTTTTATGCCATAGGATAGCATCTTGGATTATGTTACAAAAACCCGAATTTGGCATAACAAGATAGTCCATTTGTATAGTACACTTTCTCTATGACCTTGACCAATCACCTTCTTCAATAGGTGATCCTGCATCACACAATGTTTGGATGAGAAAGTGACTATACAATTGTTATCACATATTTGAGCAACCGAGAGTAGATTTAAATTTAGTTTAGGTATGAAACTTACATTTTGAATTTTAAAGTCTTGTTTTTCAAGGTTTCCTAATTTTTTTATTTGGAGTTTTGTTCCATCGGCCGTAAACACATGCTTTCCAATGGTTTCACAAGAATTAACCAAAGAATCTTCACTATGTGTCATATGAAAAGATGCACCGGAATCTAAAAACCAAGACATACCTTGCGAAGTAGATAGAGCATTTCCGGAGATGCTTGCTTTTTCTTTAAAAATTTCTTCTATATACGCTTTTATGTTGTTGGGTACGACACCTCCTTCCACGGCTCCCACGTTTCCACCCCTTTTCCGAAGTAGAGGACAAGTAGTTTTAATGTGTCTACTTTCCTTGCAATAATGGTAAATTGTATCCTTGTTAGGCCATGGTCCCGTGGGCTTCTTGAATGTGCCGTCATTGTTCTTGGCATGTGGAGGCTTGTAAGTCTTCAAATTTGCTCCGGGTCTTGATACGGCAAGTACGACTTCTTTGGCAACATGCATGTTTTTCAATCTTGTTTCTTCCATAACAAGATCGGCAAGAAAGGTGTCTCCTTTAGGTCTAGGTTTCCTATATATAAGGCTTGATCTAATGTTTTCAAATTCGTCTCTTAAACCGCGCATAAACAAGAAAAAATATTGATTTTCCAAAAATTCTTGAAATTAGTCTAATTTGTGAAGTTTTCTAAATTTGTCAAAACTCCTTAATTGAGTCCAAAGTTCTGAAAATTCATTGTGATAATCCCTAATGCTTAGGTTCCCTTGTTTGAGCATAATCATTCTTTCCATAAGATCAATTTGAAAGACAAAATCATCTTGAGAATGAAGCTTTTTCAAATATTTTCACGTTTCAAATGCATTTTCAAAAGCATTAATCTGATTTCTAAGTTTTTCATCCACATTTTGACAAATGATCCATGTGATTTTTGCATTCATTTTTTCCTATAATTTCAAGTCGGTTTTGAATTTCTCACGTGCTTTGATGATTTCATCATCATCTAAACCATCAATGTCCAAAATTGGTTCTTTTATAGTCCCATCAATGTAATCCCAAAAATCTTTTGATAAGAAATATTTTTTCATTGTTCTAGCCCAACTTTGATAACTTTTTGGGTCTAGAATACATCTAAAGGACTCATTTTTGCCTTCCATTTGTGTAAAAATGAATATTTGGGACTAACCTCAAGTTTGATGCAAATCTTCAATTTTCGCACTTTCGGCATGCTTCCCGATGCACTCATTTTCTTCAATCCGAGGCTCTGATACCATGTAAATATTTGTCGATGATCAAAGGTTGATGTAGCACGAATCAATATTACCAAGTCGCCAAGAGTCTAATGACATTCACTCACGAATGTCTATCTTCAAGAATGACTAACAAGAGCGGAAGCATACACAAAACCAATCAAGAAGCAGTGCAAGACTGCATGAATTTTATTCACGAAGTGGTGTCTTATTTATAGACATTACAAGGTTTATGAGTGTTAAGAAGAAATGAAAGAAAACAAGAAGCAAGAAGCTGGCTGCTGTGCACAGGACTGCACAGCAGCCCAACGGCTATTCAACTAGCCGTTGGAGGCCAGCTGCCTCCAACGGCTAGTTGGACTGCCCCCCCAGGCCCTGGTGGCCTGGGCCAGTCCAGCTTCAAACACGGGCCCTAGTGGCCCGTACCTATTACACTTAACAATGGCAACAGAAAAAAATACTCACATGGGAATATGGCTATACAAATTTATAAAACTAAAAGAAAAGCTCAGTTTTCATAAGTTGTTATAAATTAGCAATGATATTTGACAAACTATAACAAATATTACAAAAATAACAGAAAGATAGCATTTGATATATCTGTACATCCACTAATTTGCGTCTCTCTCCAACAGGATATACTTCACGCTTTACCTAAGTAAAGTGTCTTTGCAATGTAGCTTGGGGTGTAAACACTCATAAGCTTCCATTTACGCGAAGTCACACATACAGCGACAACTTTTTGGAGCAAAAGTTTTATGGAAAGATCCTTAAGCATGCAGAATGTTTTCGATCATGCATTTTAAATGAAAAACAAACTAAAATATATGGAAAAGACATATACATGGATACATGGCAATTTACGCTTCTCAGTCAACATAATTATGAACCAGTGGCTAAGGAGCTAGGAATTGGTGAATATGTAAGACGTGAAAAAGAGTTAGTAGACATTCATAAATTAGCCCTCTGACCTACATCAGCAGATGATGGGGACCATAGCACCACAAAACTAAACCTACCATATAAAATTTAAATTCATATAGCAGTCACTACTTTTAAGTGCCATCAAATGTTAATGGTTTTCATCAAGGTAGACACTCGATTATCTACAGACCAAAACCACAAGTTTTAGGAGATCTGAGATAAACTTGGGAAAAACATTAAGCTCTTACACGCTTACATAACAAAAATTATACTGGATGTCCAACTCCCACTAAATTAGTATCTCGTACAAAGAAGTCAGTTACCAAAGTCAATGTGCACCAAAGAGAAGTTAATTGAGTGCGATATGCTTTTATTAGTCATACTTCCTGTCCTTAGTATCATTTAGATCTGAGGTTCTGAGAAATAAACTAACACCCCAAGTAGGAAGATACTAAATCCTAGAGTATCAAAAAACATTTAGTGAAGCAACTAAATTTCAACTTGAAGTCCTTACAAATGCATAAATGAATATGTCATCACACGGATCAAATGTTTTGCAATGGTTAGTTACATACTTTTGTTTGGAACAAACGGATGCGCGCTAAAAGAAGTCAATACAATGGAGAAAGTAAAGAACAGTTTAGAAATAACAGCAGTATCACAACCACAATGAGTACAAGATAGCAACATGATGACTGAGGTATTTACATGCTGAAACAGCATGCTGGCCATGAGGAAACGATAGGACCTGCAATAGATTGATAACAAGGTATCAAAGAAAAAGAGCAACACAATGAGCAGCTGACCTGGAACTCATAGAATTTGGCAAGACGAGGCTTCCCTTGTGTGTTCATTACCAAAACTGCCCGGATCATGATTCTGGAGATAACCACCACAAAACAAAAAGGATCAACAGTTCTCTCGCTAAGCACATTAAACGCCCAACAAGAAAAATCAACGGCCCGCAAATTTCATCGGAAATCCATGAACGGAAGTAATCATATTAATTTGACAAGGGCATCGTCCATCACTGCAAGGGTTAATCACAGACTAAACCCACACAAAATGGGGAAGAAATAAAATTGTTCCAACTCTGCTCGAAGTTAAGCATGAAAAAAACAAAATACAACGTAGAGAGTGTGTGGGAGAGAGTACCAGAGGGAAGGAGAAGAAAAAAACGCCGCGAATGGTAGACGGGGCTGTTGAACTCGAGATGGTGGTGCACGCTCTGAGGGAAAGAGAGAGAGAAAGAGAGGCGTGTTGGGATCAGAAGTGGGAATTTGAGAATTATTTTCTCGGCCAATAGATTTGAAAATTTTGGGAAATCTGTAGTTATGTGTAAATTAGATCAGACTTTAGAAATGTTCCTAAAGTAGAAAATCAATCTCCGATGTCACGGTCATAATCTCTCTCTCTTTCTTTTTTACAAGAGGAGGCCGACTCTAGAAATTTTCCTAAAGTAGAAAATAACAGTGATAATCCCTCTTTCTTTCTTTTTTACAAGAGGAGGCCGAAGCCTAACACGTACACCCAGACATGCACCTTCTGAGAGTGGAGCTCCCCACCAGCAGCACCGGCACCATAGTGCACAGCCGTTGAGCTGATGCTCTTGGTGTTATTGTGGGTCTTTTCCTTTGGGTACAAATGGATACTGCTGATGAGGAGTTTGAGGGTGCATGCATGGGTGTATGTTAAGGCTTCCGCCTTCGCTTGTAACAAAAAGAAAATGCCAAAGCCAAACTCCTACCTCACTTATCGAACTCATGACTTTGCCATGCCAGCTATTGCTCTTTGTTCATTTTAGTGAGTCACTCTTCGGATGCAGCCAGGTGCACACCCCAGGTATAGAGCTCGGGACATTCAACTTCTGAGTTGACCTCTTAGCCAGGTGAGTTTTTGCTCTCCCTGGGGTTCACTGATGGACTTCATTGAGGCATTCAGGTGCTCCCCTCCAAAATCCTGTAAATGGTTGTTGTCAAGCAATATTATAGAAAAGCTATTGCAAGGGATACCAATATGCAATACATAAGTTATGATACACTATTTTCACATTTAATTAAAACAATTCAAGATGAAGAATACAATAGCAATAAAATAAAAAAATCAAATATTTTGAGTTATATTTATTTATATTAATTTAGGAATCAACTTTAAGTCTATATTTATTTATATTGGTTATTGATGAGTTAATAAAACATATTCAAGATGTACTTTGGTGTATGTTATTCGTATATGATATTGTGTTAGTGGATGAGTCAAAGAAAAAAGTTAATAGGAAATAAAAACTATGGAGAGAAACGTTAGAAAGTAAAGGTTTCTGATTTAGTATAAAAAAGACAAAATATATGGAATATAAGTTTGAACATTTGGGTACTTCGTAGGATATAAAAATTAAAATTGGCACACATTGCATCCCTCACAAGAAAAGTTTTAAATACCTAGAGTCAATTTTTCAAAGTAAAGAAAAATGATGGAAATGTTAAGCATAGAATTAATGTTGGTTAGTTAAAATGGAGAGGGGCATAAGATATTTGGTGTGATAAGAAGATATCATTAAAGTGAAAAGGTAAATATTATAGAGTAACAATTATATTTATCATCAACATGTACAAAAGATGTCCGTAACTTAAATGAAGATGTTGAGATGGATGAGTGGTCACACAAAGAAAGATCATATACATAATGAGGTTATTAAAAACCAATTGGGAGTAACACCAATAGAGGGAAAAATGAGGAAAAAAATATTTAAGATGATTTTGACATGTAGAAAGACGACAAAGGATCATCCTATAAAAAGATATGAAAAGCTAGATTGTGAAAATGTTAAAGAGGAAAAGAACAACTACAAAAGTGTTGGAAAGAAACTATAAAGAATGATTTAGTTTATATTGAGTTAACTACTAGCATTACACATGATAGGGCTATGTGGAAACAAAGAATCCATGTAGCCGACGTCATGTAGTATGGGAAAAGGCTTAATTGTTGTTGTGTATAGTCTATTCAATGAGAAAATATCTCCAAAAATAAAACAACCCCCATGCAGTATATGCAATATCATGCACCATAATAATATTTACATTTACCATACCTCATATATGAAGTCAGTTATTGATACATGATCATAACGACATTATATTTATAACATTGATGTCAAGCATCCTAATATCAAAATAAAGATAGAGGTATGAAGATAAATTGGATTTATTGTATTTATCACTAAATTGCATTTTAAAAAAATCACTTGATTTATTTCCCTTTTGGTGCGTATCAACAAATGGGAACATCAAAACTAATAGTCGCTACGTAAGAATCCACAACTACTTGCAGTTTAGGTGTTTACTCAATATAACCCTTTTGTTGGAGGTCACAAACTCACTACCTAGTGTGTGCACCCTGTTATGGGTAAGTAGACATGGCCGGAACTAGCCGTTGCAAACTTTTGATTCTGGTTTTCCTGAATTCAAACCGAGACTGGGCCTGTTCTAGTCCCAGTTTGCATCCTAACTCTCCTCGAATGAGAAAAAACATTAAAAATATTAGAATTTTAAAGAGAATTTAAAAGAACTACAAAACCGACTGTTTGACATTAGCGTTTTCGGTTCTGGGTTGGTTCTGGTTCCATGAAAAGTAGAACTGAAACCAAACCTAGTGTCCTTAGTTCCGAGCCTGGTTTGGGTCCCGCTCTTGCCAATTCCAGTTCGAGCTTTTGTGTTCAGCAGTATTGCTTTCTACCACCAAAGAACCATTCATCGAGGCACTAAGGGTGTGTTTGATCCGTAGTTCTAAACCTGTTACTAGATCTTTAAAAGTGTGTTTGATTCATGGTTTTAAACCATGTTACTAGATATTTAAGGGTGTGTTTGATTCATGGTCTCTCGTAAAGATGATTCCGAGAAACCATCCTCTAGTATATGATTTGCGAGTTATATTGATGCTTGGGTTTGGGTTTTGTTTTGAGTTTTCACTCTTATATCCAGTTCATGTGGTCTCTCCCTCATGTCAATATGAGATCCACTTTCGGTTTGCCGTCAAGGCGGTCGCCCGTGTTTGGCAAGCTTCACGCACCATATCAGCACTTACGAAAACAAAGAAGTTGGCTTTATTGAAGAAGGTCCTCCATTTTCTCTGTGAATTCTTAGTGGAGAGTTTGTAGCCACATATTCTAATTCATGTAACTTATTTAAGATACATGGATGTTCCTAAAGGTGGTGTTGGATTTTCCCAGCTTTGTTAGGAGGGGAATTGGGCGTTTGTTTCATCTTTGATGAGAAAGTATATTCTAGATAAGCTTTTCCTCATTCTATGTGCAAAGCATAGATCAAAGGATCTTCGCGGTCTCAAATTCCTAAGGCCCATTTCTGTATCGAACTCGATTCTTTGTTCATGAAATTAAGAGGAGCTAAACCAAATGACCATGAGAAACCTCTATGCTTTGAACGTCAGTGAAACATAACCTTTTCACTCAAAATCTGAAAAATTCTTGGACCTGTCACTCTGTATAGAAAAATACAAGTACTTTGTGAACGTGAAATTTAAGTACGCCTCACCTCAAAAAAATTCATGGGTCCATCACTGCCTAACACTGTTTCCTTGGACCTTATTCATGTCACTGCACCTGATGAACATGATTGAACTAATGGACATGATCACACTAACAAACCTGAGCGGCTAATCTCAATTTATCTCTCCATTATAACATGACTGGCACTGGTAAAGTTTCAGTTATATCGCTACGCAAAAGCTCCTCCTATATGTACTAGTATTGGTGAACCTTAATTGGTACCAAAGAATATGTTGCCAAAATCTCTCTCACACACACTATATGTTGACAAAAACCAAAGAAATACATGTATAATAAGCTAATATGCAACAAATATAAACATGTTCCAATCAACAACAACAATCGCAGATCCAAAGTAAACTTTACAAAAAACAAAAACAAAAGCAATAATCAAAACAAGAACATATCTTTGCGAGTCTCATTTATGGACTTGCCTTAGAGAAATCAACGCTCCGTTATGAGTACGTATGGATAGTTGTGCCTTCCTCCTAAGATAAAATGCACACACAACTCGAAAGGCACGTACTTAACTTCGAGTTAACCTTCATCATACCTCAGTCGCCTATGGCTCGAGGAAAGGACGACTAAGAGCAGTCACACTGCATGGAATACCATGGACAAAGAGGAGTAAAGAACATAGGCAGGAGGAGAGAGGGCACTCATGAATAATTATGTGATTAGGGAGTCGTAATCGCTTATTTATAAATTATATATTGGATCATGGATTGTGGATCTGATCCAAATGGCATACCTCTCCATCCCATAATTGTTTCCGTGTAAGCACTCTTGATCGTTATATCAAAAGATTTTCATACAAAAAGATACACAGAAGATAATTTCCAAACCCAAGCCCAACCTGGCACATGTGTGTATGGTCTAACATGTCTTCCCTAAGCTCTTTAAACTAATGTTCATAAGCTACCAACTATATAAAAGCGCATGTGAGTTTGTCTCATTCTTCGATATGAGACTAAACTTTGTCTCCTCTTAGTCATCACATGCACAAGTCCTTCACATATGACTTTTTATACTTTAGGACTTTCACATATATCAATGATGTATCAATTGAATATTTGGGATATAAACATGAATTAAATATTATTAATATACATGAGTTTGATAAATCCAACTTAATTAACACTAAATCTCACAAAGTTATTAAGTGTAAAAGTGCCCTTCTAAACAAACCATCATATTATGCTTTTAGTAATGGTACTTTCTATTTTGAATTGTTACCTGAGTCATCCAATATTATTCTTATAGGAACTAGGTGAACATACGTCTTGAACATGAACCTTGGGTGTAAAGGTATTTATTGGTAACAATATAATAAAAGCTATGTCAAGATCTTTAGGAGTGATGTATTAATGATCATGCATCCATATTCTTTATCATGATTGACTTCAAGGAATAACCTAATTCTTCTATTGCGATCACACAATATCAATCACTTAGTTGGGCATCTCTATTGCTAGCATCCTTTCTTAAAACTGGATCACAATAAAAGAATAATATCTTGCCAAACTCGTAGTCATGATACTTTAGGTTTACATATAACAAACATACAAATACTAAAAGTGTCATATAATATAAAGTATCATCCTATTTACCCATACTACCCACATTGAACTTACTTCATAGGATCTCCACTCAATTAGGTTGGGTTGTCACTGCTTGTGAATAAATCATGGGTTTCAGTCTCATCCTCAACCTAGATTTCTCAACTAAGGCTACTGATAGACCCTTAATCAAAAGATCAACTTTATTATCTTTAAATCCAACAAAATCTATAACTATGACCCCATCATAGCGAAATACTATGTTTATAGCTTCCCAATAGGTTCTATCTGAACAACCGATCTATCTACTCAACTTATACATAACAAATGCAATATTTGCTTACGTATAATTTATTAGATACATAAAACTACCAATAATCTAGGAATATCATAGTTGATATACAGAAATACCACTTTCATTCTTATACAAAGTCTTATATGAATCATATGAGGTCTTGACAGGTCTATAGTTTGGATATCAAAATCTTTCTAAAACTTTCTCAATATAGTGAGACTCAGAGATTAATATACCATGAGTACTCCTTGTGGTTTTAAGCCCTAAAATCACATCAACCATACGCATGTTCTTCATCTCAAACTAACTACATAAGAATGAATTAGTCTCATTTACTATTCTCATATTTAAACCAAACAACAATATATCATCTACGTATAGGCAAATAACGATGAAAGTATTATTGATTGACTTATAGTACACACATTTATAATAATCATTAGAAACAAAGCCAAAATATGATATCATATAATCAAACTTTTTATGTCATTATTTAGAAGTTTATTTCAAACCATATAATGATTTAACAAGCTTACACACTTTAGACTCATTCATACGAGTCACAAATCTCTCTAACTGATGCATATAAATTTCCTCATAGAGGTCACCATGAAAGAAACCAGCCTTCACATCCATCTAATGGATTGTGAGGTCATATATGAAGGCCAAGGCTATAACCAATCGAATGATGATCATTAGAGAAACTAGATAATAAGTATCAAAGTAATCTACTCCTTCATTTTGTGTGTATCCCTCAGCAACTAACTTTGCTTTGTACTTATTGATTATTCCGTTTGTATTCAGTTTATTCTTAAAGATTCACTTGCAACCTATAGTAGAACAATGTAGGAGATAAATTCACCAATTCTCAAGTATCATTAGAGGAAATTGACTGGATTTCATAATTAACGGCTTCCTTCCAAAACTTAATATTGGGTGAGGTCAAAACCTGCTTAAAGATATTAGGACCATCGTAGACATTGAAAGTAGCAAAGTCACTTCAAAAGTCCTTTGACATCTTAGGCTACTTACTTCTCTTTGGTTCAGTTATTTTGTCAGTCATATGATCTCAAAACAATACAATCAGGGTCACCCCCACATTTATCATCATTTACACATGATCGAGAATGAAAATAGTAGTAGGGTCACAATCTCTAAAAGATATACTTTAGAGAACTCTAGTTTTCATGAGAAATACATTTTAAAAGAATGCAGCATCACAAATCTCAACTATTGTATTGACATCTATGTCAAAAACACCAGATCTAATAACCCAAAATCTTTACACATAACTTGTTTCCACATAACCTAAAAATATAGCGTCAATTGTTTTAGGTCTCAATTTCTTTATCTTGTGTTCAGGGATGAGTATTTTCATAAGATACCCCAATACTTTGAGATATTTGAGACTGGTCTTTTAAACCTTTCAAAGTTGAAAGATATTTTAGATATTTTAGGTGGGTAACTTCGAATTTTGAAGTAAAACATTAACCATATTACAAATAGTTCTATTCTTCCGTTCGATTATCACATTAGATTTGAAAAAGTACATATCAGTAACCTCATTAATAATATCATTGTTTTGACAGTATACTTGAAAACTGTTTGAGGTATATTCTCATTTTCTATAATACCTTAATAATTTAAGTACCTAACCTATTTGAATTTGTGCTTCATTTATAAATATTTGAAACTTTTCTAAAGTTTCATTTTTACTTTTAAAAAATATATATAATAGTATCTACTGTCATCATTAATAAACGTAATAAAATATTTTTGTTATCCCTTTTAGTCATTCTATTGAATTCACAAATATCAGTGTACACCAAATCTAAAATCTAAGATTTCATTTCAATAATATAGAAAGGCTTATTAGGTTGCTTCGTTTGCACATATATACTACATTTGTGTTTTCTATCTATTAAAGTCTTAGAGATAAAATTTAAATTCATCATTCTTTTCATAGAATCAAAATTTACATAACTAAATCTAGCATGTTATACATCATATGATTCCATATTGTACACAAAAAAGGAAGAGGATAAAGTAGAAGTAAAGGCTTTATTATCATTAACATTCATATAAGAATCAATAATTGGTTTTATAAGAATTTTAAACAGATCCTCTACATAACACAAATAACCCTTCCCAAAGAAACACCATTTATTAAGTCATATAGTGATGACTTTATTATATTTGTAATCTAACCTTAATTTATTTCTAACTAAAGCAGTATCACTGACCATATTTTTGAGAATTGTTGAAATGTGTTTAACTCTCCCAAGAGTTAGAACTTTTTCCAAAAGAAACTTCAAGCTCACACGTCCTTCGCCTTTGACTTCAATAGTCAAATGATCTCCTAAGATCATACTTCTATTCCAGACAACATGGTAAGATACAAACAAATACTAGTCAGTATAAACATGCACATTAACTGAGTGTATACAGTCTAATAATGTGACTCGTAAATATAAAGGAGATGAAGTTTAAGGGATAAATACTCACCATTAACAGGTACAGTGGTCACCACCATGTTGACCATAACTCCTTCAACAACCATAGGTTTATTTGCTTTCTTTGTCCAATCTTACCATAAAGCCAACGTAGTTTATTTTTGTGTTTCTTTTTTATCTTGACCTTTAGTTTATGCTTTACCTATTTTTTCTTATGATTACTATAATATTTTCTTTCGACCGTCAGATTCTCTAGAGATGTTGTCTATAAACATAATACATTTTTAACTTTTATGCTCTTCTTCTATTGCTATGTCTACCATTAGATCATCAAGAGTCATTTTACTCTTCTAATACTTGAGATCTAAGCCTAAACCCTCAAAGACTTAAAGAAATTTCTTAATAATAGACAACAATAAACTTTTCAAGAAACTTCATCTCGAGCTACTAGGATCAATATTATCGGATTGAGAATAATCTGACTCGATATACCCTAATATGCTTAACCAAATTTTCATACGTTTTTGCCAACGTTTAAAATGGGGACCGAGAAACTTTTTCAGTATCAAGGTCAAGTCGACCTTAGGTCGAAGGGTAGCAGTCGTAGACATGTTTACTATAGAAAATAATGATTTATCTAATATTATTGACAAAAATCATAGAAATACATGCATAATAAACCAATATGCAACAAATATAAACATGTTTCAATCAACAACAATCGCATATATAAAGTAAGTTATAAACAAAC